>OY740785.1:99973056-100295556 GCA_963514005.1 Raja brachyura
ATGCTGATAAGTGTGAGGTGCTACATCTTGGCAGGACAAATCAAATAGGACGTACATGGTAAATGGTAGGGAATTGAGGAATGCTGTGGAACAGAGGGATCTAGGAATAACTGTGCATAGTTCCCTGAAGGTGGCAATCGCATGTAGATAGGGTGGTAAAGAAAGCTTTTGGTGTGCTGGCCTTTATAAATCATAGCATTGAATATAGGAGTAGGGAAGTAATGTTAAAATTGTACAAGGCAATGGTGAGACCAATTTCATTTCGGAGTCACGTGAGTGACTTCGTGAAGAGCCCGCCGGCGCGCATGCTCGACATATCGTCGTACCGCGTTGCTGCGACGGCTGGCGGTGGAGCACGCTCCTCGCCAGCCCTTCAGAAGGGGCCACGGAGGTAAGTATTCTACCTTTAGTTGGTGGTCCTTGTTGTTGGTTTTGTCTTGCAGCAAGGACATGGATGGGAGTTCCAAGGGCCGGAGGACGTCAGGACGAGTTCGCCGGTCAACAGTTCCGGGGCCTTTACCATCGGCAGTACCTGCATCGCAGGCCGGGACTCAGGCGGAGATGTGGGTAAGCCCTGTGTTCACAGGTCCAGATCCGCCAGCGCACCACAGCTCGGAGGAGTTCGACGAGGAGGAGTGTGGTGTGCCGCCAGAGCGGGGGGACCCTGCCATGGCAGTCAGGTCGTCAGTGAGCTCGCTGGCGACCTCGAGCAGGGTGCGTGCGGCTGCACGGCCCGTTCCACTCAGCCCTCCGAGTAGGGGAAGGGCAGGAGCCCAGAAGCCTAACCCTACCAGGGCTAAGGCATTGCCTGACACGGAGGAGCGGTCAGGTTCCAGGGAGAGACCCGGGGCGGCTGTGAGGTCCAGCCGGCACACCCCGACTCTCGACGCCGGGATGGGTCGGTCGAGTCGGGTCTCGTCACGGTCGCCGAGCCCCCCATGGATGGGTGGGCGAGACCATGCGTCGGCAACGTCCACGATGTGGGCAGCCGGCAAGACTGCGCGGGCCCCAGGCAGCCATGCTTCGGCTGGTGCCGACACCTCGCCGCAAGTGCCCTTAGTGGCAGCGGCTTCAGCTCCCGCTAAACGGAGGCGGTTGAACATGCCCGCGCAGGAATCGCGCAGTTCGCCTCGGCGGCTGTTAGCGACAACTACCGGCACCGGCAGGGCCTCGACGAGGTGCGGGCCGATGACAGGAGCCCGGTTTTCTTTTCAGAGCCGGAGGACTCCGACCACCTGAGTGTTCAGGGTGAAGGGCGTATTGACCGTATGGAGCGGCTGCTGGAGCTCCTGCTTCAACGTCAACACCAGCAGGGCAGCAACAGGCACAGGGCGTCTTCACAAACATCTACTATCAGCCTGGAGCAGCAGGAAGAAGTCCTCATCCAGGCAATGAGCCGTCACAAGGCTCCATTCAACTCCCTCAACGTGCCTGTGGTCAATACGCCGATATGGGGCAACATCAGTGCGGCTATCCGTCAACAGGAGGTAAAACTGCAGCGGATCCTGAAGCTCCTCACGGCCGGTATTACCGCCTTTGTGCGGTCGGTGGACGGGGACGAATTGAATTTGGACCAGGGAGATGCCCTGGCCCTCCTGTGCGCGACCCAGCACGAAATTAACGGGTTTCGCAAAACCAGCATCCGCCCAGCGCTCAATCCAAAGTTTGCAGGAGTGTGCAAACCACCGCCGCCGCCCCCGCCCCGTCAGCTCTTTGGGAAGGACCTCTCGAAGAGAGTCAAAGAGCTTGACGAGCAAGCCAAAACAGTGGGGATCATGCGCCCTCAGAGTGCCCCCACACCGTCAGGCTCAAAGTCTCCATACATTCGATCACGAGGGTCTGCCAGTACCTCGACGAGGACCCACCCTCAAGCTCCACAACGACAGCAACATCAGACCCAGCACCAGGGGTCTTTTTTAGGACAGGGTCGGCAGAGACCCTGGTGGAAAACGAAGACGCCGCGCCCTCAAGCCAACCCAGCACCTCCACGTCCACACACGTGTGTCAAGGACCGCCGGTAACCACGGAGGTGAGGGGGTCTGGTTCTCTCTTTTCTCTCTGTTTAACTTCACATGTTGGTGGTCACCTTCGGTGGTTTTTGGGTGCATGAGGTAATTTCACTGGTGACGAGTATGTGTTGCAGAATATTCAGGGGCATAAAATTGAGTTTATTAATGGCGACATTCCTCCATCCCAGCACATGCCCGCTCGAACATTTAAAATTATCTGCTGCAGAACAGGCAGCCGGCTATAAGGAATTGTTAAGTCTTGAGCAAATGAGTGATTAAGAGAGTGGTGCATGAACCAGTTGAATTTGTTTCGAACATATTCACCAGACCTAAGAAGGATGGAAGTTGTCGTGTCATTATTGATCTAACCTGTTTGAATACTTTTGTAACATATTCTCATTTTAAAATGGATACGTTGAAACAACCAAATCATTGATTTCTCATGGTTGCTTTATGGCATGCATCGATTTAAAAGACGCATATTATTCCGTATCCGTCCAGAAATGTGACAGAAGGTTTTAAAATTCATCTGGATGGGGCAACTCTGGCAGTACAAGGCTTTGCCTAATGGGCTCACCACAGCCCTAGATTGTTCACTAAATTAGTGAAGCCAATTATGGCTTATTTGAGACAACGACACCATATAGTATGGCCTATTTAGATGATGTCTTAATTGTGGGCCACACCCTGGAATTGGCTGAACAGGGTGTTGCAGCTGCTGTCAATATATTTCAACAATTGGGGTTTATTGTCCATCCAGAGAAATCAAAGTTCTACCCTGCCCAGGTGATTAATTACCTAGGGTTCACGGTGAACTCTATAAGCATGAGGGTTACCATTCCAATTAACAAGATTGAGGAGGTTACCCAGGTGTGTCAAGATTTAATCCGCACCAATATACCATCGATTCGGCACTTAGCTACAATAATTGGGAAGCTGGTAGCTTTGTTTTCGGCAGCGCGATATGGACCTTTGCATTATCAGAATTTGCAAAGAGCTAAAATTGCTGCGTTAAAACAGAACGCTGGTCATTATGATCGGTCCATGCAGCTGCCGCCCGAAGCGATAAATGAGTAGCAATGGTGGGTGTGTCACATTAGCAACTCATTCAAGCCTATTAGGGAGGCTAATCCGGTGGTATATTTGCAAACTGATGCAAGCTCCAATGGTTGGGGATCCACGAATAATTGCTCTAGTTGTAGTGGCAGATGGGACACCCTTGAATCAACAATGTTGTTAACTCAAGGGATTAACTATTTGGAGTTGCTGGCAGCATTCCACGGACTTTGTGCGTATTGTTCCAAGCTTGTTGGAGCACATGTCCGTCTCCAAATAGACAACACCACAGCAGTAGCATATTTAAACCATATGGGTGGTACCAGGCCAGTTTCGTGTGACAAATTGGCAAACTCAATTTGGCTCTGGTGTGTTCAAAGAGACATTTGGATTTCAGCTACCTATTTGCCAGGTGAGCTTAATACTGTGGCGGACACCAGGTCACGCAAATTTAATAACAATATTGAATGGATGTTGCATCCTGAGATCTTTTCTAAAGTCACAGCTAAATTTGGTAAACCGGACATTGACCTCTTTGCGTCACGGTGGAACCATCAGGTACCAACCTACGTTTCATGGGAACCAGATCCTGGGGCAATAGCGCTAGATGCATTCTCGCTGGACTGGGGGAAGTGGTTTTTCTATGCCTTCCCCCCATTTTGCCTCATCAGTCGGGTATTGGGAAAGATTCAGGCAGATGCTGCCAAGGGCATCCTTATTATACCCGACTGGCCCACACAGCCTTGGTATCCGGTGGTCTTTGACATGCTCAACGAACCTTGGGTCCTTTTGAAGGGTTGCCCACAATTGGTTACTCACCCTGTCTCAGGGTAGCTGCATCCCTGCCATGGCTATTTAAATTTGTTGGCTTGCAGGTTCTGAACAGGCCGTTAGTCCAATACGGCCTCTCGGCTCGGACCATGGATACCACCGGGGCGTCGTGTCGAGAGTCTACAAGGCGAAGATACCGCTCACATATTAAGAAGTGGGAAGCCTACTGCAGCCGCTCTCGCATCACGTACGATGACGTGACAACAACCGACGTCCTGGAATTCCTCGCGGGGTTGCACCATGATGAACACTTAAGTTACAGTGCCATCAACAGCGCCAGAAGTGCGCTATCGTTCTACCTCAGTTTGGAGGTAGGATCCAACAGGCTAGTGTCCAGACTCATGCGGGGTATATTCAATATGAATCCACCTACACCACGCTATAATATCACCTGGGATGTCAGGGACGTATTAACCCTGCTCAGGACGTGGTCACCCATGGAAGGGCTCCAACTGGACCAACGCACCATGAAGCTGGTGATGTTACTAGCGCTGACTTCAGCTCAGAGGGTACAGACACTACACAAACTTCGTGTCGACAGAATGACGTCTACCCCCACAGAAGTAGTCTTTTTCATTGACGAGCTACTAAAGCAGCATAGACCTGGGTGCACAGGGCTGCAGCTGAAGTTCCCGGCATACCCCGCAGATGCTAGGCTATGTGTAGCCTCACATATCCGCCACTATGTCAAGGTGACGGCACGCATCAGAGGAATGGAGAGATACCTGCTTGTCACTCATAAGAGACCTCATCATCAAGTGACAGTCCAGACGATATCCATGTGGCTTCCAGTCGTCTTGGGTAAGTCAGGTATCGACACTAATGTGTTCAAGTCTCTTTCCACCAGGGCTGCATCGACGTCAAGGGCGAGGGTCATGGAGGTGCCCATGGACCAAATTCTCGCCACAGCAGGATGGGCGAATGAAGCTGTGTTCCAGCGTTTTTATAACAAGCCTGTTGCTGCTCCTCTACAGTTCGCAGAAGCCGTGCTGAATGCAGGTCACGAACGTGGAGATGTCCCCGCATGAGGGGTTTTGATTTGTTGTTAATAACTCTGCTCTTGTTTTGCAGTATGAACTATTGAGCAAGTTTGTTCCTCCCATCCATCCCTGGTAGTGGTGTGTCAGCATGGACGTGGTCCAGGGCGTGTAATCACAGAAGCTTTGAAGTCTTCACGAAGTCACTCACGTGACTCCGAAATGAAATAGTAAGATTGAACGAGAACTTACCAGTTCGAAGGTTGATCTTTATTTTATGAGGAGTCGAAGTGAGGGATTTTGTGCCCTCCTCGCCCAACCCTCAATCACCTTCATCTGGTAATCTTAGTCACTTCAATCTTACTATGCAAAGTCATTTCTTTGTTGGTTTCTGTGATTCCACGCCGCTACTTTGAAGTATGTCGAGCATGCGCGCCGGCGGGCTCTTCACAAAATCCCTCACTTCGACTCCTCATAAAATAAAGATCAACCTTCGAACTGGTAAGTTCTCGTTCAATCTTACTATTCTGGAGTATGGTGTACAATTTTGGTCGCCTAATTATTTGGAAGGATATCAACAAAATAGAGAGAGTACAGAGGAGATTTACTAGAATGTTGCCTGGGTTCCAGCAACTAAGTTACAGAAAAAGGTTGAACAAGTTAGGTCTTTATTCTTTAGAGCGCAGAAGGTTAAGGGGGGGGGACTTGATTGAGGTCTTTAAAATGATGAAAGGGATAGACAGAGTTGACGTGGATAAGCTTTTCCCATTGAGGGTAGGGAAGATTCAAACAAGAGGGCATGACATGAGAATTAAGGGACAGAAGTTTAGGGGTAACATGAGGGGGAACTTTTTTACTCAGAGAGTGGTGGCTGTGTGGAATGATCTTCCTGCAGAAGTGGTGGAGGCAGGATCGATTCTAACATTTAAAAGTAAAGTGGATAGGTATATGGATGGGAATGGAATGGAGGGGTATGGTCTGAGTGCAGGTAGATGGGACTAGGGGTAAATAATCGGCACGGGCTCGAAGGGCCGAGAAGGCCTGTTTCCGTGCTGTAATTGTTATATGGTTATATAGTTAGATAAATGAAGTTGGCAATAAAAAGGAGCGGCGAGCAAAGGATTTGATCCCGACAGACAATTTGAGCAAATCTTTGCAAAATAAAAATTGAAACCGATTAATTTCGGCAAAAACTAAAAAACATTTCCTTCGGTAAGCATCAACGCCAGTCACGTTTTGATATTCTCTGCTAGACAATGCAATATACATGAGCCAAGAACAAAACTGAATGCTGTGCTCAATGAAAGCTGAAATTCCAAGGTTCATTAAACTGCTTCCACTATGCAAAATGAACCCGAGTGAGATTACATCTGCACCAGAAAGCCATTGTTCACATACATAGCCATTCAGACAATGATCTGCCCTTTGGGTTTCCTTTTCTTATCTGCCATTTGGAGTCAGAATGTGATCTACTCCGCAAGGTGCAAACTCGGGCGGGGGTTGGGGGCGGGGAGGGTTTCATTTACAAGTCGAAATGATCAACTGAATGGCTGAATGAATGAAAAAAGAGAGCTCTCCAATGTATGGTGCAGCCAAAGTAAAACACAAAATGCTGCAGAAGCTCAGTGGGTCAGGCTGCATCTGGGGAGAGAATAAACAGACAATGGTTTGGACCACTAATTTCCATCTGGCATTCAAATTCACCTGGACCATTTCTGACATCTCCCTACCGTTTCTAGATCTCTCCATCTCCATCGCAGATAATAGACTACTGGCCGACATCTACTACAAACCCACTAACTCCCATATCTATCTGGACTATACTTCTTCCCACCCTACACTTCTTCTTCCCCTACTCACAATTCCCCCGCGTCTGCATCCAGGATGAGGAGTTCCAGACCGGAACATCGTAGATGTCCTCATTTTTTAGGGAACGGGGGTTCTCTTCTTCTATTATAGATGAGGCTCTCACCAGGGTCTCCTCCATATCCCTCACCTTCCACCCCATCAGCCGTCGCATACAATATATAATCCTCCAACATTTTCGCCACCTCCAACGGGATCCCACCACTGGCCACATCTTCCCATCTTCTCCCCTTTCGGCTTTCCGCAGAGATCGTTCCCTCTGTAACTCCCTGGTCAATTCGTCCCTTCCCACCCAAACCACCCCCTCCCCGGGCACTTTCCCTTGCAACCGCAGGAAATGCTACACTTGTCACTTTACTTCCCCCCTCGACTCCATCCAAGGACCCAAGCAGTCTTTCCAGGTGCGGCAGAGGTTCACCTGCACCTCCTCGAACCTCATCTACTGCATCCGCTGTTCCAGCTGTCAACTGCTCTACACCGGCGAGACCAAGCGCAGGCTTCACCCAACACCCCTGCTCAGTTCGCACTAACCAACCTGATTGCCCGATAGCTCAGCACTTCAACTCTCCCTCCCATTCTGAATCTGACGTTTCTGTCCTGGGCCTCCTCCATTGCCAGAGTGAGGCCCAGCGCAAATTGGAGGAACAACACCTCATATTTTGCTTAGGTAGTTTACACCCCAGCGGTATGAACATTGACTTCTCCAATTTCAGATAGTCCTTGCTTTCTCCCTCCTCCCCGTCCCCTTCCCAGCTCTCCTATAGAAACATAGAAAAATAGGTGCAGGAGTAGGCCATTCGGCCCTTCGAGCCTGCACTGCCACTCAATGTGATCATGGCTGATCATCCAACTCAGTATCTATCCAACGACGTTTCTATAAGATCCCCCCTCAATCTTCTAAATTCCAGCGAGTACAAGTCGAGTCTATCCAGTCTTTCCTCATATGAAAGTCCTGACATCCCAGGAATCAGTCTGGTGAATTTTCTCTGTACCCCCTCTATGGCAAGAATGTCTTTCCTCAGATTTGGAGACCAAAACTGTACACAATACTCCAGGTGTGGCCTCACCAAAACCCTGTACAACTGCAGTGGAACCTCCCTGCTCCTATACTCAAATCCTTTCGCTATGAATGCTAACATACCATTTGCTTTCTTCACTGCCTGCTGCCTACTGTCACTCCCACAGCCCACTGTCTCCGCCTCTGCCTTTCTATTTCCTTGCTTTGTTCCCCCCCCCCCCCCCCCCCCCCACATCAGTCTGAAGAAGGGTCTCGACCCGAAACGTCGCCTATTTCTTCTCTCCATAGATGTTGCCTCACCCGCTGAGTTCCCCCAGCATATTTGTCCACCTTCATGTTTTGGACCAGGGCGCTTGTTCAACCTGGCAGAAGATTGGCCCCGACCTGAAATGCCACTGTCCATTCCCCCCACAGATGCTGCTCGACTGACCTGTTACGTTTCCCTAGTAATTTGCGTTTTGCTCAAAATCCCAGCATCTGTAGTTCCTTGCGTTTACATTGGGCGGACAAAAGTATCTGGGAACCTCGTATCTTGAACCTCTTATCCATGTTTTGTAAAGTTCACCCGATATGAAACCTCAAACTTAACAAAGTCATGTTTAATCAAGGCAGATCCCATTCCCTCCCTATTCCGACAACAAAAGACTTCAGTTCATGAATTGCACTATTCGTCATTATAGCTCTTATTCCTAAACAGACAATTAATTTCTCAATTCAACTAACATTAATTTTGTGACCCTCAACATGCGAAAGGAATTGTCATTTGTGCACTGACCCTGAAGAATATGTACAGCACACAGTATCCGTGCACCGTCCAATCACCTTATTGGTTAAATAACATACTCCATAAAAAATAATGATATCAGCCGCACCTCTTAAAAAAAAACTATGAGCCCCAGTTCTTTCAACCTTTGTTTGCTCAAAGAAACCCTTCAGTTCAGCGAATCATTCCTCAAAATACAGATCTGCATTAACCTTGTCATTTTGTTTGTAACGCCTCATATGAATACACTTTGTTTTGAAGGTTGACTGAGCCACTTTGCGCACACTATATGCTAAACGCAAGCAACCAATAAGTTGTGCGACACAGAACCAAATGCCCTCAGGGTACATCTTGCGAGCAACTCAGCCGTACTGGAAGCAGCCTCAATCAGCTCTAAATTCCATTTATTTTTCCACCTTTGTTAATGGAATATGGATTACTTGAGTTTATCCCAGATAAAATCCACCTGTCACAACAAAGCCCAGGCACTTGATGGACCTTACGAAATGAGCGGATCTTTATATGACTCACAGGTCACAGAGATCGTTCCCAGCAAATTTATAATTAGTCACACACATTATTTATAATTACTCCAAACAGCAGGAAACACACAACAGATCTGATTCCAATCTCATTATTCACTGTGCCTTGCTGTTTATAATGTCAAAACAATTTTCCATTCACCTCATTTACCATTAGTTCCATAAACTTCACCTTGTTTAAAGCTGTGATCGGGGAACTCAACCAAATGACCTCGAAACCATCAGCCAACATCAGATAAACCCAGTCCATGAATTTGCTGCAATTCTGTTCCTCAATAAAACTATTCTTATCACCAAAATCAAACATGGTTGCTTTGCGACTAACTGAAGATTTTATTTTACAAAGGGCATTTTGCTGATTTTTTTTTTTGCAATATCATGAACATTTTCTATATTATATCACAGCACAAATAGTTACTTTAGATACCATCTGAAGTTTGCATCACAGGCTGTTTTCTGAGATTAAATCTTTATTCGTTCGTGGGCTGGTGTCGCTATCTGAGTGAACATAAACAGTGTACATTGACAGTGTTCCCAGAGGCTGAATAAAGAAACACATTCAACTTACATGGCCAGTGAGCTGAACTAAATGCTTAAAGGAAATTTAGGGCAGGGAATTTAATGGGAAAATAATTAAATACACAAAGGAGCGAGAAATATAAATGTCTGAGGTGGGCAAAATATAAACGTCTGAGGTGAGCAAAATTATACGAGGGCGAGACAGAGCAAACAAGCAGAGTCTACATTCCTTAGCAGAGTGGTCAGCGGAATTAAGTTGAAAGCTGAGAGAAACTGAGGGTGGACCAAGGACTCACGGCCTTAAAAGGGTGGTGGAGACAGATACCCTTACGATATCTGGGCGGGACGGTGGCACAGCAGTAGAGTTCCTGCCTTAGAGCGCCTGCAGCGCCAGAGACACGGGTTCGATCTCAACTACGGGTGCTGCCTGTACGGAGTTTGTACGTTCTCCCCGTGACCTGCAAGGGTTTTCCCCCGACATTTTGGTTTCCTCCAACACTCCAAAGACGTACAGGTGTGTAGGTTAATTGGTTTGGGATAAGTGTAAATTGTTCCCAGTGTGTGTATTCATGTGCGGGGATCGTTGGTCGGTGCGGACTCGGTGGGCCGAAGGGCCTGTTTCCACGCTGTATCTCCAAACTTAAAAAACACATGAAAAAGTATCTGAAACACAGTTCACAAAATCACAGGCCGTCAGATCGACAAGGAAAGGACATTCGCCCGAAAAGTACTCTTAAAGGCCAGCATGATCAGATGGGTTGATCTGCATTCCCCAAGCCTGACATTTCTGTATGTCTGTGTGCTGATCGAGTGGAGACTCTGGTAGAGCCAAAGTATCCCCACAGACTGGATGGACGTCATGGGCTGCACATTCATTATGGTTCAGCAATGGGTTTTATCATATGTTCCCATCATTTTCATCAAGTGGCAAAGCACACTAGATTTTGACTTTAAAGGATGAGTAATTAAATTAAATAGAGAAATGCACAGTAGCAAGAATAAAGCAGCCTGTACATAAGAGCTGGTAATTATCTTCATGAAGCAAAAAAGATCAAATAATTTGGAACAACTACCGCAAACTTATTTTGACGTTAAGATTTTCGCAGTGTTTTTAAAAGCCATCTCCAGATACAGCCTTTCATCTGATCTAATGCATTTCCAATGTAATAAATAATTCAAAAAAGTACCCTGATTAACATATTTAAAAAACCAAATGTGAAATAAAAGGCTGCAAGCCTTAAGCTTGAACAATCATTCCAAAAGTGACACATCTCGTTTGACGATGGTCTGAGGGGGCAGCTTGGGAAGTTATTGCAATTTGGAGAGCAGTGGATATCTAGTGGTCGCTAAAAAGGGGAATAATGGGCCTGTCCCACTTAGGAGACTCTTTAGGCAACTGCCAGGGACTAATTTTTATGTAATTCGCCCAAGACACCTGGCGACAACCTACGACAGCAAAACCTGTTGGCGAAAACTTTTCAACATGTTGAATAGATTTTCGGTGACAGTGGCGACAATTTTTGCTGTCGTAGGTTGTCGTAAAATTAGTCCCTGGCAGTCGCCTAATTAGGACAGGCCCATAACTGAGTCCAAGAATGATAGAGTTTCACAATAGGCAACATTGAACCATTGTGCTTCTGTAAATTTGAACTATCTGTACTGCTCAAAATTGGCTTGGACTTTACCCTCCCAAAAGGAAGGCATGGTGGCGCAGTGGTAGAGTTACTGCCTTCCTGCGCCAGAGACTATGGGTGCTGTCTGCAGGGAATTTGTACATTCACTCAGTGACCTGCGTGGGTTTTCTCCCACATTCCCGTACAGGTTTGTAGTTTAATAGGCTTGGTAAAATTGTAAATTATCCCTAGTGTATGTGGGATAGTGTGGCATAGGTTCGCTGAGCCAAAGAGCCCGTTTCTGCACTGTAGCTCTAAACTAAAGACTGACATCATTAGCCAAAGCAATACCCCTGATAATTGCCAACATAATCCAAGCTATAATTTTTGCAAGCAAAGATTGGTTTAACCCTAATGCAATAGTTTAACAAAAGAAATAAGGAGCCCGGATTGTGGAATCCTAGATGAAAAGGTTCCATTATTCTATCCCATGCTTAAGCAGAACCTCATTATCTTGCCTTCGTCTCTCATATTCCATCTACTTTCAGCGGATCCAGCAGGGTAATGCTCCACTGCCTCCAGTAAAATTCATCCATTTAAAGCATCTACCAGCTTATTTCATGCTATTGAGCAGCTTGCTGCAATTGCAGTTTAAATGCAGAGTGTTGGTTTTAAAGTCACCATCCAGAAAATCAAGCTCCTCCACATCATTCCCTTTCACATCTTTCTAAACTTCTCCAGTCCGACAATGCTCCAAGACCTCAGTTGCTTCAATGTTGGCCTCTTGTGCAGACCCAAACCCCCAGCTCCTCCAGCCAGACTTTGGGAAGTCTAGGCAACATGTTCTGCAGTTTCCAGCCTGAAAGATCAGCCTCTTTTGCCTCCTTAAATCTTACCTAATTGACATTAGGTTGATAAGATACCCGTGTCAAGAGAGGATAATGCACTAAGCACAACCTAAATGTTGCCTGTACTCTGACAAACTAGTACATCGAATACATTTACCAAGCAGCCAGCAGAAGCACAATGGATCACACTGGTCAGCTATGAGTGGGAAGGAACTGAAGATGCCGGTTTACATCGCAGATAGACACAAATTGAATTGAATACATTATATTGGCCAAATAAGTATACTTACAAGGAATTTACCTTTGTGCTTTGCTTGCATGTATCAACACCATATACAGTAGACAATTAAAAATAAAACATAATTTAAACGTGAAGAATTAAATTAAATACCCGAGCACAAGGAGGCTACAAAATTTTGGCTGTTGAGTAGAGCTACTGCTCGTGGAAAAAAAACTGTTTTTATGTCTGGCTGTGGTAGTCCGGAGCACTTTTCCGAGGGAAGTGCTTCAAAGAGTTTGTGGCCGGGGTGAGAGGGGTCAGAGATGCTCTCTTCCTGGCCCTTGTAGTGTACAGTTTGTCGATGGGGGGGGGGGGGGGGGGGGGGGGGGGAGGTTGCAGCCAACAACTTTCTCGGCTGGTGAAATGATATGCTGCAGCCTCCGGATGTCGTGCTTGGTGGCTGAGCCAAACCAGACCATGATGGAGAAGGTGAGGAGAGGGGGAGATCTCCTACCATCTACAATCAATTCCACACCGTCTTAAGAGCATTGAGCTCCAGGTTGTTGCGATGGCACCAGGACGCCAGCTGTGTCACTTCCTGTCTGTAGGCAGATTCCTCCCCATCCTGGATCAGTCTAATCAGGGATGTGTCGTCCGCAAACTTGAGAAGCTTGACAGAGGTGTCTGTGGAGGTGCAGCCATTAGTGTAGAGAGAGTAGAGGAGAGGGGAGAGTACGCAGCCTTGCGGTGCTCCTATGCTGAGGCTCTGCAGGTCCTAGATGAGCTTTCCCAGCCTCACATGCAGCTTCCTGTCTGTCAGGAAGTTGATGACCCACTGACAAAGGGGTTCAGGAACAGTCAACTGGGAGAGTTTGGAGTGTGGTAGATCTGGCACAATGGTGTTGAATGCAGAGCTAAAATCCACAAACAAAATCCTTGCATCGGTCCCCTGGCGGTCTAGGTGCTGGAGGATGAGTGCAGCCTGCACTCAACGGGACAGGCCGACTGAAGAAGGGTTTCAACCCAAAATTGTCGCCCACCCCTTCTATCCAAAGATGCTGCCTGTCCCGCTGAGTTACTCCAACATTTTGTGTCTATCTTTGGTCAGCTTTGAACCTGTACCATCCGAGGACACCGTGATACTCCTTCTTACTGACCACTAGATATCCACTGCTCTCCACACAACAATGACATCCCAAGTTGCTGCAGGGGACCATCATCAAACAAGATGATTCACTCAGCCACAGCTTACTGTGAAAACCAGTAAAATCGCACTGACTTTGACTGCCGGGATGTCGTCAAGGAGGAAAGAGTTTGAGTTGGAGGAATTCGACAGCTTGATTGAGGCAGAAGGAATGACTACAAAAGAAGTAGCAATTAAGTTGTTAAAGAAGGAACTGCAGATGCTGGAGAATCGAGGGTTACACAAAATCGAGGGTCTGAAGAAGGGTCTCGACCCGAAACGTCGCCTATCTCCTTCGCTCTTTAGATGCTGCTGCACCCGCTGAGTTTCTCCAGCTTTTTGTGTAACCCTAGCAATTAATGTATGGGATGTGAAAGAGGCCTGAATCAGAGGAGTAAAGAATTAAAAGCATTCAAATAAGATATAACTAATTTTCTTCGAAAATGACTTGGGATTCCAACAATTATTACTGTGAAGTCCGGATCTACTTTAAAAATTGTATGAAGGACAATATATTCTTAGATCATCAGATGTTGGCTGTTAGCCTTGCTTATTAACCAGCTTCTGGTCACTTCAGAAAACAGATACAAAAAGCTGGAGTAACTCAGCGGGTCAGGCAGCACTTCTGGAGAAAAGGAATAGGTGACGTTTCGGGTCGACACCCTTTTCCCCTTCTGGGTTCTGGTCACTTCTGTTTGATTTCTAGAGTTGTACAGCATATTCCCCTGTGCTCTGTTCTTTCCATTAACTGCCCTGATGCTTTGGATATGAAGAGGATATTGGATGTGGAGAGAGGATGGTTCCACGTGTGGGAGAGTCTTGGACTGGAGGTCATAGCCACAAAATTAAATGACATTCTTTTAGGAAGGAGATGAGATGGAATGTATTTAGTCGGAGGGTGGGGAAATCTGTGGCATGGGTTCGGAGGGAGAAAGATCAGCCATGATTGAATGGCGGGGTTGACTTGATGGGCCGAATGGCCTAATTCTGCTCCTATTACTTCTGACCTTAAGATGCCTCTTAAATGCTGTTAATGTTCCTGCCTCCACCACCTCCTCTGGTATCTCATTCCATATACCAATTACTCTTTGGGAGTATAATTTATCCCTTGTGGCCATCTTTAAACCTCCTCCCTCTCACCTTAATATAACCCTTCACATTTTAGACACCTCTACCATGGCAAACAAACGCTGGATAATTTATCTATGCATCTCATAATTTCATATACCTCGATCATGTCATCCTTCAGACTCCTTGGCTTCAGGTAAAATAGATTCCAGCCTATCCATTCTTTTTTACAACTCATGCCCTCCAAACCGGGCAACATTCTTGTGAGTCTTTTTTGGACCCTTTCCAACGTAATTATGTTCATCCTATGGCATAGCGACCAGAAATGTACCCCAAACGTATAGATTGGCCAACTCCAAAGGTATAGATTGGCAAACAGAACTGTAAACAATACCCTAATGTGAGTAACTTGAAGTCGTTTATCTAATGTGTACAGGAAAAGCACCTTAAGATGCAGCCACTTCAAAGGAAAATAAACTTTTCGGAGGGCTGCTTGATGCAAAACACATTCAAGCATTGGTGATCATTAATACTGGCTACCATTTCTGCGCATTAACAGATTGAATCATTTGGGACTGCCATTCTCTCGCCAAGAACTGCCGCCACAGGACTGAGACTTACCTGCTGCATTTGCCCACCTTGTCCAAGTCTCTCTGCATGGTATCTCCTGTTACCCATCCCCAGCCTGCCCCACCACAGCAGCACTGAATCAAGCTCAAGGTCCGGCTCAAGACTTTGCCACAGAAGCTCTTAAACTGTGCTCTCCTTCCCCCACCAGCCCCAGAGGTGACACTGTGCCAGAGCAAATGCTCACCTCCATGAGGCTGCAGAGCTGGAGCACCTCTGGGACTTAAGCAGGAGTACAAAATCCATATTGAGGAAGGCCTCCGACGCAAAAGACACGCGGGGTTTCAAAAGATATATTTGACTACAGTGACAAGAGAGACTTCGGAGAAATGAAAGATGGACAGAAGGAGAGATAGTAAAAGAGAAAGGTGAACAAAAACATGCAAAATAAAAAAAGCAAAGAAAAGCAGTGCCACAGAAAATAGTTAGATGAGGGAAGAACCGGCAAATGAAAAGAACAAAAATCCCAGCAACATGCAGTGAATGTTATAGTGGTGTGTTTTAGGTTATCAAAGGCATGATATACAACTAATATTAACTGTTATACATAACGTTTTGATTGTGAAGCTGCAGGTATTTTGAGAGTTTATTGCATAGGTAGCTTTCATTCAGTGCTTCCAAATTAAAGCAAGACTGTGACAGAATAAGGAGTGAATCTGACTGGATTAAGGTTATCATAATGCTGAAGGAAAACTGAGCAAAGTATATGTGGCAATATCATACTGTGCGAGAGTTGGATGGGAAAAGTGCTGATGTGATGTACATTGTTGCACATATATCAAAATTACCAATGATGTCAGCAAAGTAGCACCAGTGGTGTTATTTCTTTCAGGCAACTTTTGATGCTAAAATCCGTCAATTACGCTAACATGGTGAAAAAATTGCAGGTTCTGAGACAATACCTCAAGTGAAATTGACCCATGTAATCAATCTGTGTCTGTCTCTTTTACCTTGAAATGTCCTGCCAAGTCCTTCATTACTCTGAAAGCTAAGAGCAACTAAATTGCATTGTATAGTGATGACATAACTCCATGGTTCCGTTTCTGATATACTGGCAAAAAGATTAAAAAGGCTGTTTCAATGAAAAAGACAGGCTCAAAACGTGGCATTCCCCCAAACCGCAAAATGCTACTAAGTCACAAAGACTCTTTAGCCAGTGAGGTTTTAAAATTGATGATTCCGTGGATATGAATGACGTGGTGGGGAGACTTTCCACCACAGGCCCGGTTGCTGCAAGTTAAATGTATTAGTGTAAAGGAACACCAGGACATGACGAGTAACAGACACCAGCTGGTTAATAACCACACAATAAACAGCTGGAAACTATCAGTCATGTCATAGGCAGCCTCCTGCTTTCAAATCCATAGTGCTCACCCCATCTAATTCAACCTTGTTGCAAATTAATATTCAAAATGTTGCTAGGAAACCGGTTACCTGGCAACGTCGAAATAAAGCAAAAACGGTGGGACTTCACAAAGTGTAGGGTGCTATCAGAAGCCCTTTCCCAGGCCCTGGTGCGTTAACCCAGCCCATTCTTCACACGTGCTTCATTTACCTTATCAGTGCACAGCCAACTGCTCGTTGAGTCAGTCCTTCCTATCACGGCTGCAGTCCTACAGTCACACACCTCATCCATCACCGGAGTGCTCTCGTAGTAGCCTTTGCTCTCAGGGTTCAGGCTTTCAACAGCAATGGGGCTCTTCACAGGATTAGACAAAGGACCATCTGGTTCCAACCCAGCCTGCCCACTGTCGTGTTCTGATTGTGTTTCCGATTGACTTTCGATCACCGTGTCCCAGTAGGATGTTTCTTCTGTGGCTGCATCAGCATTTCCCTCTTTTGCTGCCAGAACTACCATCTCGTCTTGTTGAACCTCAAATAATTTGCACATTATCTCTTCAGGTGCGGAGGTGAAGTTGGATCCGCCAGTGGCCATTTCCTCAATGATTGGGTGGCCAAGGTTTCTCTCCATACTGTGCGTAAAAGTACCCTCTCCTCTTGCGTTACCATCGATGACCATAATGAACTCAATCTCTTCCGTTGAGGAAACTACATAATCATCACTCTTTGCAGTAGAAGGCACGCTGATTGGATTTGGTGGTGACATTTGCCCATCACCCGTGTTATTGATGGAACCAGGTCCTGTGGCATCGCTGTCCTTCATTATTGGTATTCCATCCACTGAGGACAAGCTCCGGTATCGAACCTTCTTCCCGTTAATCCACCGGTACTTTGTCCCTTTGTTGTCAGATGGACTGGACAGCCCCGAGTCTTCCTCGGAGGTGAGGGAGCCCGTGGTCCCCTTGCCTTGGCTCCAGCTGGACAAACTAGCCGCCTCTGCACTCTCCGAAAGCAGAGCCTCCGTCCTGCTGGCATAGTCAGCAAACGGCGGGACGAACGTTCTCCAGGAGCGCCGATGCTCTTTCCTCTCCGGGATGGCTTTCAGCTTCGGGCCGCCGGCCGACCGGACAACGTTGCTGTTGAGTTTCAAAGCGTCAAAAATCATCTTCTCATCCAGTCTGCTGCTCTCCCTGGCCCTCTGCTCGAGGGCACTCGGCACCAGGAGTGTACCATTGCCTGATGGGTCCAAGTCCAAAGTCCTCTGGTTGTAGGGGCGGTATCGTTCTGTCAAGTGCCTCGACGCCAAACTCCCTTTGGAGTCCGAGTCGATCTGCTCGTTCAGCCTCACCGTGTCATAGATGGACCTCTGCGGAACATAGCAGTCATCTATATTAATGTCCTCCTCATCCGTCACTCCAACACAGCCAGGATTTTGACGGAGGCAGTCGGGTCGACTAAGTGGTTTCCCCATTTTTTTTTTGGTGGTAGTGTAAAATAGTGGCTCCAAGCTCACAAAAAAAAAGATTCCTTGTGCAATATTAAAGATATTCCACAATTCCACAACGTGAAGAGATCAAAAAGTAAATCAGCTCATAAAAATATATAAATTTCACGCCTCAGTGGCATCTAAAGTGAGTTGTTTAAAAAAAAATCCAGTGCATTTGTGACAGTTTTTGTTTACCTGATTGCAATCTGCTGCAGACGGGAAAAAATGTATTCACTAAAGTGCATGGACTCCTCTCTCAATCAGTGGCAAATAGGCAGTGTTGAAAATAGACCACAAGGTCTTTCCGTCTGAAAATCCGTGGCATTTCCCCCTCTCTCCTCCGCCCACCACCCCTAATCCTTGCAGGCAGCATCCAGGGCAGCGAGTGTGCGACTTCATCTGCTGGCAATCACGGGGACAATGGCCCTGGCGATGTCTCGCCGATTGCTTGCAAGCAAAAAACGATTCACAGTGAACAGATATAAAACAGCTCTCGGTAACATCCACAAAGCAAATTCCAGCGGGATAACAATACAAAGGTCGGGCTTAAAATACCCCGGGACGTTGCAAGACCAGATCAATCATCAAATAAGAACATCACATTTTCAACATGCCACCTTCCTGGGTTTCTGAGGGAAGCAGAAAGAAACCTTTTGCATTTCTTCGCCCAGTGCGGGGTTGCCTCTCTCCTCATGTCCAGAGCCGGCGCCCGCTGCTTGTGGGGGAGCGGGGACCGAGCGAGCCCCGCTGCTGCCAACCTTGTCCCACCTCTCACCTCACCCTCGCCCACATCTCCCTCCCTCCCTCCCTCGCCCGCCGCCCACCCCACTCCGTCAGTCCGTCCGTCCGTCGGTCAGTCCGCTGTGGCTCGGGCTCGCAGGGGCGGCGAGGTGAACTTTCAGCCGGGCAACTTTGGCCAGCGGCCGCCGAGGCGAAGTTTGGCGCTCGTCATGGTGCGGGGACGAGCATTGCCGCCCTCGCCTGGCGCTCCCTCTCCGGCCTCTCGCCGAGGGGGAGGGGGCAGGGCTGGAGCTGCAGCCGGGCGGGCAGGCAGGCAGGCAGGCAGGCAGAGTGCCGCCCCCAGCACCTTCTCTCCCTCCCTTCTCTCCCTCCCTCCCTGTGTCAACATACAGCCAGCACCGGGACAGCGACACCTCCTTCCCTCTCTCTCTCTCTCTGCAGCCCAGTGCACCGCAAATCGCTGGTCTTGAACCTTGCAACCTCCCCAGTTCCCCACACTAACAGGTCGCTCCTGCGACCAATGCAACTCCCCAGATCCCCACACTAACAGGTCGCTGCTCTGAGCCCTGTAACCTCCCCTGCTGTCCCCAGCAACAGGCATCTGCTGTTCAACCTTGGATCGCCTCAGCGCAGAGGGAGAACAAGGAGAGACGAGACAAAGGTGCCTGGTGAACTGACTGTGGTGGATTTTAAATATGGGTTTATTGTGTGCTTTAATCTTTTTATTATATGTATGACTGCAGGCACGAAATTCCGTTCAGACCGAAAGGTCTGAATGACAATAGAGGCAGCATTGCAAAGCTCTCCTGTTCCTGTTCCCGTTCCCATCACAAACCTCCACCCCCAGGGTGAAGGAGCAAGTATCTTCAGCTCTGCTCCACTCGTCTGAACTGTACTTGGGGGGGGGGGGGGGAAAGAGCAGAGCTCAGTTGCCCACCCTGCACAGGTGGGCTATTGGGGTCCCGGGATGCCTCGGATGGGGGGGTGGGGAGGAGATGTTGGGGTCCCTGGACACCAGCACGTCGGTGGGGAACGGGGACATTGGACAGCAACGTATAGGAAAGGAAACAAAATTGCAAAGCACGTCTTCACCGCTATCGCCACCCCTCTAATTAAAAAAGGCAAAAGAAAGGGCCGTGAAGCCGGTGAGCGCAATTCTGACCTGTTGGGTAGGATTTGTGTCGGTGACGGAGGGGAGGGGGAATTCTGCAGCAATAGGGAGAGCTGCTGGAAGAACTCCGCGGTCAGGCTGCACCAGCGGAGGGACATTGACAAGGTGGGCAGACAGATGCTGGGACGGGGGGTGTGGGGTTGTGTGTGGCGGGCGGGGAAAACTTCCTTGACTCCATGTGATGGAGTAGATTGGGGTTGGAGGCAGGGGACTGGAGCCAGACTTCTGGGGCAACCTCTGCTGTTGCTAATGACATGCACTGGGCGATAGCTGTACAATATCAGCCACCACCAACGGAAACAAAAAGGAGGTGAGGTAATATCGCAGTGCATTTTGATCGCCACCATTGCCCAGTCAAAACAGGTCCCAGAATTGTCATAACAATCTTCAGCATCAAGTCCACTGTAGCCCTGCAAGTGTTTACCTGTGCAAGTTATACATCTATTTCTCCCTTTGGAAATTGGTCATATAAAAGATGACGGTGCTGAAATCCGCGGTGATTTAAAACTGCAACTTCCTGAGGTGGCGAGAGGAAGTGGCAATTGAGAGAAGAGGGGAGGTGACTTTGACCATGAATTCTCAACGATTGCTTTCGAAGGACAATAAAAAGTTACAATTAAAGAGTGCTGCAATCTGGGTAACTAACCAGGAAGAATCAGATTTACAACAGGTACCAGAAATCTCACACCTATGTAACAGCATTTGAAGCAACCGCTTCAATTTCAACTTGGCATGAACTACACCACCACACCCAAGCTGGATTTATGAAGTTGCTTCCTGGCCGCAGAATCTGATTGCCTTCTGAGTCGGAGAGCCTTCACTGTGTGTTAGGCTGCCTCTCTTGCTCCGAATCCTAATTATTAAACCAAGGAAGTAAAGCCTGCCTGCACGTGGCTACAGTGGTCACATTTAATTAGCTTCAAGGTACTCTTGCTGTCACAAGAAGTTGACCATTCATGCAAGGTCACTCAATTCCTGACACTCAATGACACTGCACATAATTACAATTTCCACACAGGAAGACAACATCAAATTTGAGAAAAGAAGCCATCCAATCTTAATGAATCATTGGCAGGGCCTCAGCTGGAGTATTGAGCGTAGTTTCAGGGATCACACTTTAGGATGAGTGTCGAGGACAAAGGGAGGACACAAATGTGATTTGCTCGAACTGTGCCAGCGATGTGGAGATGTGTTTTCACAGTCATTCAACAGGCCCTTCAGCTCATTGGGTCTTCACATACTACCCATCATTCATTTACACTAATCCTCCACCAACCTTTTTATTCTCTCTTGTTTCCCATCACCCAAATAGTTGTGAATCTGTTGAATTCTCTGCCACAGAAGGCAGTGGAGGCCAATTCACTAGATGCTTTCAAGAGAGAGTTAGGTTTAGCTCTTAGGGCTAACGGAATCAAGGGATATAGGGAGAAAGCAGGAACGGGGTACTGATTTTGGATGATCAGCTATGATCATATTGAATGGCGGTGCTGGCTTGAAGGGCCGAATTGCGTACTCCCGCACCTATTTTTGCTACGTTCTCATTCCTCAAACTTCTACTGCACATCCAGGGGACATCCATATAGTTACAGGAGAATTGGGAAATTCTATACAGACGGCACCTGAGGTAAATATTGAAACAAGGTTCTTTCTTGTTGCCCCTCAACTTCCTCAAGATTCGACCATGCACCTACACACTGAGGGTAATTTGCAGTGGCCCATTAACCTTGCAACCTGCAACGTCTTTGACATGTGGGAGAAGCTGGAGCACCCGGGGGAATCCTGCGCACTCACAGGGGGAATGTGCAAGCCCTACACGGCCAGCACCCGAGGTCAGGATCAAACCCACATCCTTGCAGCTGTGGCAATAGCAGAATTCTATGCAGCCCCAGTTAAGAGATTTCATGGATGAGTTCAGAATTCTGAATAAACAATGAAAGACTATATCCTGTGGCAGCCAGAGGACATGATCATGTCAAGTGGTGAAAAAATGAAGAGGGAACTTATAAGAAATTGGTATTGGAAATGAGTGGTGTTAATCGGGAATGCATTGACTAAAAGGGTGCTGGATGCAAAGTTAATAATAGCATACATGTGATTGGATAAATACATGAAAAAGAAAGCTTCGGGGGGTGGGGGGGGGGGGGGGGGGGGAAAGAAGAGATGATTGATTTGTTTTGAAGAACTGGAACTGGCATGATGGGCCAAAAGGTCTATGGCAATGTTTCAGCTTTGTTGCTTTCTCTGCAGGGATACAGGATCCATCTTTTGTTAAGTGTGAGTTGATGCATTTTAAGAAGTACAGTAAGGATTGGACATACATCATGAATGGTGGGGTCCAAGGGACTATTCGGGAACAGTGGTGTACGAGTCAGAACATCCCTAAAGGTGGCAATATAAGTAGAAAGGGTGGTGAAAAAGGCTTAGGGGTTGACAACTTCCATCAAATATGGCATAGAATACATTGGTCAGGGTACACCCTGATCAAACTCTGATTAGGTCACAGTGGAAATTAGAGAGTGTGCAGAGAAGATCTACCAAGATGCTGCCTATGGTGGAATATTTCAGTAGACATGAGGAACTAGATAATGTGGATATTTAGAGGGTGTTTCCAGTAGTGTGAGAGTATAGGACCAAATAGCACAGCCTCAGAATTAAAGGATGTGCCTTTAAAATTGAGATGAGGGGGAATTTCTTTCGCGAGAGGGATGGTGAGTCTGGAATTAATTGCACAGATGGCTGTGGAGGCCAAGGCATTGGGTATTTTTAAAGTGGAGATTGATAAGTTCTTGATTTGTAAGGGTATCAAAGGTTACGGAGAGAAGGTAGGCGAATGGGGTTGAAAGGGAATATAAATCAGCCATTATTGAATGGCAAAGAAGACTCAATGGTCCTAATTCTGTTCCTGTCTTATGAACTGCAGATGCTGGTTTATAAAAAAGACAAAGTGCTGCAGTAACTCAGCAGGCCAGATAGCATCTCTGGAGAACATGAATAGGCGATGTTTGGGGTCGGGATCCTTCTTCAGACTGATTGTAGTAGGGTGTAGAAAGGTGAAGAGGAGGCAGAGCTGGAAGCCGTAACACCGGCCACTATGCCTCCTCCCTCACATTCATCCCGGGACCCCAGAAGCCCTACATGGTGAGACAGAAGTTCACATGCACCTCCTGCAACCTCATTCACTACATTTGGTGCTCCCAATGTGATCTCCTCTACACTGGTGAGACCAAGGATAACCAGGCAACCATTTCATGAATACTTGCACTTGTTCCACCAAGGCCTGCTGGATTGCTAACCATTTTAACTCCCTTTCCCATTACCATACCAAGCTTTCTGTCCTGGGCCTCCTCCATTGGCAGAGTGAGGAACAGCACTTCATATTCCACTTACGACAACAAACCTTTCCCCTTCTACCCATATCTAGTCCTCTGGCTTCACATTTCACGCATCTTCTCTCCTAATCTCACAGCTTTTTGTCTTCTTCCCACCTCTGGCCTTTGTCCGTGCATCTACCAATTCAACCCCCCCCCCCCCCCCCCCCCCCCCACCTCCCTTGTATCCACCTATCACTTGCCAGGGTTTGTCCAGCTGCCACTTCTCTTTCAGCTTTCTCCACTCAACTACAATCAGTAGGAAGAAGGGAGACGCAAAATGCTGGAGTAACTCAGCAGGTCAGGCAGCATCTCTGGAGAGAAGGAATGGGTGAAATTTCGGGTCGAGACCCTTCTTCAGTCTCAAATTTAATCCAGCATCTGCAGTTCTTTGCTACACAGTAGGAAGAAGGGTCTTGACACAAAACATGGCCTGTCCAAGTGGTCCAAAGATGTTAAAGAAGGAACTGCAGATGCTGGTGAATCGAGGGTACACAAAAAGCTGGAGAAACTCAGCGGGTGCAGCAGCATCTAAGGAGCGAAGGAGATAGGCGACGTTTCGGGTTGAGACCCTTCTTCTGACTGGTTAGGGATCAGAGAAACGAGAGAGATAGACGGTGATGTGGAGAGATAAAGAACAATGAATCCAAGATGTTGCCTGACCCACTGAATTACTCCAGCGCTTTGCGTCTTGTGGAACATTTCTGTTATGAGAAGAGACTGGATGGGCTCTGATTTGTTTCCATTGGAGTACAGAGTCTGAATGTCAGAACACTGACTCGAAATTTGCTTGCTGTACAAGGCAGCTGAGGGGAACCTGGTAGAGGTGCATAATGTTATGAGTGGCATAGATAAGGTGGATCATAAGATACGTTTCCCCAAAATGTCTGAACCTGGAGGGTATATTTTAGGGCAGGGGTTAAGAGAATTAGAGAGTTCTGAGAAAGACTTTTACCAGACTGTTGTGTCTGGATGAACACTTGAATTGACAAGGCAAAGGAGGCTACTGGCCCAGGCGCTAATAAATGAGATTAGTATTAATGCACACTTGATGGTCAGTATGGACATGATGGGCTTTTGACAGATTTTGCTCTGTATGAGTCTGTGATCTGTTGCCAAGGACTAAATGATGCCCAAACTATAGTTACATGAGAAATCTAAATACTCTGAAGTCTAACCACCCTCTCATCCAGCTCATTCGAGTTGCAGGCCTCTTACTGGCCCTTTGCAAACTCTCATTACAATCCAAACAAATTAACATTTTTTTCCAAACCAGTATTGGCGTGTTAGTACCAACTCATTGTATTTAAATTTCAACTGTCAAATTATTAAAACTGCATTTAAGGTAATGTTAATGAACAAAATCGTCACACGTGGAGTTTCCACCCAACACCAGCAACAATTTAAAAAATCCTTCAAAAAAAGATATTAGTTACAGCCGTGACAATAATGAGACTGAAATACTCTGAAGACAGACAAAACCAATTAAGGACTTTGTAACCACTGTCTGAACTAACCGAGGCCAAAATAACATAATAAATCAACACAATGATTAATAAATCAAACAGCAAGATTAAGTCATTATTAAAAATACTGCAGGCAACAACCACCACAGAATAGCAAAGTCATCTTTGTTTATTTGTTCCATTGGGGCTGCCTTGAGTGGGGGTGGGCACAGGGGTAAAATGACACACTGCCTTCTGGCAAAACCTTGCACTTCTGAGGTCCGTCTGTAAAAACATTAAAACAAACAGTGCGAAAACCTTCCTATACAATTATGGGGAGCACCAGTCAAAAAGAGTAAAGCCTGCCCACTCAAGGAAAACACAATCGAAAGGACTATAGCAAAAGTCGTATTTTAGCTCGAGGGTTTCCTCCAGCCCACATGAAGATTTATTGCAAAGCAATCTTATCTGCTTCCTGCCAAGCACCTCTCCCCTGAAACAGTTAAATCTCAGCCAGGTTCCAGCACTCATGGGATTTGACAAATGTCAAGGCTGAGTTTCGACTGTGGAAAGGAAAGCTGATTCACAAACTTTTATTCAGAGATTGTACCCTGTAGAGGTTTTTTAAAAGAAAATGCATTTGCAAAATGTCTTTCAGGAGGCTGAGGGATGAGTTTATAACCAGAGTGATAATGTTACGGCACTTTGGATTATCATGAGGTCCAAAGCGCTATACAACCAATTAAGTACTTTTGTTGTTGCTTATTCACTGATGGAAACACAGCAATCAACTTGCACATAGCAAGATCGGTCATGAGACAGTGACGAGAGAGTCTCTTCTGGCGATGTGTGGGAAGGAACTGCAGATGCTAGTTTATACCAAAGATAGATACAAAATGCTAGAGTAACTCAGCAGGTCATGCAGCATCTCTGGAGAAAAGGAATAGGTGACGTTTCGGGTTCAGTGATGTTGGCCAACACACTGCCATTAGTGCCATGGGAATCTCCAAGGTTAACCTGGGAGATCCAGAAGGATCCCATCTAAAGGACGTCACTGTTGACATTATCACCCTGGTTGTAGGCTCATCCCTCTGGAGTGAAACTTCCTTTTGATCTATAGGAGGAGAAAGTGCTGCCATAAAACCAGTAATCACTTTTATTTTTCTTCTGTAATAAAGGAATAGTCATGGATGAAATAGAGATTGGGAGAGAAACCATTGTTTGTATTGTGCAGGAGGGGAGGACTGGATTATGTGCTCATACCATGCCAGCAATGCTTTAAAAGAAAATCAATTCCGTTTTTCATTGCAACTATTTTACAACATAAAAATGGAAAGTATGTGAAGGAGAATGCTCAAGCTGGAATATTTTAAGAATGGTTATCTTCACAATCACTGCTGACCACGGCAAAAAATAACAAGAAACCAGCATTTTTCAGTTCAGATAGTTTAAACAGTTAATCATTTTCAATCAACAGCAGGAAATATCAAGTATTTAGCAGAAAACATTTTGTCCAAAACACTTATGGTACTACTTCATAGCTTGCATCTGTTTTCTATACATGAGTTAGGATGCATTGGGAATTCATGTCAAATTCTGTTGGTGATGGCAAAACTTGACTTCAGCTACTGCTGTTGGTATTGTATTTTACAATTAATTTCCTATGTAAGGTTCAGTGAATTGGTTTCCGATGTACAAATCCCCACGCTAACAAATCTCTAACTTAATATGAAAAATAAAGCAGTGAGTAATTTCTCAAAAATCTCCAATGCACGATTGAAAATTAAAATTCAAGAAATAGGTGGAAGGGGAGGAGACATATAATCCCATGAGGTCTGCTCTGCGTTCATTAAGATAACAGCATATCCTCTACTCATTTCCTCGCACTCAGCCTGTCCATACATCACCTGATTCAAACAAATTATGCAGGATGATGAGCAGACAGTCAAATTGTGTAATTTGTGGATTCCAAATTGTACAGGATTAGAATCCATTTATATCAATATATGGCCCATCAAGTCGTGACTCGCTCATTGTAAAAGCAATCCAACCAGCCGAATATCCCCGATCCTCCCCACAGACCCGGAATTCTTTCCTTTCAGATACTTATCCAGCAACATTGCAATGGAATGTGCCTCCACAATACCCCAGAGAGAGGATTCCATGCCGAAAATATTTGCCACATGAGAGTTTTCCCTCATGTCACTTTTGGCCCTTTGCTAATCACCTTCATTCCATGTCCCATGGTCATGACCCTTCAGTTAACTTGCTACTCCGTTTATATCCTTTAGGATTTAAATGCCCCTCTCAGATCATCGGTTTCTCCCCCAGTTTCTGCAGCCTATCCCCATGACTCTGGAATCACTTTAATAAATCCCTTCCAAATACTCTCAAGTTTTTACATCGTTCCTAAAGTGTGGCACCTGGTGCTGGATGCAATGTTAAACAAAGGCCAATCCAATGTTTAACAATTGTTCACTATGACTTTCTCTATTTTTTTTTTAAACTCGTTCCTGAACCTGCTCTGTCACTTGCCATGAATTATGGACATGTCCCCCCCCCAGATCTCTCTGTCCCTGTACCACTTTTAGAATTGTGCCCTTCAGTTTATGTTGCCTGCTTTCACTTTCTCTACCAAAATGTAACCCTTCCCATTTCTCAGTCGTAAACATCATTTGATATCCATTTGCCCATTCCACCAGCCAGCCTTGAAACCATTTTCCTCACAGTTGACTGTTCTTTCAAGTTTAATGTCACCTGCAAATGTCGAGTTTATGCTCACATACCCAAGTCCAAACCATTGATAGACATTAAGAAAAACTGTGGTCCATGTATTGGGCAACTGAAATCCAAAACTGTCACCAGTACCTTGGCGCTAATCTGTCACCCAATTTTCTATCCATGTTGCTACCATTTTTATTCCATCGGTTTTAGTTCGATAAAACAAGCCCATTGTGTGGCACCTGACAAAATGACATTTGGAAGTCTATAAAATTACATTTTCATCATTGACTCTAATACTTCATCCAATGCAAAGGCCATTATATCACCTACATGATTGAGGTGCTTGTTCTCCCCCTTTTTCTGCCCTCTGCCCTGCCCCACTCCAAATCTTTTCCTGCCGTCAGGAAGATTAGTTGGAAGTGCTCTTGCCTTTGGGGAAGGACTCAAAGCTCAAACCAGGCAGTCAGTCAGCCAGACTCTGCTGCCCCAGAGGTTGTGCTATCCCTTTGAATGGATGTAAGGAAGGTCAAGGCTTAGTGATTCGGTCAACATTTATCCCCCGACCAATTTTCAAACAAATTAAATCATTGTCGGAGCTTACTGTGCTGAAATTGGCTGCCATGTTTCCCCATATAAAACAGTATAAGACATCATCTTCTGCTTTGATCTGTCATTTTCACACCTACCCTTCCCCTGACTCTCAGTCTGAAGAAGGGTCTTCACCCTAAACATCATCCATTCCTTCTCTCCAGAGATGCTGCCTGTCCCAGTCAGTTGGAGTAACTCAAAGCATTTTGTGTCTATCTTCGGTGTAAACCAGCATCTGCAGTCCCTTCCTACACAGTGTAGCAGTTATACTTCAAACGCCCCTCATTAGCATTCGGACATCCTGACGACAGAATGGAAAATTTTCTACAAAGTTTTCATTCTCCAGGAATGTTAAACCCCGGATTGAGTGACCATGATCAGCCCACTAATACAGCATCTAAAGCAAAATGGTTAGAAATGTTCTTGTTGCAAATGGTTAAAATGCTGGAACATCTCCCTGCATTGAAGCACTTGGTGTTTAGCATAATAAGGATCCTTAATCAAAGCCCTTGTATGAGATCATTCGTTGTTTCAAGTTCTCAAAGCAAATCATGTTATACACCACACCAGGACAAACTAGCATGACTTCATCTAACATCCGCAGTGTTCTACAGATCATAATCTTAGCTGAAGGTAAACTTGATGGGAACAAAATATTTGCTGCGAAATATTTAATTCAATACAACCTCTTAAATGTGTAATACATTTGGGACCATGAAAATGCAAGGCTAATTAAAATCTGCTTTCAAAGCATAACAAATGTATCTATTTACTAGTGCACCTTAATACAAGCACCTTTATAAAGCATATTCATCAGGATTTAAATGTAAAAAGATCTAAATGGAGGACAGTAGCAGATATTTATCTTATTGGACTGAACATCTAGAGGAGAGACACAGATGCTCGGTTAGGCGGTGTCCCTGGAGGAAACAGATATTGACATTTCAGGTCGGGATCTTACTGCAGACTGATGTCTAGAGGTGGGGACGAACAATCAGGATACGTTCAATTCCCACCAGGACTAGTGGAGAAGTTAATTAGATTAATTAAGTAATCATTCAATGAATTTCCAGTGCCAGTAATGGTGACAGTTAATGCCCTTTGATTAATGATTAAAAGAGAACACCTTGTTTTTTTTACACACAAAGGGTGGAGAGTATACGGAACGAGCTGCCGGAGGAGGTAGTTGAAGAAGGTATTATCCTAATATTTAAGAGACATTTGGACAGGTACATGGATAGGATAGGATAAGTTTAGAGGGTTATGGGCCAAATGCGTGCCATTTTACTAGTGTAAGTGGGACATGTTGGTCGGCATGGGCAAGATGGGCAGAAGGGCCTGTTTCTATACTGTATAGCTCTATGTCTCTTGGAGAAACAATTCTGCTGCCATTAGCTGATTTGGCCCTATCCCTGTCATGGAACCATAGGTGTATGCAGCACAATAGGAGGCCATTGGGCCTATTAAGTCCATACTGGCTAATCGTGGGACATGATTGGAATGAAGTGCTTCCTGAGACATATTGAGAAGAAAATTGATATTGTGTGGGTATGCTGGCTCAAAGTTCCACATTTGTGGATGATGCAAAGCTCAGGTGTGTAGTAGGCAATGAGAAGGGCCGAATGGCCTTCTTCTGCTCCTACGAATTATGAACTTATGAAGAAAACCGATAGATTGCGGGCTTATTTAGATGACCTGGCAGAAGGG
This sequence comes from Raja brachyura, assembly GCA_963514005.1. The sequence goes on from OY740785.1 coordinate 100,002,768, forward strand.
GCAGACAAGTGGGAGTTATACAGAATCCAATGCAGAGACTTGTGAATGAATGTTATAGATTAAACAGCACGTGGTACAAGGAATAGCGGAACAGCAGGACCTGCGTGTGACCTCGTCTGCACCACACTCTAACATATCCTCCAATCTATCATTATCATCAAGCATAAAACTGACTACAATTTAGTGAGTAGTGCATAAGGAGCAGCTGCAGATGTACCAGCAAATGAGCTGCCAATCACAAGAAACTACAAAGCAGGACTGCATGCTAATGAGCGAAAGTGATACACTATGAACAGAATAAATTAATGTTATATCCTGTGAATCAATTCAAACCTCCACAGTCCTAAAACGTTGCTGTCATAAATGGTGGTGGTCAATTAAACCACCAACACCAGGCAGCGTCATTAACAGCTCTATCCAAAAGCTTGGGACATTCCAACTGGTAAGTGTCAATGACAATGCTGGAGAACATCAGACCAGGGACCGACTATTCTTCCCTCGCCTAGTCCATCAATCAGTGGTATTGTGGCTAATAGGTGACAAAGCCTTACATCACATCACATCACAGCCTCAGATTTAAAACATGCTGATACAACAAATGATAATTGTCATTTGCAAAGAAAAGCCACAATACATCTCAGTTGCCTTCGTCACCGGTCCCAGCCATTCAATTTAGCTCCAAATGATATCACAGAAGGGCTAACCAAAACAGATGCCCTGTGGTGACTTCCCACTGGTACACACGATGCAAATCAAGGGTGCGTTGCAAATCTTCTCACTTGTCCAGACTGCAGTTCCAATTATATTCAAGGAGCTCAACAGCACCTGAAAGGCATCCAGTCTGCCTTGGCTGCGGTATTAAACATGTACAAGATGTAGCATATCAACTCCCAGAGACCTTCAAACCCACAACCACCCAGAACGGCAACAACAAAAATCAGTGAAATTGGAAAGAGTGAAGATAGTTACCAAGGATTACAGTGGCATTTCGATCAGCTGGCCAAGTTGGCCGAGAAGTGACAAATGGAGTTTAATTCAGGTGAGTGAGTGGTGTCGCATTTTGCTGAGTCAAATCAGAGCAGGACTTTACAATGAGTAGAGGGACCCTGGGGAGTGTTGTAGAACACGTGTACAAGTACATACTTTCCTCAAAGTGGCGTCGCAGGTAGAGTGGATGGTGAGGAAGGCTTTTGACATGCTGTCCTTCATCAGTCAAGGAGAAAATGAGTACAGACGTTGAGACATTATATTGAGGCCACAATTGGAGCCTTGTATTCAATTTTGGTCACTGCTATAGGGAAGATGTCTTTAAGCTGGAAATAATTCAGAGAAGATTTACAAGGTGGTCACCAGGACTTGAGGGCTTGAGCTACTGGGCCAGGTTGGACAGGCTAGGACTTCATTCCTTGGAGTGCTAGGGGCTGATCTTGTAGTGGTGTGTAAAATCATGAAGGGAATGGATAGGGTGGATGCACAGAGTCTTTTTCCCAATGTAGAGGAATCAGGAACTAGACTGCATTCATTTAATGTGAGAGGAGAAAGATTTAATAGTGACCTGAGGGGAAACTTTATCACTCAGAGGGTGGTGGGTATGGAACAAGCTGCCAGAGGAAGTCGTTGAGGCAGGTACAATAACAAGATTTAAAAGACATTTGGACAGGGACATAGATAGGAAAGGTGCAGTGAGCCAGGTACAGGCAAATGGACCTAACCTGAATGAGGCATCTTGGTCAGCATGAGTGAGTTGGGCCAAAGGGCCTGTTCCCCTGCTGGATGAATCTCTATGACTGCAGTCTCACTGCAACATCATCACACTGCAATCTACCCTCCAATCACACACCTTCCTGTCCGGGAATTATTCCGCTTGCCCTTCATCACCACTGGATCTAAAGCATGGAACTCCCTTCCTGAAGACATCGTGGGTATTTCTTCACCAGAGGAACTGCAGCAGTTCAAGCAGGTGGTTTAATGTAGGGTTGCCAACATTATGTCCTAGCGATAAGCAAGGGGTTGGGAGTGAGGTTTGAGGCTGCCCTCATTGTGAGTTTGGCCTCATCAAGCCCCAAGGCAGGTCCTATAGTTTCATAGGCTCAATGGACCAAAGTGCCTCCTGTAGCCATCGTAATGACCTGAACGAGAACAAAAGAAATATAACACAGAATACGCCATGAACCTGTTCCTTAAATCTGACCAGATACTGAAGAGAATGTAGTCCTCAAAGAGTGTTTGGTTACATTCAGACAGTGCTCCAGAGCATTGAATAGAAAATGTTTTTTAAAAACCCACTAGTGTTTCAAATCCAACTCCCGGAGGACAACATTCTCCCCTCCCCTAAGGCAGGAAGCTGGATGCATCTCCTCCCTGATCACTCTCAGTAACTAACCAATGTAAATTGTTGAACAGGCTTCTGCTAGAAATCTGTGAAGTTCATGTTCAAGTCTCTATAAGACCTGGCAGAAATGGCAAATTTAAAAAAAAGTACAAGAATACTGTACAGGTACATATAGAGCCCTTTCAAACAGCAGTGGATACCGTGTCTATAGCTATTAATGCCAACCCTAATTGGCGACCAGTGATCTCCCCCAGTGCTAGACAGTGACAGGTGTGTGCCCCACAGGGCAGCACCTCAGTATAGCACAATGGCACACATACAACAAGCTGCTTTGTATCCTGGTGCTATACAGCGGTATCATACTGTGACAGAAGGACACAGAGTGCTGCAGTAACTCTGCAGGTCAGGCAGCATCTCTGGAGGACTTGGATAGATGACGTTTTGGGTCGAGACCCTTCTGCAGAAGAAGATTCTCAACCAGAAAAGTCACCTATCCATGTTCTCCAGAGATGCGGCCTGACCTGCTGTGTTACTGCAGCACTCTGTGTCCTTTTGTGTATTAACCAGCGTCTGCAGTTCTTTGTTTATACAGTGACAGACTCTCACTTTGCCAGTATGTAACCCATATTGCACATTGACAGACCTGTTCACAACTCTAATAATATTACTGTCAGAACTGTCCCGAACAATAATGATATGTTGTTAAAGAAGGAACTGCAGATGCTGGAGAATCGAGGGTACACAAAAGGCTGGAGAAACTCAGCGGGTGCAGCATCATCTAAGGAGCGAAGGAGAAGGGTCTCGACCCGAAACGTCGCCTATCTCCTTCGCTCCTTAGATGCTGCTGCACCCGCTGAGTTTCTCCACCCTTTTGTGTACCCCCAATAATGATATGTTGTGTTAAAGAAGGAACTGCAGATGCTGGAGAATCGAGGGTTACACAAAAGGCTGGAGAAACTCAGCGGGTGCGGCAGCATCTAAGGAGCGAAGGAGATAGGCGACGTTTCGGGTCGAGACCCTCCAGATATGTTATGTCAATGATATGTTAATGTTCTACAGTGACAGGCTTGGCCCCACCAATACTGTACCCCAGTGTTCTACAGTGACAGACCTGTCCCCACCTGCACAGTACCCCAGTTATACAGGTTTAGGTTTATTGTTGTCATGTATACCTAGATACAGTGAAAAGCTAGTTTTTGCATGATGTTCAATCAGATCAGATAATATCAGCCAAACTCAAATGCAATAGAGAGAGCAAAGGGGAAGATATAGAGCACAGTTTTCAGCATTGTGGCACATCAGTTCCATAGGCAAAGTCCATGGGGAGAGGTAAATTAGACAGTGCCCTTGCTTAAGGAAGGACCGTTCATAAGCCTGAGGGGAAGAAGCTATTCTTGAGTCTGGTGGTTTGTACTTTCAAGCTAATGTACTGTACCTCCTGCCGAATGGGAGCAGGGAGAAGAGGAAATGATCGGGGTGAGGCAGGTCTCTGATTATGTTATCTGCCGCTCTAAGGCAGCATGAAGTGAAGATGGAGTTACTACCCCACCTGTATTGGCCCCACGCAGACTAATACCAGCTGGAGAGTCTGGTCTGTGTGATGGACTGGACTTCATCTACAACTCTGCAAGGTCAGCTTAGATTTTTAGTTTAGTGTAGAGATACAGCACGAAACAGGCCCTTCAGCCCACGCTGACCGGCGATCCCCGCACATTAACACTATCCTACACACACTAGGGCCAATTTACACTTTAAACAAGCCAATTACCTACAAACCTATACGTCTGGAGTGTGGGAGGAAACCAAAGATCTTGGAGTAAACCCACGCAGGTCACGGGGAGAACGTACAAACTCCATACAGACTGCACCCGTAGCCGGGATCGAACCCGTGTCTCCGGTGCTGCTGCAAGCGCTGTAAGGCAGCAACTCTACCGCTGTGCCACCGCGCCGCCTAAGTTCTTCAGTCTTGGGCAGACTCGTTCCCAAACCAAGCTGTGATGCAACCCGACAGTGTGCTTTCTGTGGTGCGTTTGTAGAAGTTTGTAAGCGACATTGAAGACATGCCGAATTTCTATGGTCGCCTAAGGAGTAGAGACTTTGATGCGCCTTCTTTGTGGTTATGATCGTTGGCAATATTATCGCCAAGGAACTTGAAGCTCTCAACTATTTCCATCTCAGCACCATTGCTGCTGATTGGGGCATGTGCTCCACCATGCTTCCAGAAGTTGATAACTAACATTTTTGTCTTGTTGACATTGAGGGGGAAGTTATTATTGTGATACCATGACACTGAGGGAGCGGTTATGGCCTGGGCACCATGTACCCCACCCACAGTTATAGACCTGTCCCCACTAGTCGTGTACCCCAGTATTATACAGTGACAGTTCTGTCCACACCAGTGTTGTACACAGTAACAGACCATCTCCGTTTTGAACAGTAACATACCTGTATCCTCTAATACTGTATCTCAGAGTTATACAGTGACTGCACATCACCAGCAGTACTGTACTCCCATGTTATACAGTGACAGACTTGTTACCACCAGCACTCTACTCCAGTAACAGTTCAATGAAGTACTCCTGTATACGGAGCTGGATACGGACCTGGATTTCGATGGGAACAGAAGATCATTCCAGGTCTGTCTTGCATCTTGGCATAAGGCTGCAAAGATTTCTGAGTGTCTGGCCCTATGCTCAACCTTCTCCTGAACTCACCCACTCTGGCCCAGACCTCTGGTACCAGGCCCAAACTAGTGCAAAATAGCTATATTTAAGAGGGAGTTAGGCCCTTGTGGCTAAGGGGATCAGAGGGTATGGAGAGAAGGCAGGTACAGGATACTGAGTTGGATGATCAGCCATGATCATATTGAATGGCGGTGCAGGCTCGAAGGGCCGAATGGCCTACTCCTGCACCTAATTTCTATGTTTCCATGTCCCATGGTTGAGAGGGATATTGGCCAAACACAGGCAAATGGGTATAGCTTAGATGGGCATCTTGGTCAGTATGGACGTTGGGCCAGAGGGTTTGTTTCCATGCTGTATGACTCTATGACACTGGGCTGAAGCTACAACCTTGCTCCACAGATCACCCTTGGCATCACGCTCGGAGAGTTCCCAAAAGTGGGATCTTCTGTGGCTGTTCTCTGTAAGGAACTGGGAGTGTCCTGGGGAATTCTGTCTTGCCCCACAGCGCCTGCCGGGTTTACAGGAAACATATCGATCTGATACAGTACAGGTGGTTTGCTATGAAATGAGGTAAGCCCTGATAAGCAAGAGATTGTTGGCAATCTAAACTCGCCACCTTGTCAATAAATTTGGCCTTGTGAGGATCACTTACATCCCATAAATACACAAAAGAGAGCACTATTAAAAGCGACAGGATATGGAAAGTATTACCGCATTATTCTCTTTGTACTCTCCTTCTGATCAAAGCTGTCAAAGCTTTTATCCTGTTGTCTTTACTCTCAGCTTTTTTCCTACAAATATCCTGTTTTAAGCTTGTCTTTCCCCTTTGACATCCCTGTTCCATGGACTTAATTTCACTGTTTATTCAAGCACTTGAATTTGAAAGGATAAAGATTCAATAATGCACCAGAACCAAAAGAGCAAGTGAATTTAAAATGAGAAGGAACTAAAGCCAAAAAGATATGTAAACACCAGGGGAAAAAAATGCAGTAAAGAAAATTAAATTGGAAGCAACAAAACTACAAAGTGTACAGTTTGGACTGCTTGCTGCAAAAGGATTTTCATTTAAATTCAAAACATCTTCAATCGCTTTTCGAGACCAGCAAGTAAGCAACTAAATGGGGAGAGGATGAGAAAGAATGATTTTTCATCAAGTTGAGATTGACAATGCCTGAAAAACTAGTTTGAACAGTGAATGAGATATGGACAGGAAGAAGAGGAAAAGCAAAGGAATAAACTGGGAGTAGATACCCATGTTTTCTATTTTAGAGAATGATTGTTTCATAGCTCATCAACATTGATAGTTAATGTGTCATCTGAGAGGATGTCAGATATGAATTTAATAGCAACATTTAAAAGAGAATTGGAGAAATACTTTACGAGGAAAAGATTTGGAAGACTGCAGGGAAAGGGATAATTGGATAGTTCGTTCGCAGTGGAAACGAACCAAATGTGGCGTGATTTTCTGTGCATGTCCATTTTGGATGAAACTATGGGAAGAAGTCATCAATGGAGATGGGAAGAAAAAATATGAAACCCAAGAATACTTACAGAGGAAGTAAATACATGATAGCAAGCATCGATCCAAATTTGAACTTCCTATAACAACACCACAATGTGAGGAGTGAAGAAATAAGAATGGTGGAATCGCTGTGTTGGGATTAAACTATAGGCTTCCCAATAGCCAGCAAGAGATCAAAGATGTGTGGCAGATTATGGAAAGATGTAAAGGTAACAGGGTTGTTGTAGTGTAGGAAGGAACTGCAGATGTTGGTTTATACTGAAGATAGACACAAAATGCCGGAGTAATGGGGCTGTCCCACTGTACGAGCTAATTCAAGAGTTCTCCCTGATTCCAACTAGGAGAATTACGGTAATAGCCGCCCGTAGGCAATCGGGGCTCTCGTGGTCATTTTTCAACATGTTGAAAAATCTTCACGAGTCTTCACGAGCTTCCCGCGTTTCCCGAATACCTGCCGTTAGCATTACGAGTCGCTAAGAGACGTCCAGAGCTCCGACGTACCCGCAACATACGTTCTACATGCTTACCACGAGTTTGATTGTTTTTTAAACTCTTGAATTAGATCGTACAGTGGGACAGCCCCATTACTCAGAGGCACAGACAGCATCTCTGGGGACATTTTGGGTTTTGGACATTTCGGGTCAGATCCCTTGGGTGACTTTAATGTCCCCAAATTTGAGTGGGACTTCCTTAGTACTAGAGGTTTACTTGGGGCAGAATCTGTTCAATGTTTCTTGTAACTGTATGAACAGTAGATAGTCCAACCATGGAAGGGGCCATATTAAAACTTGTATTGGGAAATGAGCCCAGCCAGGTATCAGAGTATTAGTGGAAGAGCATTTTGGGAACAGAAATTATAATTCCGTAAGTTCTAAGATAGTTATGGATAAGAATAAGATTAGACTCATGGGGAAACTGCTAAATGGGGGAGAGGTGCTATGTTAGGAGAAGGCTAATTACACGGCATTAGGCAGGAAATGGGAAGAATAGATTGGGAGCAGCTGCTGTTATTAGGTCCACATTTGACACGTGGGAGTCATTTAAAGGCCAGCTGGACAGAATTCAGTCCCAACATGTTCCTGTGAGGAAGAAACACAAAAATGGCAAGGTTCAGGAACACCGTTGGAGGATGTGAAATGTGTTTTTTTGCCAAAAAGAAAAGTGAAGTATATGTAAAGTTTAGGAAGATCAAATCAGACAGGACCCTTGAGAATTGTAAAGGAAGCAGGAACAAAAACACTCTAAATAGTGAATCAGAAGGGGGGGGGGGGCAAGAAATGTCCTTGGTGAGTCAGATTAAGGTAAATACCAAGGTATTTAATAAATACATTGGAATCAAAAGGTTAGCTAGGGAAAGAGTACCCAAGGGCAAAGAAGGGAATTTATTTTTGGAGCCAGAAGAAGTGGGTAAGGTAGTTAATGAATACTTTGCATCAGTATTCATCAAGGAGAAGGACATTAAGCAATGTGAGATCAGGAAGGGGTATGTTGATTTTCTAGGAGGAGCAGATGTTGGTCTCGAAGAATATCAAGATGGATAGGTCCCCAGGTCCTGATTAGATCAATCCCAGAATATTGACAGCGGCAAGAGAGGGCTTGACAGATATCTTTATACTCTCTTTGGCCTCAGGTAAGGTCCAAGACGGCTAGAGAGTAGGTAATGTTGTTATTTGGTTTGCAAGTTACCACTAAATTATACACTGGTGAGCTTTACAGTAGTGCTGTGGAAATTATTGGAGAAGAATCTCAGGGAAAAGATATTCTCACATTTAGAACAGCAGGGACATTAGGGAGGGTTATGAACTTAGGGTGATAGTCACATATCGCAGCAACAGGCCCTTTGGTCCCACTCATCCATGCTGACTAAGGTGGCCCATTTAAGATAATCCCATTTGCCCATAAGGTCCCAGAGGAAGTAGCTGTGGTAAGCACTATAACAGCACTTAAAAGACACTTGGACAGGTACATGGATAGGAAAACTTTACGTCCTCCTGTCATTTTCGCCACCTCCAACGTAACCCCACCACTCGCCACATCTTCCCATCTCCCCCGTCTGCTTTCCGCAAAGACCGCTCCCTCCATAACTCCCTGGTCAATTCTTCCCTTCCCTCCCGCACCTCCCCCTCCCCGGGCACTTTCCCTTGCAACCGCAAGAGATGCTACACTTGTCGCTTTACCTCCCCCTTCGACTCCATTCAAGGACCCAAGCAGTCGTTCCAGGTGCGACAGAGGATCACCTGCACCTCCTTCAACCTCATCTATTGCATCCGCTGCTCTAGATGTCAGCTGATGCACATCGGTGAGACCCAGCGTAGACTTGGCAATCGTTTCACCGAACACCTCCGCTCGGTCCGCTTTAACCAACCTGATCTTCCTGTGGCTCAGCACTTAAACTCCCCCTCCCATTCCGAATCCGACCTTTCTGTCCTGGGTCTCCTCCATGGCCAGAGTGAGCACCACCGGAAATATTCCGTTTGGGCAGTTTGCACCCTAGCGGCATAAACATTGACTGCTCCAATTTCCGGTAGCCCTTGCTGTCTCCTCCCCTACTCAGCTCTCCCTCAGCCCTCTGGCTCCTCCCTTTCTCCTTTCTTCTCCCCACCCACCCCCCCCCCCCCCCCCACCCTACATCAGTCTGAAGAAGGGTTTCGGCCTGAAACGTTGCCTATTTTGTGCGCTCCATAGATGCTGCTGCACCCGCTGAGTTTGTCCAGCACCTTTGTCACCTTCGATTTTCCAGCATCTGCAGTTCCTTCTTAAAAACTTTAGAGTGATATGGTCTCAGAAGTTGTAGGAGTAAGGCGTTGAGGAGAAAGGAAAGGATGAGGTCATGGTATGATTTGAAAACCAGAATGAGTGTTTTAAAGCTTAGGCCATGCTGGATATTTAGGTCAGTGAACAGTGGGGTATTAGCTGACTGGTGTGAGATTAGAGTTGACTGGTGTGATCTTATATTGACTAGTTTAGTTTAGAGATATAGCGCAGAAACAGGCCCTTTGGCCCACTGGGTCCGCGCCGACCAGTGATCCCCATACATTAACACTATCCTACACACACTGGGGACAATTTTTACATTTACCAAGCCAATTAACCTACAAGCCTGTATGTCTTTGGAGTGTGGGAGGAAACAGAAGATCTTGGAGAAAACCCACGCAGGTCACGGAGAACGTACAAACTCCGTACTGAGAAGCACCCGTAGTCGGGATTGAACCCAGGTCTGCAGCGCTGCATTCGCTGTAAGGCAGCAACTCTACCGCTGCACCACCGTGCCGTCCAACTGGAGTGAGTTTATATACAAGCAACAGAATTTTGGACGGGCTCGAATATATACAGCAGGGGGAGGTGGGAGACGTCAGGCAGGACTACATTGGGACCATTCAAACTACTTCTTGTAAAGCATTGCCAGCTGTAGTCAACATAGGTTGTTTTGCTGACCCAGGAGGAAATCTCTGCTCATTGCCAAAAGGAACCCACTGCTGCTGCAAAAACCATTAGCCCACGTCCCACTCAATTGAAAGTACACGTCCACCCAGCAGAGAAAATAATACTAACCACTGCCAAGCGACAGAAGACTGGTTATTGAAGAGCCAAGGTAGCAGCCTCAAAATTAATGTTATTTACCTCCTTCCTTAATTTTGTTTATTTCATGACAGAAGTAACAGTAGCGTATTTTGATGTTTTCTGCTTGGGATTCAAATATTGCTTTAACCATATAACATATAACCATATAACAATTACAGCACAGAAACAGGCCTTCTCGGCCCTTCCAGTCCGTGCCGACCATTTATTTTCCCCTAGTCCCATCTAGCTGCACTCAGACCATACCCCTCCATTCCCTTCCCGTCCATATACCTATCCACTTTACTTTTAAATGTGAAAATCGATCCTGCCTCCACCACTTCTGCTGGAAGATCATTCCGCACAGCCACCACTCTCTGAGTAAAGAAGTTCCCCCTCATGTTACCCCTAAACTTCTGTCCCTTAGCTTTACAAAGCTAAGGGTTCAATCCAAGGTGGCATTCAGTCTGAATTAACCAATTAAGCAAATTAAATTTGATTAATCCATGTTATAACTGTACCATCTATTCTTCATTGATTGATTAAAAGATACAGCATAGAAACAAGCCCTTCAACTACCAATGGATCCATTGATCAGCCGTTCACATTAGTTCTGTTATTCCTCTTTTGCATCCACTCCCTACACATTTGGGGTAATGTACCGAGATTAATTAACCTACCAACCCACACGCCTTTGGGATGTGGGAAGAAACCAGAGCACCCGGACGGAGGAAATCCACGCAGTCTGAGAGCGAACATGCAAACTCCACTCAGACAGCACCTGAGCTCAGGATCAAACTGGGGTCTCTGGCAACGTGAGACAACAGCTCTACTACTCTACCACCACTAATCTTCTCTCTGCAACCCTTAGATAGTGCAAACCTGAGACCTTCCACTAATAATGGCAGAGCATTTACTGTGGTTGTGAGAGGGGATTCCCCCTCTCCATTATTCCTTGTCTTTTCATTTCTTAATTCGGATTCTGAGGTTACATCCACTCCTCCCTTAGCAACAGCAGCGAAGGCTCCGACCATTTGTGTTTCAAATCGTGCTGCTGAAAGCATTCCAAATGTGATGATGCTCAGATGCGTTCAAAACCGCTCTATTTACAAGCTCAAATCTCCCAGACACCATGTATTGTGCGATGTGATGGATGAGACAGTATTCTTTATTAAACAAGCCTTCTTATTTCACAATGTTTGAACGACTTCAAAATATTTTGCCTGTGAAATCATATCCAGAAATGATTGTGGTGACTGGAACCCAAAGGCATGTTCATGTTTTAAACACAGCAGAGGACACACAGTCCTGGAAGTGATAATAAAAACATTTATGACGGGCAGATCGACTTTCGTTTCAGAAGAGCAAAATAAAAGTTTTAAAAGCAAAACAATTATTCTTCTCACAAGCACCACTCCCCATCCTACTCTTCCAACTTGCACTCCATACTGGGACACATGCCGAACCCTGCTCATCACACAACCCTCAAGCCACTGTGTCTGAGTACACATGTTGTGAGATTGGCAGGACAGAGCAACCAACCCCAATAAGATTTGTTTCCAATTACCACAATCACTTCTGGATATAATACTCAGGCAAATTATTCTGACGCAGCTCAACTAATCCTCAGTGTGAAGAAGGATCTCGACCCAAAAAGTTCCCATTACCTTTTTTCCAGTTTTTTCCTGCAAACCAATAGTTCATTTCCCTGATATTCTCCCATGTGTAATTCCATAGAAAGTCAGTTGGATGAGCAGGAAGGACAGAAGCTAATCCTTCTTTTCCCCCAACCCAAGAGTGCCATTGGCAATCACCACCAACATTTGCTCCCCTCTCACTTGGTCACTGGATACTTCAATAAAGTAGATATAATGAGGGCCTTTCTCAGAGTGAAATGTATCGTTGTACTTCCCTGGAATGTGGTCCGATAGTAACGAAGACCAAATTGAGGAGGAGGTGTGAGATTGGATGATCCACGCTAGGTCAGAGAGAAAGGTATTAGTGTCTATTAAGCGTCCATATCCATAATGCATCCATATCGCGGGCCTGCAGCAGTCTAGGGCTTACCTGGCTGGATTGGGGGTGCTCCAGTACTTCCAACATGTGGGACTTTGGACTTTTTTCTCTTTTTTCTTTTTCTTTGTAAACAGCGTGAAAATATGCTGACTGTGCCTTTGTGGTTGGGCAACAGAATTATTGTCACACGTGACAATGCAGAACCACTGAACCATCGAACCATATCTGGGACCAAGGCAACCGAATCGGTGGCCATGAATGTTAGGCTGGAGGGTGCATGCAACTGAAGGACCTCACAGATCTCATGACAGTGCGGCTGGAGTTTGTTTCAGCATCAAGGGTAGGGTAGAACGTGACTGCAGGACATGGGCCAAACGCAGGCAAATTGAACTATCTCAGATAAGCACGGCTGGGCCGTGGAGCCTGTATCCATGTTGTATAACTCTATGGCTAGAGTACCAGCTGCTCCTATTTTGCCCGCACTTGAAACTATTTATAACACCTTTATAGCAAAAAGTATCTATATTTGCAAAATAATGAAGTCCCAGAGGTGCTATAGAAATGCAGGATCTTTTCTTCACTAAGGGACTTTGAAAAACATTTTGATTATTGCAACAATCAAATGTTTCAAAGTTTGACAAGTATAACCACCGTGGAGTTATGACAGGCAAATTGTGATTCATCCATTTAATTGTTTCTTTGAAGCAGAGTTTCAATATAGTGAATTGAAAAAATATATTTCCGTTGGCTGGGCAGTCACGGTCACAGGGTCAACAATCTAAAAATAATTAGCAAGAGGACATGGAGCAAGGCGAGCAGAAAGCTCTATTTGTGGTGCGTTGTGGAGCAGGGAGGCTTTTGCTCCTCTCTGGCGGGGCAATGAAATGAAAGGACAGAGGGCAGAGTCAGTCATGGGGCGAGTCTCCGCAGCCGCCGGCAAAGGGTTAGCACAACAGGATTGACGTTGTCCTGTGTGTGACCTCCGTGGTCCTCGTGATCCCATGACCACCAGAGAAACCCTCTCGCCTGCCAAGACCATGGGGAAAGCAGTGACAGTGCAAAGACATTTCTGAGCAGAGGAGCATGCACCACTCAATTAGAATGATCTCGGTAAAAGAGATGACCACACCGTGTTGGCGTTGGTGGAGGTGAGAAGGGGCAGGATGTGAAGAGAAGGCAGGTCTGCAATGTTTTGTGTATACAACTCCTCCGTCAAGGAGAAGACATTGGTTGATGTTGTCAAGCTAGAAAGGGCGTAGAGAAGGTTTGAGATCATAAGGTTCATAAGTAATAAGAGCAGAATTAGGCCATTCTGCCCATGAAGTCTACTCCACCATTCAATCATGGCTGATCTATCTCTCCCTCCTAACCCCATTCTCCTGCCTTATCCCCATAACCCCCGACACCCATATTAATCAAGAATCAAACTATCGGCCTTAAAATATCGGCCTTAAGATAGGGTAACACCGCCTGCCCGGGGCTTCGACCTCGGGAGAGAAATGGTGCGGGGGAGAGAGAAGACTTTGCCTTCCATCACAGTGAGGAGGAGATTCACTGTGATGGATGTTTGTGTGAATTGAATTGTTTGTGTGTTTTTTTATGAATTGTTCTGTTTGTATGGCTTGTAGAAACGGAGTTTCGTTCGAGCCTCTCTGAGGTTCGAATGACAAGTAATAAAATCAAAATCAAAATCAAAAGTATCCATTGACTTGGCCTCCACAGCCTTCTGTGGCAAAGAATGTTTACGAGGATGTTGCCAGAACTCGAGGGCTTGAGTTATTGGGAGAGGTTGAGCAGGCTAGGACTTTATTCCTTGGAGCGCAGGAGGATGAGGAGTGATCTTATGGAGGTGTACAAGATCATAAGAGGAATAGATAGGGTCAATGCAGTCTTTACTCAGAGTAGGGGAATCAAGAATCAGAGGACACAGGTTTAAGGTGAGCGGGGAAGATTTAAAAAGAACCAGGGGAGCAACCTTTTTCACACTTTCGGTGGTAGGGATATGGAACAAGCTTCCAGGGGAGTTAGTTGAGACCAGTACTATCACAACCTTTAACAAATGTTTGGACAGGTACATGGATAGGACAGGTTTAGATGGATAAGGGCCAAACACAGGCAGGTGGGACTAGTGTAGATGGAGCATGTTGTTCGGCGTGTGCAAGTTGGGCCGAAGGGCTTGTTTCCAGGCCAGTTGACTCAATGACATGCTTGTTCAGAAGGGACGATAACATCTGAGGATGCACTTCCCACGTGGTCCCTTTTATCGTTCAACGAATTGGAAGGAAAAGATGAAATGAGCGAAGGTTCACCTCTCAGCAGATGTGATGCCTTAATCAGTCAAGATAAAGGTAATTTAGAAAGGGGGTTTACATGAATTACGTGTTAACAAAAATATTCTTGGGGCATTGCACTGTTTAGTTTAGAGATATAGTGCAGAAACAGGCCCTTCGGCCCACCGAGTCCGCACCAACCAGCGACCTCCGCACACTAACACTATCCTACACACACTAGGGACAATTTACATTTATATCAAGCCAATTAACCTACATACCTGTACGTCTTTAGAGAGCGTCAGGAACCCGAAGATCTCGGAGAAAACCCACGCGGTCACAGAGAGAACGTACAAACTCCGTACAGCCAGCACCCATATTCGGGATCGAACCCGGGTTTCTGGAGCTGCAAGACCTGTAAGGCAGCAACTCTACCGCTACGCCATCGTGCCGACCTTAAGTGGTGAGACATTCTATTAACAAGACCTGTAGTGTGTCCCAGCAGCACAGGCGTTGGCTGGCAGTAATGTGAACAAACCTGACCTGACAGGAGATTCCATTAAACGCAATATCCAACGAGATGCCTGCTTATTCAGAAAGGATCAACTTGCATCGAAAACATCTTAGAACCAAGGAATTACTTTTCAAATATAGTCACTGCCTAGTTATTCAAAATGGTCGTAAATATATGTGCCAGACCGCATTATCCACAAGGAGACCATCTCCTTCCATTTATATGTTAGTTTAAGATTTGTGGATGGCCAAGGGCTTGTGCTCTATTATTCATCTTCAAGTCCATCACACAGAAGCGACTGACAGAGTGTCCAGCACCTATTTCAAAGGCAGCAGCTCCAACGTAGCACTCACTCAACACCACACTGGTCAAATGCTGGAGGCCTGGAACAGATCCTTAACCCACAACCTACTACCACGCCCCAGTGCAAACCTATCTAACAGAAGGGAAACAAGATAAAGCTGAGCTCCCTCAGGTTTCAAAATTCAGAGAGGTTTTCAGAAAATTCCCTGGGAAATATTCATCCTCTGGGCCCAGTGCTACAGAGTAATCTGGGTGATGAGTGTTGCATGAATAAATGCATGTTGATCTTGTGTTTGGAAAGCTGTTATGTGTACTTGGAACCATCCTGTAGGTTTGGGGATTACAAGGGAAGGAAATGTTATTGTCCTCGGCTTTCTGTATTTCTGAACAGTAACCAAGCAACTGCTCCCACGAGGTTTGGGATAGATAGCGTGAACAAAGAGAGAGGCCTGACACACAAATCCAGAATCAAAAGCACATGCACTTAAAAACTCATCTTTCTCCCACCAGTTTACGTGGCCAGTGTGCATTTGAGATGTACAGATACTTGAGCTCGGCAGTAGCCACCACTGATATAGAATTTGAAACTCATCATATTCCTCTCCATCTGCCTTCCATATTTTTTTTCTACCATTCCTATTCCATCCTCTTCCTTGACATATTTCCATGCCCTCTCCTTCATCCAGCCCGAGTAGCAAAGAGCTTCTTGTTCATAATAACCTCTGTGAAAAGAAATTCTAAATTCCTTTTCCTGATGAAAGTGCTTATCATATATAGTTTTCGTCCTTCCGACTCAATATTTTGCCATGCTCTGGATCACATTAGGATTTAATTGAAGGGAAGATTGAAGCACACAGCTTGCCCTTTTACAGGGTAGACCTCACCCTTTACAGGGCAGGTGAACACACCATTCAGCCGACCCACAAAAACATTCCTCGCAAACCTCCAAGATAGACACAAAATGCTGGAGTAACTCAGTCTGAAGAAGTGTCTCGACTCGAAACATCCCCATTCCTTCTATCCAGAGATGCTGCCTGTGCCGCCCGGTTACTCCAGCATTTTGTGTCTATCTTCGATTTAAGCCAGCATCTGCAGTTCTTTCCTGCACACATGCTCAACACTTCCTCCTTACTTGCCTTTAAATACATCAACATTGCATGGCATCTGGTCAACTAACTCTGGGTGGACTCGAACGGCCAACCCTTCCATTAGCAGTTAATTACAAGGATCTTTTGCATCACAGAAGGCAAGAAACCTCTATCTTTTTCTTTACACTCCTTTAGTACTGTTCATCAATACAGGAACAATATCAAAGTCCACATCCCAGGGCCTGAATAAAAGGCTAACACAGATTTCGATCACTGAGAAAGGTTACAAGGCAGCCAAAGGTAATCTAAAAGGATCTGGAGCAATGAATGGCAAGGGAAAGTGATGTAACAAGGGAAAGTGATGTAACAAGAATTAAGGCAGATAGAACCAGAGTCACCAATAAGTATCAAACAGTATAAATCGGTAGCAAACAACATAAATGTTCACAATATCTCAGCATTTACATTTGCTTTGTCAAACAAATCCAGGCTGTCTGCCTTTGATTTGAAATGATGGTGTATACAGTCTCTCAGAGCTATGTCCAATAATTTGCTTGTCACCCCAATGTTAGGCTGTTTGTGATTATTTGGTCCATTACTTTCTCCCTTTGTAAGCAACAGTATCACATTACCATCTTTCCAATCCCCGCGCTGTGCCTTTAGAAAATGAGAACAAACAAATGACAGGCAAAGTGCTCTTCCTTCTCTTGCATCGCTTCAATGTCAGGGATATCTTTCACTGAACATGATGATATGTCTACTTTTTAATGCCAACAGGAGATTTGAACGTCCCAGCGTTTTAATATACAATCTTCCGTTCACATGCACAAGGCTCAGTCATTGCAAAATAGTAAGAGCCCGATGGGGCGGATGCCCTCCTACTGCCGTATTAATTTTGATAGTTAAATCAATAATCTTTCAGTATAATAAGGTGCAGATGCTGTAAAATTGAAAACAGGGAAGGTGTTCTTCAGAGTAGAAGGGAGAGGTCAACTGAACAAAATCTGACATTTTGATTGGGAAGTTTATAACAATAGACAATAGGTGCAGGAGTAGGCCATTCGGCCCTTCGAGCCAGCACCGCCATTCAATGTGATCATGGCTGATCATCCACAATCAGTACCCCGTTCCTGCCTTCTCCCCATATCCCCTGACTCCGCTGAACCTGGCGGTAAGAACGTTGATTTCTCCAATTTCAGGTAACTCCTGCATTCCCTCCCCTCTCCCACCCTAGTCATCCTGTCACTTCCACTGTTCGCTGTTGTTATCCCTGTATCCCACTTGTTATCACACCTTCCCCAGCCAACAATGGGCCATTATGGGCTCCACCCTTCCTGAGCTCATCTTTTGCCTGCCCTGACATGTTCTGACATTTTCTCGCCTCAAAATCAACGGCCAACGAGGCAGTGTTTCATTTGTGCTTAAATGTATATTTGTCCATACCCTAACAATACAGACATTTCTTCTGTTCAGATCCACAATTTGTACAGAGCTCACCAGCAACATCCAATATGAATTTGGCACCCACTTGATTTCCATGGTGAGAGATAGATTGAGAAATAAAACCCTACCTTGAATGATTCCAGTTGTTGGTTGATGACCTCGGTTTCCATTCCAACGCTGCCCTGATTCTCCTCGTGTTCCTCAGACACAGTCATCAGTTCACTGAATGTTTTGCTTCTGTTGTTGAACTCTTCAACCTGGGCAAGGGCGGTTCCCACCTGCTCCTCCCTGACCCTTGCCCTGTCCAGCAGCTTATTGCATTGCTTGCTCAAAGCTTCCAGATCCCGCTTTAGCCCCATCAAGTCTGGAGAACCTGAGGACTCCAGCATCTGCTTGCTTTCTTTCTTTGTGCCTTCGATGCCTGTCGTCAGTTGCTGGAGTTTACCGATGAACCCTCGGATGTCATCTTTCTGAATGCAAAGGCAATCCAGGTCCCTTCCCACAGGAGCCATGCCGTCCAGTTCATCGTCGAGGTCGGCAAATAAGGAAAACATCTCCCGGATGTTGTTCTGAAACTGTCCGATGCCTTGGAGCTTGACCTCCAAGGAGGAGCACCGTTCACGTACCTGTTGGCTCACCGACTCATGATCTTTCTGCAGAGCATCAGCTTGCTGCAGGAGCAAAGACGCTCCTTCTCTGTCTGAGGAGGCGGAGGTCAATCTCTGAGCAAGACACCTGACCTTCTCCACTTGGGGTGTCAAAGTCTGCAGCATCTTCTGCTGGGCATTCAAATTGGTCAAGCATTTGTTACTGTACGCTTGAGACCCAAGGGTGTCATGGTGCTCCAGTTGCTGCTTGGCCCCCTGCAACTGCCCCTTCGTATCTCTGAGAGAATTTTGAAACTCCTTCATGCATTTTGCATTCTCATCCAGGGACTCTTTTTTACAGCGGAGTTGTTCACTGATCAGATCCACCTTCTGGTTAACCAGTGCCTTCTCACACTGGACATCCTCCGCATCCACCTGACTGGCTTCGATCAAGCGGTCTGCGGCATGATTTAAAGACTCAAGCTCCCTCCGATGCTGGTCCATGTCATTCTGCAGAGCTTTAATGCTTGCCAACGAGGACTCGACTTCCGCCCCGCCACTGCACACTTGCACCTGCGAGGACTTTGCTTCACATTCTTGCACCCACGGGAGCAAGCGTTCTACACATTCTTGGTACTTCTGGGCTTTCTGCAAACAATCCCTCAGTTTCTCTTGCCTGGTCTCCACTTGCTTGGACAGCTCTTCCCAGGTGCCCCTGAGGGCTGCAAGTTGATCCTGCAAGGCAGTTTTCTCAACTCCCGTCTGCATATTCTGGAGGAGTGACTCACCTTCTGCAATGATCATCTCGTAGGACCCAGCTTTCTGTGCTAAGGATTTCTGAAACGCCGTCTGCTCATCGATCAGCGAGTGGAGGAGGTCAGGCTTGGCAGATATGGGAGCCCTCTGGCTCTGCTCATCGCACTTTCCACCTATCCAGGCTTGGAAATCATCAAACATCTGTTGAAACTGCTCGGAATTAGCCAGTGCAGACTGAAGATGATGGACTCGATTTCCTTTAACAAAATATAAAAAATAATGTGAAGCATTATTTTATGGCTTCCCAATTTACCAGCCCAAAAAGAGTATACGTTACAGCTATGGAAAAGTCTCTTCCAGTTTTGATGCCTCTGGCAACTTTGTGCAACTCTAATTTGTCTTACAACCCAGCCCCTTCACCACAGCAATGCAATACCTCTTCAGGATGAAACCCGGGTCTCGTGCACTGTGAGCCAGCAGCTCTACCAGCTGCGGCAGCAGGCCACTCCCACTTATTTTCCTTTGGACTCGCCTGTAGTCCGTCTGTTTTTTCATTATTTTGTTGTTTTCTTTTGTCTGTTTTAGTTAAATTTCGTTTATTGGGTTGTCTATGTGTGTGGGGGAACATGGTTTTAGTCTCTTCCTACGGGGAATGCGACTGTTTTTTGTTGTGTCCCCCGTCCCCGTCTCCATTTGCGCTGAGGCCTAATGGCAGAGCAGGTGGCCGCGGGGCTGTGGCGGCGTTCCGACTTCGGAGCTGTGGTGGCATTCCAGCAGAGGCGCAGCTTCGGGGCTGTGGCGGAGTTGGCGGCCCGACTTTGGAGGCTCAGCCGCGGGCCCAGTGAACGACATCGTCGGGAGCTCGCAAGTCACAGGTTGGTGACCTGTTTTTCCGGAGCTCCCGCAAAAACAGCTTCATCTGCGGGACTGGAGGGCGGAAGCTTCGACCGACCCGGGCCGCGGAGTTTGAACCGGCCCGTTCGCGGAGCTGGATTCAGCCGCGGGACTGACTTACCATCACCCGGCGGGGTCACAACATCGGAGGCCTAGATCGCCTCAGCGCAGAGGGAGAACAAGGAGGGAAGAGATGCATGGTGAACTCACTGTGGTGGATGTAAAATATGTGTTTATTGTGTGTTTTGTTTTTTTCATTATATGTATGACTGCAAGGCAACTACATTTCGTTCAGACCGAAAGGTCTGAATGACAATAATGGATACTTTGACTTTGGTGAGGAAATCCAGGGAATATGGGAAAGGACAGTGGAGACCAAGCTCATCACCACACCTCAGGGGATATCTGAGCCGCTTGGAATTAAAGCGGTTTCTTGTTATCTCTGTTCCTGAGGCTTGGTTAATGTTTAGAATGTAGCTCATTGAAACATAGAAACATAGAAAAATAGGTGCAGGAGTAGGCCATTTGGCCCTTCGAGCCTGCACCGCCATTCAATATGATCATGGCTGATCATCCAACTCAGTATCCTGTACCTGCCTTCTCTCCATACCCCCTGATCCCTTTAGCCACAAGAGCCACATCCAACTCCGTCTTGAATATAGCCAATTAACTGGCCTCAACTACCTTCTGTGGCAGAGAGTTCCAGAGACTCACCACTCTCTGTGTGAAAAATGTTTTCCTCATCTCGGCCCTAAAGGAATTCCCCCTTATCCTTAGACTGTGACCCCTTGTTCTGGACCTCCCCAACATCGGGAACAATCTTCCTGCATCTAGCCTGTCCAACCCCTTTGTACGTTTCTATAAGATCCCCCTTCAGTCTTCTAAATTCTAGCGAGTACAAGCCGAGTCTATCCAGTCTTTCCTCATATGAAAGTCCTGACATCCCAGGAATCAGTCTGGTGAACCTTCTATGAACCCCCTCTATGGCAAGAATGTCTTTCCTCAGATTTGGAGACCAAAACTGTACGCAATACTCCAGGTGTGGTCTCACCAAAACCCTGTACAACTGCAGTAGAACCTCCCTGCTCCTATACTCAAATCCTTTCGCTATGAATGCTAACATACCATTTGCTTTCTTCACTGCCTGCTGCACCTGCATGCCTACTTTCAATGACCGGTGTACCATGACACCCAGGTCTCGTTGCATCTCCCCTTTTCCTAATCTGCCACCATTCAGATAATAGTCTACCCTCATGTTTTTGCCACCAAAGTGGATAACCTCACATTTATCCACATTATACTGCATCTGTCATGCATCTGCCCATTCACTCAGCCTATCCAAATCACCCTGCAGCCTCCTAGCATCCTCCTCACACCTAACTATACCCCCCAGCTTGGTGTCATCTGCAAATTTGGAGATGTTGCATTGAATTCCCTCGTCCAAATCATTAATGTATATTGTAAATAGCTGGGGTCCCAGCACTGAGCCTTGCGGTACCCCACTACTAACTGCCTGCCATTCTGAAAAGGACCCGTTTACTCCTACCCTTTGCTTCCTGTCTGCCAGCCAATTCTCTATCCACATCAATATTGAACCACCAATACCGTGTGCTTTAAGTTTATATACTAATCTCTTATGTGGGACCTTGTCGAAAGCCTTCTGAAAGACCAGATATAACACATCCACTGGTTCTCCCTTATCCACTCTACTAGTTACATCCTCGAAAAATTCTATAAGATTCTACTTTTTGGTTACATTTTTGGTTACATACAACGTTTTGGTTACATTTTCTTTCAAATGCATTGAAAATCTCCTCTGGCATTTCTGCAAAGCCAAATCATTAATCTAATCTTTATTTGCTCTCACAAAGGGTCTTCAAACTGAAACTTTAATACTATTTCGCTCACTCCACAGACACTGCCTGACTTCCTGAGTGTTTCCAGCAGTTTGGTTTTTTTTTTAGATTACCACCATCTGCAGTTTTTTTTACATTTTCATCAGCAATCTGTCACCTATGCACAAGATCATTTTCACTTCATCGGCAATTTACTCCATCTGTGAGACACCAGTGGGAATTCATAAAGGCTTTCAAGTAAAAATAGAAAACATGAAATGCAGGAGTAATTTACAAAGAAAGTCGGTCAGCAAAAAAAAAAGGAATCAGTTAATAGCCTGAAATATTAAAACCAAACAAAATGGGAAATGCTCAGAGTTGTAGAATGGATCAACAACCATGGAAGAAATATAGGTCAACATTTTGGACGAATCTCTTCAGCGATGTATTCAGATCATTCTCTCTAGTTCTGTGCCTTTTCAGCACTCATTGCTGTAACATCAGATCCATGTTTGTTTTAATCTCATCAATAATCTAAACCTCAAGCCAGTTGGAATCAAGGGATATGGGGAGAAAGCAGGAATGGGGTACTGATTTTGGATGATCAGCCATGATCATATTGAATGGTGGTGCTGGCTCGAAGGGCCAAATGGCCTACTCCTGCACATATTTTCCATGTTTCTATGTTTCTATCGTCAAGAAGCAAAAAACTGCAGGTGCTGAAAAACTAAAATTCTAGTTCCAATGTAAGGTCAATGAACCAACGCTTTACCCCTGTTTCTCCAGTGTTGCCTGACCGGCTGAGTATTTGAAGCATTTTCTCCTTTAATTCCTGTGAACCGCGTTCTTTGTTTATCCCGTACCGCAGATCAATCACGCACCTGCTCTTTCCTCGAGGTCCCGGAACGGCCTCACGACGTTATCCAGCTGTCTGGTGAGCTCAGCCTTCAAGTACTGCTCGCCAACGAGGACCGAGATCTCCTCGCAGAGGGCCCCGGCCTCCTGCACGCCCTTCTCCTCCTGCTGCAGCTCCGCCCGGAGTTCGCTGGCCACCTCCAGCTGCCGCTTCACAGCTTCGGGCTGGGCGTCGATGGGCGGCTGGCTGGTCAGCTTTGCGTCCAAGGTGCTCAACTTGCCCGAGAGGTGGTGGACTAGGTTTTGGAACTGGGTGCTTTTGACGATGGCCCGGTCAATGAGGTTAGAGCGGTTAACCAGCTGCCCTGTCAGAGAGTCCCACTTCTGCGTAACAGCAGCCAGCTGGTTGCTGACAACGCCACAGGTCGGGGCAGAGTCATCCGGTCGACTCAAAATGCCCTCGGCTGCCATTTTCAGCTGCTCATGCTGTGGCTTCCGTGTCTCAAACTCCTTCAGCAGGATCTACAAATGCAAGAAAGATGTTTGGATCAACTGGAGGGTAGAAAGTCATCTTTCTGCACAATACAGACCAATCCCAGTGCAACCCTATCACAGGATCCAAGCATTATGGATCCTGCGATCTGATAATAAGATCTGAGCGGAGCAAGATTTAATAGGATTCTGAGTTGTAACATTTCACACAGAGGGCGGTGAGTATATGGACCGAGCTGCTGAAGGAGTTGTGGAGACAGACAGGTGCAATACAACATTTAAAAACATTGGCACAGGTACAAGAATAGGAAGGGTTTAGAGGGATATTGGCCAAATGTAAGGAGGTGGGACGAGCATTGATGGGACATCTTGGTTAGCATGGGCAAGTTAGGACTGAAGGGTCTATTTCCATGAAGTATGGCTCTATGACTCTGTGACTAAGAATGAATGCCTGAGTTAGTATTACCAACAGGCTTTTCTTAGATAAAGTTGGATGCATATTTGAATTAAGTGGTTTGAGGAAAGGCTGTTCCAAGTTGAGTGCAACATATGTACAATGGGTGAACACACTCGGTGTACATTAACGTGCCACAAATCCGGAACAGAACTGAGCTCCAGCTATTAAAAGTCAAACGCAAATACACAGAAAATGGACACCACATGACATCTCGTGCTCAATAAGAAGCTTCTGCTAACAGCAGAACTAAAGCAAGGAATGCATTTGCTCAGGCTGACCTTTATTCCAGAGGGAATTTACATCACTTTGCCTGACAGCCATTTTAGGCAATTCTTACAATGCAACTACTCACAGTGAACTGGGTTAAATATATTTTGGATGGAGACAAATTTGCTAAAACTATTGAATTGTACAAGACCACTTTGCTGTCATGACTACTGGCTCACTCAGCTAAAAATACCTTAGGATGCAGTGGTAGACATTTAAGGAGATCTTTCAGAATGGACAGAAAAGAAACATTCCGACAAGAAAGTAAAACTCCCAGGGGAGATTCCTATAATCTGTGGTTACTAAAAATGGTAATAATAGTACTAAATGTAATGAAAAGGAGAAAGAGTTAATAATTGTGCAACAGTAGATGCGGGTCAGTAGACTGGACAGAATATAAAGGCAGTACAGAATGGCTAAACAACTAATAAGGAAGGAAATTTTAAAACACAAGATAAAACAAGCCAAAAATATTTAAAAATGTGATAGGACGTATTTCCATAGATAGTTTTTTTAAATGGTTAAGTAATTTAGTATTGGTTCTATAGAAAGCAAGTCTGGGGGAAACTGAATGGAAATGAAACATTCAATCAATGTTTTATTTCCATCTTCACCTGAGAGGACACCGATAACATCCTGGAATTAACTACATCAGGAATCTGGAGAGAGGGGGGGAACTCAGGATAATTCCAGTCGCAAGGGAAGTTGGACTGATCATTGAGGTTGTGGGCTGGCAAGTCTCTGGATTTTGATGGTCCTCACCCCAAGGTTTGAAAGGAAGTGGCGAGTGAGATGGTTGCTGAGTTTAACAACATAGATCTCCAGGTTTTCTAAAGTCTTCTCTTTCAAAGAACCCTTGTAGTGGACCCAGTCCACAGCGTCACGCACGTTCTGGAACATACTCTTGAAGGACATGAAGAGATCGCCATCCTTGAAGCCGGTCTCACAGCTTGTGTACCGGGGGCAATTGGTGAAAAAGTCAACCAGGCAAGCAAACAGGTAGGTCTCGGGGAGATTGAAGAAGATTAATAATCTTCCAATAAATTCTCCAGTTTTGTGAAAGGTACCAATGTGTTGGAAAATAGAAAACATAACTCCATTATTTAAAAAGCGAAGGAGATAGAAAGCAAGAAACTAATGTTTGTCATCGGAAAAATATGAATAGAGGTTTTATAGAGGTGTGATCAGAAAGAGAATAGAGATATGATTAGTAATGGTGTCAGGGGTTATGGGAAGAAGGTAGGAGAATGGGGTGGAGAGAGAAAGAGAAATCAGCCATCATTGAATGGTGGAGTAGACTTGATGGGCCGAATGGCCTAATTCTCCTCCTATAACTAACTTATGAACTTATAGCAAGACGTTTAGAAAAGTCCAAGGTCAACAGGCAAAGTCAACATGGTTTCATGAAAGAAAAATCATGTATGATTAAAATAAACCCACATCTCTCCAAGCATCAAGGCATACAAACCCGAACTGTTTGTTAGGACAACCTGTCATGTCTGACCAATTTATAGGAGTCTTTTGATGAAGTAACGTATCATGTGGATAAAAGGGACTGTAATATATTTCTAGAGGTACTTGACGAGGGCTGTAACAAAGGCGAATTAGGAAAATAACTGCTCATGGTGTAGGAGGTAACATACTGTCGCAGATGAAAGATTGACCAGCTAATAGAAAACAGAGGGAGAGGAAAAATAAGTCGTTTTGGTTGGCACGGTTTAAGTGGAGTGCCGTAAAGGTCAGTGCAGGGGTTCAACATTTTTACAATTTATAGAAATGTCTTGGATGGAGGTACTAAAGGTTATTTGCTAAATTTGCTGCTGACAAAAAGATAGATAGGAAAGCATGTTATGAAAATAATATAAGGAAACTACAAGAGGATATGGATAAAATGATTGAGTGGGGAAAATGCTGACAAATGGTGAATAATGTGTGAAGATGTAAAATTATTCATTTTGTGAAGAAAATTAAACAACATGCACACTATGTAAACGGTGAGAGCTGCAGAGCTCCAAGATGCAGGGGGGTCTAGGTGAACTTTGTGTACGATTCACAAAAGGCTAATACAGCAGGTAGAGCAAGTTATTAGTAACATGAACACAATGTTATTGTTTATTCCTGGGAGAATTGAACACAAAGGTAGGGAGGTTATGCTTCAGCTAAGATAGACACAAAAAGCTGGAGTAACTCAGCGGGACAGGCAGCATCTCTGGAGAGAAGGAATGGGTGACTCTTCGGGTCGAGACCCTTTTTTAGACTTTTTGTTACTCCAGCTTTTTGTGTTTATCTTCGGTTTAAACCAGCATCTGCAGTTCCTTCCTACACATTACGTTACGCTTCAGTTATACTGGGTATTTTTGAGGCCACATCTGGAGTGCTCTGTCGCAGGGCTGGCCTTAGGAGGTGCAGGGCCCAATTGGGAACAATTTTGGTGAGCCAAGGTCTGTAGGTTCATAGAAATATAATTAAAGTCTATTATAGACTTTATGTCTCTATGCTAGAATGGAAAGTAATCAAAATGTGCACTTAAAAAGTGCCTGCGACTTAATGGACCAAACAGATTTAAACTACATTTTAATATAAAATTGCATACATTTAAGCCTATAAGTAACAAACAAAATGGGTAGATCACCTCTGAAAAGTACATAGTTATAATACCACTTATTTTAGTGACTGTGAAATGAAAACAAAAAGTAATTTAATTAAATAGATTCTGGAGAACCAATAACCATTGGTGAAAAACCAGTCCAGGCATTAAATTTTGGGCTTCAGCCGCATCCTACCCTTTGGGCTTCTACCCCATCCTAACTTAGTTGTGTGTGTTAGATGTCTGTGCGTTATGTGTGTGTTGGAGGGAAGGAGAGAAGGGAGGGCGGGGGGGAGGGAGGGAGAGAAGGGGGGGATGGAGGGAGGGAGAGAGAGAAGGGAGGGAGGGAGGGAGGGAGAGAGGGAGGGAGGGAGGGAGGGAGGGAGGGAGGGAGGGAGGGAGGGAGGGAGGGAGGGAGGGAGGGAGGGAGGGAGGGAGGGAGGGAGGGAGGGAGGGAGGGAGGGAGGGAGGGAGGGAGGGAGAGAAGGGAGGGATGGAGGGGGGGAGAGAGAGAAGGGAGGAAGGACAGAAGGGAGGGAGGGAGGGAAGTAGAGAAAGGAGGGAGGGAAGGAGAGAAAGAAGGGATGGAGCGAATGAGAGAAGGGAAAAGAGAGAGGAAGGAGGGAGGGAAGGAGAGAAGGGAAGGGGGGAAGATGGGAGGGAGAGGGCTGGCGGCGGGAGTGGATGCCGGGGTCCGGGCGGACGGGTGTGAGCTGAGGTCGAGGTTTGTAAACGTTGCTCCAACCCCTGGCCCGGCCCTCCGTGTGTTGTTCACCGCATCTCCCCGGGGAGAGAGGGGGGTGGAGCCAGGGCTGTGAAGCACGGCGACTGGAGGGGCGTGAGCGCTGCCCCGGGACCGTGAGGGAACGACCCACCCCCCCCCTCCCCCTTCTCCATTCCCCCTCACACCCCCTCCCCGTCTACCCCTTTCTTCACCCTCTCTCCGCCCCTCTCTCCCACCCTCCACCCGGGGTAGATGTACCCGAGCCGAGAGTACATTACTCTGGCGCGGGGCCCAATTGGGAGCAATCGGTCCAAACGGCTCAAGGACGGCCCTGCTCTGTAGAGTATGGGTCTCCTTCTTTAAAGCAGGATGTTAAGGTTTGAAAGCAGTTCAGAGAATATCTTTGAGACTAATATGTGGAATGAGCATGTTGCCATTGAGGAGAGGTCAGGCTAGGTTTGTATCTGCTGGGCTTTAGGAGCGGGAGATTTTCATTGTACCTCAATGTACTCCTGCTATGACATAAGCTCAACTTGTCGTGACTTGAGGGAACACAAAGTGCTGGGTTGACTCAACAGGTCAGGTTGCATCTCTGGAGAACACGAAGCAGCACAGTGGTGCAGCGGTAGAGTTTCTGCCATACAGCGCTAGAGTCCCAGGTTCGATCCTGACTACGGGTGCTGCGTGTAATGAGCTTGAGCGTTCTCCCTGTGACTTTGTGGGCTTTCTCCAGCTGCTCCGGTTTCCTCTCACACTCCAAAGACATACAGGCTTGTAAGTTAATTGCCTTCTGTAAAAATTGTAAATGGTCTCTAGTGTGTAGTTAGTGCTAATGTACGAGATGATCGCTGGCTAAAGAAAGATAGATGTGGGTATACTGGAATGTGTAACTGCAGTCACATTTAGATTGGCTGTGTTCTTATCAAATGGT
This sequence comes from Raja brachyura, assembly GCA_963514005.1. Next base: position 100,030,883 of record OY740785.1, read on the forward strand.
GGAGGAGGCTCGACTGGCCTGGTTTTGCTGCTGTGTAGGAATGAACTGCTGATGCTGGTAGACACAAAATGCTAGAATAACTCAGCAGGTCCAGGCAGCATCTCTGTAGTAAAAAAATAGATGACGTTTCGGGTTGAGACCCTTCTTCAGGCAGGGAAGAGGGAAACTAGAGGTATGAAAAGGCACGTCATAAATCAGAGCCGGCACGGGTGACCAAGGAAAGGCGGAGCCCACAATGGCTCATTGTTGTCTGTGGGAGGTGTTAATGGAATGCAAACAGTGAAACTAGCAGCACTACTCAGGTGGGGGAGGGACACAGAGAGAGGGAATGCAAGGGTTATTAGGGACATCAATATTGATATCGCTGGGTTTTTCTGCGGGTTGGTATGTTCTCAGACAACTCCTATTACCAATGGCTGCAAAGGTGTGAATCTCCCAGCACAGCAGTCTTGGACTTATGTGGTCTAATCAGTTCCATTCTCTTACTCTTTCATCAAAGCCTAGTAAATTCTACCCCTCTCTTCAAATACTCATTAAATGCCCCTTTAAACATTACTACGGGATCCTCTTCCACCATTTAAGTCAAAGCATTCCAGGTTTCCACATCCATAAAACGCAAGTTCTCCAATTTCAATGCAAGTATTCATCCCAATAAATAAGGGGTGACTAATGGTTGTTCGTGCCAATGAATAATGGTACCCCTTACCTGAACTTGTTGTTTCTGATTGTTCAACATATGAGGATCAATGGAGAGTGGTCCCAACACATTCATCATCAATTCCTTCTCAACGAGCCACTGACTCAGTTGCACCTCAGCCGTTTCAAATTGCGTGAGGAACCCAGATGACTCCTGCAGCTTTTGTTGCCGCTCGCTGGCCGACTGGCTGACCTGCTTCCACTTTGAATCTAGAGTGTACAAGAACGAGAATGGATAATGAAGACTTTTCATCACCAACAAAACCAAACGTCTTCAGAACAGCATCTTGCCCTTCAATGGATCATTGCTCCACTTGCAAAGATTTTGATGAGGAAAGGCAAGAAAGAGGAGATAGCACAAAATACTCGAATAACTCAGCGGGTCCCAGCTCCAGTAACTCCACAACTTTGTGTCTCTCTTTGGTATAAACCAGAATCTGCAGTTCCTTCCTGCACACAAAGGCAAGAGGCGGCTTGAACAGAGCATAAATTGAAAATGTCAATGTGGACACTGAGCCACGTGGCCTGTTTAAGCACTGGTACCCCATATAACCCAGTGTAACCTTCAGTTGTGAAACAAGCTGGTTGTTATGCCAATGTCATCAGAGACACTCTCTCCACAACCAAAACAGACAGAGATTAACACTTGGCCTTGCTCAGAGCGCCCGATGAAATACTTTTTGTGCTTCCTCGGCAAGACCACCAGCATAATCAGTCTCACCCTGGTCACTTCTTCCTCTCCCATTTCGCCTCTCCCATTAGGCAAGAGGGATAAAAGTGTGAAAACGCATCCTTCCAGATTCAGGGACAGTTTCTTCCAAACTGTTATCAGGCAACTGAACCCTCCTACCTCAACTAGAGAGCGGGTCCTGACCTACTCTATACTTCATTGGAGTGTCTCAGACTATCATTAATCGGATTTTTATGGTCGTTACCTTGCACTAAACGTCATTGCCTTTATCCTGTATTTCTACACTGTGGGCGGCTTGATTGCAGTCCTGTCTGGTTTTTCCTCTGACTGCTTAGCACGCAACAAAAAGCTGTTCACTGTAGCTCGGTACACATGGCAATAAACTAAACTAAACTGTACAAACCTTGGAGCGAGTGAAATTGGGAAACAGGAGATGCTGCAGCAATAGTGTTCAAGTGGGAGGAAATCGCCAAAGGCACTTGAACAAGAAACCAATTCCCCTATCTAACAAACACCAATCATCAGGCATCAGATCCCCGAAGACTTATGAATTAATCTAAACAGGATTTGTTCCAGAGCCAGTCAGTTCAATACAGAACTCCCCGAGCCTGGTTTGAAAAATAGGGCTCATTCATAACTGCACTCGATGCATCATAAACTGGGGAATGAGAAAGGGGCAAGTCAGAGGGTGGGATGAGGTGACACGCATGAACGGGTAAGGGGCAAGCAGAAGCAGGCAAGGTGGGGAGAAGGGAGGCAAGTAAGAGTAGAGGCAGGCGAGTTGATGGGACGACAAGCAAGAGGAGGTAATGGAGTAAAACAGAAAAGAGAGGGGCTGGGGGAATATGGCTGTACATCCACACGTTCAGAAGGAGGATCTGCAAGGACTATGATGAAGTCATTGAGTGGTTCCACCATATTAATGATGTGGGGAGAGGAAGGGAGGGAGGGAGGCGGTGAGTGCAACAGAGCATGCGGCGAATGAGCACAGAATATGCAGGAGGAATGTGGAATAGAGAAGTTCAGGCACACAGATTGAGCAGGGATGGCATCACATGCAGAAAATGAGCGTACAAAAGGTGCACAAGCAACAAGGAAAAGCAAGGAAGAGTTGAGAACACACTGACACACAGCACGCGTAATGTACATGCAGAGAAAGAGGGCTCAGGTATGGTTACAAAGGGATAATTGGAAAGATAAGATGAGTGTAGGCATGTATTTTAATCTGTGTGGTTTCACTGGGAGCTAAACTGAAAGAGTATACAGTTGATCAGATTGATAACAACAATCACCAGCTGCAAAGATAAGACCTCCAGAGAGAGCGGAGACGTTTTGTGTAATATATTTGCTTCATCAATTTAACATGAATGGGAAAACAATATTATTCAATAATATCCAGTTTTACATGCTCTGGTCATTAGGGAGTTCTGATCACCATGGTATCCCCAAGGGATGGGTGTCCATTATTTACCCAATACCGATATGTTTATAAGGGCATGGATACAAAAAGTACCTGCACTTTTCATCCAGAATTATCCAGCAGTGGGAAAAATGTGCCAGAAATTGGGTTAAAGATCAGACAATTTCCATTCAATACATGAAAATGTTTTAGTTTTAGAGATACAGTGTGGAAACAGGCAGTTAGGCCCAAAGATCCTATAACGGAGCAAGATAGACCACTCCTGCTAAATGCAATGGGCTGACGTGCAGTATGCAACGGAGCGGAACGTGGGCCTTTTTTCCATCCATTTCAGTAACCCGACCCGACAAGACCCGACTCGCAGTGTAATCAGTGCTGCGGGGGGACAGTTTGTGTTAATAAATTATAATTCTGAAAATGAGGAGAATATTTTTACCAAAGAACTTCTATTTTTATGAGGATGTTTCCATATCCGGCTTCCGTCTCTGCACTAGTATCTTTGCTCCGCTATGGGATCTTTGTTGCGGAGACGGAAGCCGGTTACGGAAATGCGGCCGGAAATTACCCATGAATCTGCCCATGACCATACTACATGTTTTTCGGTGAGTGGACTATCTTGCTTGCTATAGGATCTTTGCTTAGGCCAACCACGGCCACACCCATCAGTGATCAGAGTATGAAGAAGGGTTTTGGCCCGAAATGTTGCCTATCTCCTTCGCTCCTTAGATGCTACTGCACCCGCTGTGTTTCTCCAGCCTTTTGTGTACCCTCGATTTTCCAGCATCTGCAGTTCCTTCTTTAACACAGTGATCACCCATACACTAGTTCTATTTTCCACACGAGGGACAAATTACAGAAGCCAATTAACCTACAAACCTGCACATCTTTAGAATGTGTGAAAAACTAAAATAAACTAAACCAAACCCATGAAAACCCATGCAATGACAGAGAGAACGTACAAACGCCGTACAGACAGCACCCACAGTCAGGATCAACCCAGGTCTCTGGTGCTTTAAGGCAGCAACTCTACCACTCCGTCACTCTGCCTGCCCCCAATTCCGTGTAAACCAGATATGAAGCGAAGAATTCGCTCTTACAGGAGTATAACTAGCCAACAGTTTTGAAATAATGGCCTGTTATCTAATTCCTGGCACTGACTTTTCTCTCCACTTCATTTTCTCGGGATCTGCATGTTGCTGGCAAAGGCGGCATTCATTGCCCAGCGCGTAACTTGGCGTGTACTGCCCACATCAAAGCAAGAAAGCTGCACTACTTTCACACACTATTAACCTTCAGGTTCTTGAACAACAGACTCGAAGCAGAAAGTGGGATCCCTCGCCACAGAATACAATGCGAGCTTTAAACCACACCGATTTATTAGCTTCCACAGGAGATCAAACGGGAACAAAAGCTTTCAACATCCTCAAAGCAGACGGTGACAGTTTGAGATTATTACATCTATAAATATTTAGTCCAATGTCAGAAATTGGGCACTAACGTTTCAGAGCTGATGTAGGGACAGGCATGTTTAAACAACAGCAGTCACCATGTGCTGACATACAGGTGTCCAAGCAGTGAGCCACTTTATCCATAAAATAAAGTTCTCTTGTCCACCACTTATAAAAGGAGCTGACTCAGTCAGTGATTTCATCACACCATGCATGACTAACTTGCCTGATCTCATCAGTCTAATGAACAGACAATACCTTTATGGACTATTTAGAAGAGACGCCTCTTCAAGTGAAGTTTCCCATATCAATTATATGTATGTACGCTTGTGAAATTCTGTTTGCTCACTCCATGATGGATATGAATGCCAAATCACTAAATTCTACTTTTTTGATGAACTTTTGTATGACTGCCAAAATAATTTGGTTAAATAAATGAGCTTAAGTAATGTGCACGAAAAAAAGATACATTAGAGTTTGCTTTTTTTTGTGGGGAGCTGGGGCAGGGAGGCAAAAGGACACTTGGATTAGATGAAAGTTAAATGTAATAATAAGAAAATTAATTTAAAAAAAGTTAAATGTATAAAACACAAGAATGGCCGGAAATACTCAAGCGCTTGACAATAACGTGATGTGGTGGTGATAATGGTGCTTTTTCAGGTGAAGAAACAAACAAATTCACTCAATTTAAGGCCTTGGTAAACAGAAGGAGGATGCAAATTATAATCTGCACCATATCTTATCATTTCAACGTGTGTCTGCAGAGTTGAGATTTGTTTATTTTCCACTGTCTGAATCTGAGGCATTTAAAAAATTGATCATGCAGGTAAATAAGAAAGTGTGAGCAAAAGGCGGGAAGCAAGAATGTAAAATGCTGGCGGGGAAGAGCGAAGGTGATCAGGAGAGGGAGGGGACATGAGGGAAGAGGGGAAATCAAGATGGGGAGAAGGGCTAATTAGAGAGGAGGGGGCAAATGAGAAATGGTGACAGGGTGGGACAATGGCGCAGCTGTTAGAGCCACTGCCTCACAGCACCAGAGACCCGGGTTCAGTCCTGACCTCGGCTGTCGCTGCTTTTCCCTGTGACTGTGTAGGTTTCCCCCAGGTGCTCCGGTTTCCTCCCACATCCCAAAGACATGCGGTTTTATAGGTTAATTGTCGTCTGTAATTTGCCTCTAGCATGCTGGGAGTGGGATAACATTGAGAGGGTGATCGATGGCCACTCGGTGGGCTGAAGGGCCTGTTTCCATGCTGTATCTCTAAGCTAGAACAGAGTGGGGAATGGTGCATGGCCATTCAGCCTGCTCCAGCATTCAATGGACCATCTTCTACCCATTCATCAGCCCTATTCCCACATCCCTCGATTCTCCCAAATTCCAGAAATCCATTGATCTCCGTTTTGAATGATCTCAGCGACCGACACTCCACATCAGCCTGGAAAGGAATTCCAAAGATTCGCCAGCCTCCGAGTGAAGAAATATCTCATCTCAGTGCTGAGACTGTGACTCTCCTCGCACCAGTGAGAAATACCTAGAACTTGGAATACCCCATCCCACGCTCCCTCCCCACATCTGGGCCAGAATCCCCAAAGGATTTTAGTCCTCTAAGGATTCATGAGGACACCTCTCATTGTTCTAAACTCGAGATTAGAGGCCTTGCCTGCTCAACACTTCCTCCTTCCACAGACCTGCCACCAAGATCCAGTCTGGTGCACTTCCCCTCCACTCACTCTACCTTAGGCAGATGGACCACATTATACTATACTTCAGGTGTGCTCTGTAAGAGAGAAAACGATAAAGGAAAGAAGGAGGTGGGATGTCTTTAGACTTTAGAGATAAACCATGGATCAGGCCCTTCGGCCTGACCAGTCATCACCCATACACTCGTTCTATCCTACACACTAGGGCCAGTTACAATTTACAGAGACAAATCTGTACATCTTTGGAATGTGGGAGGAAACCAGAGCACCTGTAGAAAACCCATGCGGTCACAGGGAGAACGTACAAATTGTTAGTTGGGGGTCTAATCTTTTTGTGTGTGGGGGGTGGTGGGGGGGAAGGGGGAAACTGTTTTCTCAAGTGCCTACCTGGTTGGAGAGGTTTCCTCGAGCAGCAACTTCGACCCGTCCTCGCGGCCTACCAGCGGGATCTGGAGCGACGTGTTCCTGAGGGGACCTGGCCAGAACCTTGGCTTCGGAGGCGGCGCAGCGCTAGAGCGCTATCGCGGAGGGGAGCGGGCGATGCCTTGCCTGGGTCGCCGCGCTGGAATTCCAGTATGCTGCGACCGCCGAGAAAAACTCTCGCCGAGATCGCCAGTGTGTGGAGCTCCATCCAGCGCGGCCTGTCGGCTTGGAAGCCGCGGTCTCTGGTAAGGAGGCGGCTGTTCCTGGCACCCCAAGCCGCTGAGATGGTCTACCGACGCCGGAGTACCATCACCCAGTGAGAACAGCCGGGAACATCGGGCCTCCGTAGCGGCGACTGCGGAGGCCTCAATAGGCCCGACTACTTTGGGTGGACATGGGGATGGGGACTGGACTTTGTGCCTTCCCCCACAGTGAGAACTATTGTGGGGGGATGTTTTTATGTTTTAATGTTAAATTTCTTTAATGCTATGGTGTATTTTTATTAGTGTGCTGCAAGGACATCTGAATTTCCCCTGAATAAGGGGATTAATAAAGTATTTGTTATGTTATGTTTGTTAAATTCCGTACAGACAGCACCCATAGTCAGGATCGTACCTGGGTCTCTGGCCCCATAAGGCAGCAACTCCACCGCTGCACCATTGTGCTGCCCTATCTTGCCCTAAGCCATACCTGGAATGAGCTGCCATGGAAAATAGTTGGGGCAGGTAGAATAACAACATTTAAAATACATTTAGACAGGTGCTTGGGTAGGAAAGAGATTGAGGGGCGAGCTTAGATGGGAGATTGCGGTTGACATGGACGAATTGGGCTGAAGAGCCTGTTTCTGTGCTGTATGACTATGATTTGCAGTCGGAGGGAAAGAGGGAGAAATCTGTAAGTGGATGGAAGGAAGCTCAGAGAGACTTGCCTCTGTATTTCAACACTGATACTGCAGGAGTCTCAGACTAGGTTACAAGCTGATGCATTGGCCACGCAACCTTTCCATCAAATGAATGGGAAGAGCAGACTTTGTAAAAAGTGAACACAAACAAGAAATGCTTTGTGAGTACAGCTCAATGAGAACAACACAGATGATGCAGAAGCCATGTCGGGCTTTCAATACCAACTATTCATCCACTGCCCTGCAAAGAAAATCTTTTCATATTAATGAGCACTATGCTACCCAGTTACCATTATGTTCCACTCATTTCATGGCTCATTCCTAAAGTCAATTGCTTCATGTGTCAAGTCGCACATTTGCTGTTCCTTGACGTTGCACCGGGAAGATCTATCTAGGCGACTGTCATTTTCAATGGAGAGACAAGGGAATGATTTAGCACAGGGCTAAAATTAAAAATGCTTATTGATGGAATAATGAAGGTACAATTAAACAACCTCATCAAAGCTGCATTTTTAATAAGGACACACAGGTTTGTGGGTGAACCGGACAGGGAGGTCAGTGTTTTCTCATAAGGTCCGTTATGTGATTTAATAAGTTTAGTCCATTTGAGTAACTTTCAAATCTCACTTCAACATCAGATTTGGTTCCTTTCACTGTACAGTATACTGAGCTCGATGATTACTATTGTACTTAGAGCTCTGTTTTCCGGTTTCCATGTTAACTCACAGTAAGGGTGTTATCTCTCGTTGCCTGTCAAACATTTTAGCATGTTCTGAGGTTAAGCCTGATGGCCCCAAATAAAAATCTTTTAATCTACCTTCCTTTCATATGTCACAAAAATACATACCTTAACACATATTAACATATTAAAGAGACGTAAAACGTAAATCCCCGAGAGGTATTGTTTCAATTTTTTGTGCATTCACAGTCTGCATCAGATATCCCTCTATTTAAATGAAAATCAATTAAAAAAAAGCAGATCTGAAATTAAAACAGAAAGTGCTGGATATTCTCCGCAAGTTGAGCATAATCTGCGGACAGACCCACTAAACTGGAATTGTATTCACTTAAATAAAGGAGACTGAGGGGAAATTTAAGTGAGGTATCAGAAATTACAGGAGGCCTAGCTTGGGTAAGTACCCATCGCACTTGAGAAAGGTGAAGAGGTCGGGGGAAAAGATTTATCATAATTGTTATTAATTGGATTTTAATGTTGAATTTCTACTCCATGTTGCGTTCTTTATTTTTTACTGTATGGCAGTATGGTGGTTTTAAGCCACGGTTGCCTAGTCAGATGCAACTAAATTTAAAGTGGCACTTTCTTCCCAATAACCCTCTCTGGCTTAACCCCTCCCTTCACCACCTCCAGTTTAAATTCCAGTAGGAATATTTTGGAGGACCAAGTAACCAAGAACCAAGATTTGGGAAAGCATTTTGATGCACTCGACAAGAGGTAAGGGATTGGAGTTTGTTGTTGAAAAAGTGGTGGAGGCTAAAAACACAATACTTGGATGACTGTTTGTTGTGCCAGAAATTACTAAATTATGAACCACGAGCAGTAAAAAGTGAAAGTAGTTTCAATAGCTCTTTTCTAGCTGGTTTAGAGACCAAATGAGTTACACCTGTGTTATTAGAACAAATCACATAAACCTGACTAACGTTCACTTGACTCAAAGACTGAGAGCTGTCTTGGTCAACATGTTCAAAATGATAGTGGCAATATTGAAGTGTTAAAGAAGGAACTGCAGATGCTGGAGAATCGAGGGTTACACAAAAAGCTGGAGAAACTCAGCTAGTGCAGCAGCATCTAAGGAGCGAAGGAGAAGTTTGGCTACGACTATGCATTTATAAGATAGACAAGTGAAAGATTACTTATATAATCCAGCGTCTGTCTCCATTTCCCCGCTTCAGGCGAGTCCGGGTTTTCTTGCAGTAGCAAAGTCAACTTCTCTTTCACCTGTTCAACCCTATCTGTGTTTTGTTTCAATTCAGCTTCCAACACCTGGAGCAAGGAAGCACAAGAAAAATGCTAAGAGTTAAATGCAGAAAACGATGCCTCGATCATGCATTTTGAATCAACTCTTGAAGTGTAATATCTGTTGAAAGGGACACATATCCTAAACATTAGGAAAGGATAGGTAGTAAGCAAAACAAACACAAATACAACTATTAATTATACTGTAGCACCACAAAAACTCTGATAGGCAAAATACTGGATGACTTACTGGTTGTTCTTCATCATTTTCCAATTGCCTGACTACTTTCATACATTATTGAAAGCTGAAAAATATATTAGTTTCTTCGATTTTTTAAACATTCCATAGTTAGTCAGAAGTATAAGAGATATCTCTACTTTAAATAGTTTAGTCACAGTGATGTGATTTATTGGACAGAAAAGCAACCCCTATGGGAAAGAAGCCAGACGTTAGAGAACGAACACAAAATATACGTGCTAGTCTGGAGTAACTCAACACTCTCATCTCAGTCTCCACTTCAATCCCCTGAACGTTGGACACAATTATTTACCCTGTACATCTGCTGACACATACCAGAATCTCTTTCCTATCAGGCACAACGTCTTTACTCCGGTTAGTCCAGCATTTTGAGTCCAGGTGCAACATAATTTGCGCACAGGTTTGGACTCCAAATCTGAGAAAAGACATTCTTGCCATAGAGGGGGCACAGAGAAGGTTCACCAGGCTGATTCCTGGGATGTCAGGACTTTCATATGAGGAAAGACTGGATAGACTCGGCTTGTAGTCGCTAGAATTTAGAAGACTGAAGGGGGATCTTATAGAAACTTACAAAATTCTTAAGGGGTTGGATAGGCTAGATGCAGGAAGATTGTTCCCGATGTTGGGGAGGTCCAGAACAAGGGGTCACAGTCTAAGGATAAGGGGGAATTCCTTTAGGACCGAGATGAGGAAAACATTTTTTCACACAGAGAGTGGTGAGTCTCTGGAATTATCTGCCACAGAAGGTAGTTGAGGCCAGTTCATTGGCTATATTTAAGAGGGAGTTAGATGTGGCCCTTGTGGCTAAAGGGATCAGGAGAGAAGGCAAGTACAGGATACTAAGTTGGATGATCAGCCATGATCATATTGAATGGCGGTGCAGGCTCGGGGGGCCGAATGGCCTACTCCTGCACCTATTTTCTATGTTTCTAACATCTGTTGGGCTTTTTCCAAAGCCTGCAAGAAGTTGTACCTTTCAATAGAATTAGTCCTTACGCCTGGGGAAAGAAACCTCATGCACATTGATGGGTTTGAATACACTCTTCATAATATTTTTAAATGGGACGATGGGATTTTTCTGCAGCTACTGTTGGGTTTATGTTTTTCTTGCCGGTGTTCTGTTGCTGAAGACATACGCCATTCATTTTGAATGGGTTTGATGGTCTTTTCTTGCCTGTCCGTTTGCAGGTATGCAAACATAGAAACACGCAGTGTAGTCTCTGTTCTTCGATTTCTTTTTGTTACACCATGAAAAAGTAGCAGCGCTTGACTTTGGAATTGTCGCTTATTGTACTGATTGAGGTAATTCAGACAATCTTTGAGGAGCTACCCAATTCGCCCCACTTCACCCGCTCTTTTCCCATAGCCCTGCAAATTCCAACTATCCAGTTCCCATTTGCAAATCATTCTTTACGGCTCCCACCAGCACTACGTTCCAAACCATTACAACTCGATGAATGATAAAATGTCGGTGTAGTTGGTGTAAGTGAAGATACAGAGTGCTGGAGTGACTCAGTGGGCCAGGCAGTATCCCTGGAGAAGTTCATAAATTCATGTTCATAAAGTTCATCAATAAGTTATAGGAGCAGAATTAGGCCGTTCAGACCATCGAGTCTAATCCGCCATTCCATCATGGCTGATCTATCTCTCCCTCTCGACCCCATTCTCTTATCTTCTCCCCATTTCTCCCGACACTCTTACTAATATAGAATCTGACAATCTCCACCTTAAAAATATCCATTGACTTGGCCTCCGCAGATGTATCTGGCAATAAATCCCACAGATTCACCACCCTCTGACCAAACAAATTCTTCCTCATCTCCTTTCTAAAGGTACGTCCTTTTACTCTGAGGCTTGTCCCAGACTCCCCCATGGAATCATCCTATCCACATCCACAATCCTCAATATTTGTTAAGTTTTAATGAGCCGCTCACCCCACCCCCCCCCGTCATCCTTCTAAATGCCCCCATCCTTCTTTGTTCCCGATGTTGGGGGAGTCCAGAACAAGGGGTCACAGTCTAAGGATAAGGGGGAATTCCTTTAGGACCGAGATGAGGAAAACATTATTTACACAGAGAGTGGTGAGTCTCTGGAATTCTCGGCCACAGAAGGTAGTTGAGGCCAGTTCATTGGCTATATTTAAGAGGGCGTTAGATGTGGCACTTGTGGCTAAAGGGATCAGGGGGTATGGAGAGAAGGCAGGTACGGGATACTGAGTTGGATGATCAGCCATGATCACATTGAATGGCGGTGCAGGCTCGAAGGGCCGAATGGCCTACTCCTGCACCTATGTTTCTAAACTCCAGCGAGTACAGGTGCAGTGCTGTATAACACTCATCATATGTCAACCCAATCATTCCGGGGGGGGGGGTGTTCTTGTAAACCTCCTCTGGACCCTCTCCAACATCCTCAGATATGGGGCCCAACACAGGCATGGAGGATGCGTTTCGGGTTGGGACTTTTTTCAGCTGTGTGACAGTGTTCAGTTGCGGGTAATTGAATCACTGCTCTCCAGGGTCAGCACTGCCCCCACTCAGAGCCGTGACTGGAAATGGACCCACTCTGTGCTAAATGTGATTTCACAAGACACTCACACTGGTAATTCACAGGCTTGTACCTTTAAAAGGGATTTTGTGTTCAGTGTTTAAATTTGTACTGACTGTTGAGTTTCCACAGGAATATTGGAATGACATTGAATACATTGAGAAGCTTTGTTATTTGACCTCAGTCCAGCTGCATGACATGGGATAATTAACACTTTACACATAGTAAGCAGATTTTGACAGTATACTGTAAAGTAGCTCACAAGGTGGTTCAATGAGAGTGAAGCTGAAGGATTTTTTTTTAATTGCACCATTCTCCCCTTGTTGCGGGGAGAGTTCATGCTAGATTATGTGGACAATGGTACTTTGTACCTATAATAAAGTAATTTCAAATCTCCAGTACTACTGATATCAGTATCAGCTGTGGTCAAGTGGTAGCATCTTATCTCAGAGTCTGAAGGTTGCAGATTTTAACCTCACTTCTGAAACTTAGACAGAAAATGTTGGCTTTACATTGAAGTAACGAGGGAGCGTGATGCTGTCAGATTTTGTACAAATAGGTGGCAGATTTGAGTGTGAATGTAAATGTACAGCAATGATCCGCTTCCCCTTTGCCATTTCCATTTTATTACTCTCTGCAGGGAGAGACTGGTCACAAACAAAAAATGGCTTTATAGAAAATAGTTCTTGAATCATTTCTATCCTCAGGCACACGACTCAAATAAAGCTATCTTTAATATAATCGACATATCAAAGTTAAACTTATCCATCACAATTTAACTTCAGGAAAGACACAAAATGCCGGAGTAACATCGGGTCAGGCAACATCCACGGAGAGCATGGAAAAGTGATGTTTTTGTCTGAATCCAAGGGATGCCATGCTGCCTGACCAGCTGAGTTACTCCAGCATGTTGTGTCTTTTCTTGGTAAACCAGCATCTGCAGTTCCTTGTTTCTCCATTTTATCTTCACTGCAGCTTGAAGTAAAACCTTTTGAACAAAATAAATGGGGAGATTAGACATAATTTAATTAATAAATTAAGTTTGTCACTCCTTGACACAGTTAAGTAGAAATAACAAACACCAGGATCAGTGCACACCTTGTGTTGCTCAATTTGTTCTTTTATAGCTTCATTCTCTGTTGGCAATGTATCCCAGCCTGCGGCTCTTTTATCCATTGACTCCAGCCACTGTCTGATCTCCGACGCTTCCTCCTGGGTGTGTTGCCTCTGAGCCAGCATGGAATCCAGCTGGCTCTCCTTACTCTTCAGCGAGGCTCCCACCTCTTCATACCGATGACTCACATCTGCAACATCTTGCTGGATGGCACTCACCTCTGTAGTGAGAAAAAATACTTCAACTCATTGACAACTTTTTTTGCAGCAAGGGTGATAGATTAACTTTAAAAATCAGACAGATGGGAAATTTGTGTAAATACAACAAGCTTGGCATTTTTGAATTTCATTGTTTTGCAACTCAACACAAATTGGAAAGTCAACTGTATTTTTCCATTTCTACAGCTAAGTTGTATATCCATCTAAGTTGGCCCCTTGGAGTTTCCAAGATTTACTTTGTACAATCTGAAAGCAATCTATAATCTGATACTGAATTTTGCATGAATTGTGGAACTAACCTTTGCTGACGTTACAGTTTCTGTTCTATCGTTCCTTATCATACTTCTAAAATCAGAGATTTAACACTTGAAGAAACAGACCTGAGTTTACTCTGATCATAAAACATGGTGTGGTTAACAACATTCCACAGATAAATAGGGGAATCAAATAGAATAAATATTTCCCTTTTAATTGGTGAATGTAAGATAGCTCCTTCATCCAGTACTATTGACAATAAATAATAGGTGCAGGAGTAGGCCATTCGGCCCTTCGAGCCAGCACCACCATTCAATGTGATAATGGCTGATCATCCACAATCAGTACCCCGTTCCTGCTTTCTCCCCATATCCCACTGACTCCGCTATCTTTAAGAGCCCTATCTAGCTCTATTGATGGGAAGGGTTTAGATGAATCTGGGCCAAATGCGGGGAAATGGAAATAGCCCAATATGTCGCATTGATCAGCATGGTCAAGGTGGGCCAAAGGGCCCATGTCCATGCTGCAAAGTTCCATGAATCTATAACCCACACACAACATCCTCCAGCAAGGATGTACAACGCATCACCACTGACCCCTGGTTCTGATGATACTGCTTGTATCTTCTGCAAGTCAGCCGGAGTCAGAAAATTATTGCTGCAGAGCTGCGGAAACTTTGTCCAGCAATCTGTGTTCTAGCTGCAGTGGGAGTGCTGGGCCAGAGATGTATTGTGTGAGTTGCCCTATTTTAAATGATGGCCTCGCCAGCTGGCTGTAAAAGGAGATTTCAACTCTAGCTTGACGATGCATATGGGAAGGACCTCCAATCCCTTGAGCAATTTTTCACTTCAACCCACGAAATTTAGAAAAGATTATGATGGGGCTTTACAAGGCTGGACAACCATTGGGGGGCTGGGACAATGTATGGACGATGGCACTCACCAGATTGGACGATGTATGTGGAGATTGTGGGAGTTTACCATCATGCGGTTGGGCAACCCCAGTGGGGAGAGAGTGGCAGCAGAGCACCATGAGGATCACTGGACAAAGAAGTGTGAGGAATAAGAAGTGGAGGATCACTGGACAAAGAAGTGTGAGGAATAATTTTGTGAGGTTAGACTTCAGTAAGATGACACGTTGACTGCCCTCCAAAACTGACCGTCACTCCAGGGGTGTGAGAAAAACTTAATAAGGCCCCATAAAAGCTCCACGGCTAATTTAGCAACACACTATCCACCACGCCAACGCGATATAATCATTTGAATGTGAACTAATCCGCCACTAAAGAAGTTAACTATTACGCCACAATGAACATTAACTAACCTGCCGCAAAAAAAGCCAGCTAATCAACCACTGAACATTATTGAACCTGACACAAACAACATTAGCTAACAATCTATCAAGAATGTTAACTAACCCACCACTCAGAATGTAATCTAACCTGCCACAAGGACTTCTTCTTCTTGCGAATGAAACATAAACCAAAGGAATAGTTGGATCTCAAGCCGGGTGTTGAGCAGCCAGCTTGTTGTCTCAGCGTCAATGTCTGCCAGGCCCTGAGCTCCATTTGGTGGGTGGCAGATCGGGCACCCAGAGATGACATGGTTGGCTGCCTAGTTGTTCAGTGCCACAAGGAATGTTTCCGTAACACAAAGCGCCCTGCTTCCCGCCTTCTCTTTCATACGGAACAGCCCCGGTTGCTGCACTTCCATGAAAAGCTACAAGCTTCACAGGAAGATGTATCATTCTATTGTATACATTCTTAAAGGAAGCCAATTAAGGGTTTAATTTTTGAATAGGAAAAGCATCCACTAGTCTTGTCCAGCATCACCAAAGTCCCAAACGTTCCAAATTAACAGAGATTGACTGTACTTTGTTGTGCTACAAGACTAGGCTATGCTCGCGTTGTGCAACTTGAAAAATGGTCTCCTCACCTTTTGAATCACACACATCAGAGACTTCACCCCCACCATTCACCACCTGTGGACCTGCAGAACAATAAATTGAGGTGAAGGATTTCCATTACTAGAAGGCCTAAAACGTCGGGCCGCCGTAGCGGCGATTGCGGAGGCTTCAATAAGCCTGACTATGGGTGGACTGGACTTTATGTTCATTGTTAATTCTTTAGTGTTGTGTCTTATCTTGGCTACTGGAGGTGAGAGTGAATGCTGGCGCGATTGGCAACCGCTGCTCTCTCTCCAAATTGTGTACTGTTACTGTATATGTTGTTTTTGATTCATGCTTGTTTAATTGTAAGGTGTCATTTTTGGTTTAATTGTAAGGTGTCCTTGAGAGTCCTGAAATGCGCCCTATAAATAAAATGTATTATTATTATTATTATTATTATTATTACTACTTGAGTTGCAGGGAACACAGAATAAAAATGTTAATAGCTCCTGAGAAAAAGGAAGATCTAATTGTTGAAATATCATCCTGGTACATCTTCCCATTACACAGTAACAAGAGCAAACATCCTTGCACAGATCTTCATAAGTTCTAGGTAGCAGAATTAGGCCATTTGGGCCATCAGATCTACTCAGTCATTCATCTTTTCCTCTCAACCCCATTCTCCGCGTAACCTTTGACACCCTTACTAATCAAGGATTGGTCAATGTCCGCTTTAAATATAGCCAATGACTTGGCCTCCTCCGCCGCCTGTGGCAATGAATTCCACAAACAGGCACATGAATTCCCACAGATTTTATGGGCACTCTTTCCACGGAGACAGCATCGTTAAACAGGAAGGCAAAATTAAAAAAAGCAGAACTAAAAACATTCATGCAAACTGTGATAAATTAAGTTTTCATATTTTATGCTAAATTACAGGGTATTACTGGTAAAGTGATGATCTTCTTACATTTAATTAAAGTCAACACTTCTTTGCATTTGAACTGAAGCAGCTCATTTAGTCACAAATCCGTGAAATTAAAACTCAAAACGAGATTGGTTTAATATCAGTGTTGCACTCTAGAATTCCTGCGATGCTTGGCTAGAGAGTTAATTGATTTAAAAATGTAAGTTTATTGACTGTCAGATGGTGGATCATCAGTGTAACTGGAGATAATACAATTTGAAGACATTCACATAAATCTATTACAAGCGGACATGTGGAAAGTCCATTCCCAACATTTTGCGCATTGCAGGCATTCCGCCACATTTAGTCACCTGCTGAACAGGTAAACAAACGAAAAGGTTGAAAATTCACAAAATTCATCCCAGTCATCAATCTAACAAATAGTGTAAGGGCATTAAATAGGGATTAGGGAGTTTTAAAATAGGTATTTTAAAAGTATTCAGTCCTTTACCTGCTTTGAATGCTGGTCTTGAAACGGCTGGAGAAATCAGCACATTGATCTGGTGACATAAAGCTGATCCTTTCCGATTAACTTCCTGGACCTCAGAAGCCTTTGCTGTCCACTCATCACACATGACCTAAATAAAAGACGACATTACCTGCTTTTTAAGACGCACAGATCTTCATGTGCAAAAAAAGTGAGAAAGGAGAACCTGAATCTCTGAGGCTCTTTTATGAAGATGAGTATTGAAGAATTAAATCAGTTTCTTCATACAGCTAACAAGATGATTAATAATGAACACTCTGGAGCTAGCTTTTCCTGCAATGTTTCTAAGTGATCTATGATAGGAAATGCAGACCAGGAATAAAATGATGTTGTATATTACTTCATTATATAGGAAACCATTTATGACATCCTTTGGAAATCTTCAAATGCTCAAATGCTCTTTAGTGCATTGTGTCAGGGAAGGTAGTGCATCCATGGATAACAAGGGGAATCAGGGATAGTATAAAAATAAAAGATGAAGCATACAAATTAGCCATAAAAAACAGCCTACCAGAGGACTGGGAGAAACTGGGAGTCCAGCAGAGGAGGACAAAGGGCTTAATTAGGAAAGGGAAAATAGATTATGAAAGAAAACTGGCAGGGAACATAAAAACTGACTGCAAATGTTTTTATACATTTGTGAAGAGAAATAGATTAGTTAAAACAAATGTAGGTCTCTTGCAGTCAGAAACAGGTGAATTGATCATGGGGAACAAGGACATGGCAGACCAATTGGATAACTACTTTGGTTCTGTCTTCACTAAGGAAGACATAAATAATCTGCCAGAAATAGCAGGGGACCAGGGGTCAAATAAGATGGAGGAACTGAGTGAAATCCAGGTTAGCCGGGAAGTGGTGTTGGGTAAATTGAATAGATTAAAGGCGGATAACTCCCCTGGGCCAGATAGTCTGCATCCCTACTCAAGGAAGTAGCCACAGAAATAGTGGATGCATTAGTGATAATTTTTCAAAACTCCTTAGATTCTGGAGTAGTTCCTGAGGATTGGAGGGTAGCTAATGTAATCCCACTTTTTAAAAAAGGAGGGAGAGAGAAAGCGGGGAATTACAGACCAGTTAGTCTAACATCAGTAGTGGGGCACCTGCTAGAATCCGTTATTAAAGATGGGATAGCAGCACATTTGGAAAGTGGTGAAATCATTGGACAAAGTCAGCATGGATTTACGAAAGGTAAATCATGTCTGACGAATCTTATAGAATTTTTCGAGGATGTAACTAGCAGAGTGGATAAGGGAGAACCAGTGGATGTGTTATATCTAGACTTTCAGAAGGCTTTCGACAAGGTCCCGCATAAGAGATTAGCATACAAACTTAAAGCACACGGTATTGGGGGTTCAGTATTGATGTGGATAGAGAACTGGCTGGCAGACAGGAAGCAAAGGGTAGGGGTATACGGGTCCTTTTCAGAATGGCAGGCAGTGACTAGTGTGGTACCGCAAGGCTCAGTGATGGGACCCCAGCTATTTACAATATATATTAATGATTTGGACGAGGGAATTGAATGCAACATCTCCAAGTTTGCGGATGACACTAAGCTGGGGGGTAGTGTTAGGTGTGAGGAGGATGCTAGGAGGCTGCAAGGTGACTTGGATAGGCTGGGTGAGTGGGCAAATGCATGGCAGATGCAGTATAACGTGGATAAATGTGAGGTTATCCACTTTGATGGCAAAAACATGAGGGTAGACTATTATCTGAATGGTGGCAGATTAGGTAAGGGGGAGATGCAAGGAGACCTGGGTGTCATGGTACACCAGTCATTGAAAGTAGGCATGCAGGTGCAGCAGGCAGTGAAGAAAGCAAATGGTATGTTAGCATTCATAGCGAAAGGATTTGAGTATAGGAGCAGGGATGTTCTACTGCAGTTGTACAGGGTTTTGGTGAGACCACACCTGGAGTATTGCGTACAGTTTTGGTCTCCAAATCTGAGGAAAGACATTCTTGCCATAGAGGGGGTACAGAGAAGGTTCACCAGACTGATTCCTGGGAAGTCAGGACTTTCATATGAGGAAAGACTGGATAGACTCGGCTTGTACTCGCTAGAATTTAGAAGATTGAGGGGGGATCTTATAGAAACTTACAAAATTCTTTAGGGGTTGGACAGGCTAGATGCAGGAAGATTGTTCCCGATGTTGGGGAGGTCCAGAACAAGGGGTCACAGTCTAAGGATAAGGGGGAATTCCTTTAGGACCGAGATGAGGAAAACATTTTTCACACAGAGAGTGGCCAGTCTCTGGAATTCTCTGCCACAGAAGGCCAGTTCGTTGGCTATATTTAAGAGGGAGTTAGATGTGGCCCTTGTGGCTAAAGGGATCAGGGGGTATGGAGAGACGGCAGGTACAGGATATTGAGTTGGATGATCAGCCATGATCATATTGAATGGCGGTGCAGGCTCGAAGGGCCGAATGGCCTACTCCTGCACCTATTTTCTATGTTTCTATGTCTATGCTCGTACCTTTTCTAGAGATATCACCACATAAGCTTCCACAAAGGATCCAGTGCATTGAAGATCCTATTTGTTGTAATACATGATTGAATTCCCATGAACATTTTGGAAGTGATTTTCATTGTGTGCTAAAATCACCAGCACCCTCAGCGAGCTTGTTATGGACACCGAGGGGGTCATTGGACCACAGCTATTGAAGCAAGATCCAGCAAGGTCCAGCATCATGATCAACTGGGCTGTGGCTCAGCTATATTGCTTGAAAACCACACATGGAAACATCTCAACTCAACCATTAAATAGTTAATCATTTCCAAAAGGATGAACTGCGACCAAAATACTCTCGAAAGGTTATGGTAAATTTCCAGTGGTCCATACGGTAGGATTTCTTCCTTGGACCCCTTGAGCACTAATGATTATCCTTCCACTGGCAGATGTGCCTTGACCTATCCAGGCCATCAGTTCTGGAAATCTTCTTCAAATATCTCAACCAATGTCCTCAACTTTAACATGCTCATTAAACCCCATCAGCGGCTTGATGGCAAATTCAGTTTGGCAACATGTCTGGGACATTTTAGTGTTATGGGGAAAAGCTTTCAAGCCTACTATGAAATGATTGTATCGATGGAGAGACACCGTTTGCACTGAGGAAGGTGCCTAAGGAAAATGGACAGCATTTACAAGGGAGAGCTAGGCCTTAAAGGAATGGAATCCCGAATAGAATGCCTTTTATTGTCATTCAAACAGACAAGGTTTGAGCGAAATTTCATTCCTGCAGACATGACATTACAAAAAAAAACCAAGACACACACTTAACACAATTTACACAAACATCCATCACGGTGAATCTACAACACATCCTCACTGTGATGGAAGAGTGGATGGTTCGGATGTCTTTTGGGTAAATTCATTGGCAGCAATAAGTATTTAGTAATCCCAGGTTACTCACCTTAACATTGGATAAATGTCCTTGAAGAGTTTCTGTAGAAAGGCTGGAGTCTATTACTGGAATCCTACTATTTATTCCCTCCACCCACTTTCTAAATGACTTCACCGAGGTTTTGAATTCATCTGTCTGAAGTTGGCAACCGAATAATTCTTCCTCTCTGCAAATAAAAACCAGAAACAAGTGAATGAGCAGAGGATAGATGATGATATCACAGGGATAGGACTGCGGGATTTTCCAATTATAATTGATCGAGAGCAAAGAGAGTTCAAGCATGGCTTGAACCCGTCAAACCTTGAAACTATGTAACTGGGATCAAACACATGTGAACATACCATAATTAATAACATACTTCCAAACGATTTCTCATCACTTAGTCACCCTAAAGTTAACTATCTCAGTTAGACCACAATTGGCGTGTAAGACATGCAAATACTGTGGCCTGCTACGTATGTTGGGCTGGGAGAGAATGACGGTTCACTGATTCTGCCAGCCGAGCTGAAGAATGTGGCAGAGACAGCACTGGGGGGGGGGGGGGGGGGGGGATCTCCCAATGCTCTCAGCTAGTCCATGTGTCGGAAGTGTACAGGAGGCAGGTTTGAAATCTTGATGGGGTTAGGTCCGCCAGCCAAAGGCTATCTATGCTGGCCATTTCATGTGGCGAATTTCATCCTGGATATTTCACTTCGCTGAGACATGGCTCTCGAACCATTGAAAGTGGTCACACAAGGAACTGCCAGATGCTGCAATCTTGCTCGGAACATCGAATTCTCCAATTTAATAATGATAATAATAATAATAATATTAATAATAAATACTTCATTGATCCCCTCAGGGAAATTCAGATGTCCAGAAGCCCCCAACCAAGAAACCCACACATTCAGAACGAACGCAGACAGAAAATACATAAAATACAATGTGGACACTACCTGAGAGCAATAAATACTTAAAAAGGCCAATAATTAACAAATAAAAATTTAAAAAATGTAAAAACGCATCCCCCTCCAGCCTAGCGGTCCGACTTATAAAATCTAATGGTTGCAGGGGTGAAGGATCTCCTGAACCGCTTCATTCTACAGGGCAGGGAGAGGGGCTGGTTGTTGGTCCTTTGAGTGCTCTTTTGACTCTCCAGAATTACATGGAGGGGATGCTCGGGGTTTTTCAGGATGG
Source organism: Raja brachyura (assembly GCA_963514005.1). The sequence continues at coordinate 100,052,440 of OY740785.1, forward strand.
CCTGCACCTTACGCCTCATACGCCTCTCAAACACATCCATCCCAGTCCACTCTCCCCTCCAGCACTGAGATAGCTCGTTTAACCAGTTTGTCCAGCTTCTCGGTGTTTTTTTTTTGGATGTTGTTTTCCATGGAGACAGAGATTAGTTTAACTTGCAAGCATGTACAGCACAAACAGTGTCAGACGGAGGCCTGTTCCTGTGCTGCACGTTCTGTGTTACAATGAATGGGGTAGTTCTAGAAAATATCACACAGTGACCCTCCATATTAGATGTTTGAATACTATAAGAGCTTCCACGATATACTCATTGGAAATGCTAAGATGACCAGAAGGAACTTCTTTTGAGTAGCACAGTCTCCTGTGGTTTCTGATACACTCAAATTGGAATGTGGTGGTCACACAAGTTCAATGAATTAATCACATTAAACCACGAGGAGCAAGTGAGGAAGCTCCTTCAACTTTCTCAAGAATTTACAGAGGGGGTGAGTTGTCCAGAACCATGCAATCTGGAGCAGAGCACTGTCCGTTTGGGAAGGGATGAAGGAATCACTCAAATCCTTGTTAATTTGCTGGTTTAATAACTTCAAGCGACGTTAATTAATGAAGAATTAAGACGCCGCTTCTGTACTGTGGAGAAATCCCGATCGGTTAAGGGCCTGTCCTACAAGCATGCAACTCTATACGATGAACGCGATCAAACTAGAAGCGGGGGCCGCGCGGAGGTCGGGTGATCCCCTGTACAGGGCCGTTCCCACCAGCATGCGCCTGCATGCGGCAAGCGCGACCAAACCGGCAGCAGGGGCCGCGCGGAGGTCGGGTGAGTGCCGCAACGCGGCGCAAAGTGAGGCGAACTTGGAGCGAAGTCTAAGGTAAGTTCGCCAGGACAGAGAGGGGCACACAGAGAGGGGCACAGAGGCACACACACACACACAGGGCCACGGAGCCACACACATAGAGCGTCACGGAGGCACCTACAGATAGGTTCACGGAGGCACGATGTCGGGGTGGTGTGTAAGGCGTCGAGGCGACCGCGAGCCGACAAGCCGTTGCCGAGCGGAATTTTTGGGCATAGTCAGTTTTTTGGAGCCCCGCGCAATGTCGGGACGAACTCCGCACAATTCCGCACGGCTCCGGCGATCGAAGTGGGACCGGCCCCACGACGCCGGACGGCTCAAGCGACCACGCTAATCGCATAGAGTTGCATGCTGGTAGGACAGGCCCTTTAGACTTGACTCCGTCAGTTTAATGATTGGTTTCGTCTGCTGCCAAGGAAGGGCGTTTAGTTTAGTTTAGTTTAGAGATACAGTGCCGAAACGGGAACCAAATTCACGCCGACCATCGGTCCGCTTTCACCAGCACCATCTTACACACCAGGGGACAATTTACAAATTTTACTGAAGCCAAATTAACCTATAAACCTGTACATTTTTGGAGTGTGGGAGGAAACCGGAGCACCCGGAAAAAACACCACACACTCCAAAAACGTACAGGTTTGTAGGGTAATTGGCTTCTGTAAATTGTCCCTAGAGTGTGGGATAGTGCTAGTGTACGGGGTGATCGCTGGTCGGAGCGGACTCGGTGGGCAGAAGGGCCTGTTTCCATGCTGTATCAGATCACATTTCAATTAGATCACTTCTCGTTCTTCCTAACTGGAGAAGCCATTGACCAGATTAGTTTAATCTTTCTTCATAAAACCATCCCACAAATCAGTCTGGTGAACCTTTGGCTCAAATTCTCATCAGCAACACTAAAACCAGCTTAAATATTTGGGTCTCGACCCGAAACGTTGCCCATTTCCTTCGCTTCATAGGTGCTGCCTCACCCGCTGAGTTTCTCCAGCATTTTTGTCCACCTTAAATATTTGTGCGTCAGTCTTTGGAAATTCAAGCCCAATGTATAAAATATTTGACAATGCATGAACCTTCACCTCAACATTCCACAATGACATTTCACTGCATTTTTTGGGAGAAAGGGTGGTGAGGGGGCAAGGAGAAAGGTTGAAGCAACACAGATGTAGAGTAATAAGGAATACGAGAGGGTGAGACAGCAGGGATCAGAGTGAATGAATATACGTAAAAAGTGCATAACAAAATAGAGAGACAACGAGAGAAGGAGTGGCAGTGGGTGAAAGAGAGAATTTTTATCCAAGGTGTACAGTTATGCTAAACCCCTGAAAATTATTGCAAGACTTCAGACTTTTCTATTCTTTATTTTAGAAAACCTGATTTGACTGCTGATAAGCTTTTGAGTTCCAGGTCAAACTGAGCAAGTAATGATCACAGCTTTCGATTTTTTTCACCACATAATCAGAGACCCCAAACCTATACAGACACTCCCCGGCTTTGTGTTCTGTAAACCCTTACATAAGTCAGATTGTACGCAAATCAAAACAAAGCCTAGGTGGAAAGAAAGACCATGTAGCTCCAGACGCTCTTTAATACACAAAATGACAAAGTGCTGGAGTGACAGCAGGTCAGGCAGCATCTCTAGAAAACATGGATAGGTAAGGTTTTGGGATGGGACCCCTTCTTTGGACTAAATCAGTCTGAAGCAGGGTCCTGACCTGAAATAACACTTGTCCATTCTCTGGAGAAGCTGTTTGACCTGCTGAGTTACTCCAGCACATGTGTCATAGAAAACATAGAAAATAGGTGCAGGAGGAGGCCATTCAGCCCTTTGAGCCAGCACCGCCATTCATTGTGATCTTGGCTGGTCGCCCCCAATCAATAACCCGTGCCTGCCTTCTCCCCATATCCCTTGATTCCACTAGCCCCTAGAGTTCTATCTAGCTCGCTCTTGAATCCATCCAGTGATTTGGCCTCCACTGCCTTCTGTAGCAGGGAATTCCACAAATTCACAACTCTCTGGGTGAGAAAGTTCTGTCTTATGTAGCCTCCCCTTTATTCTAAGACAGTGACCCCCTGGTTCTGGACTCGCCCAACATTGGGAACAATGTTTCACCTTATTGTTTCACCTTGTCTTTTCACCTTAAAACTAGGTGCCGATGCCACTGGTCTGCACCGTCCAGTTGATGTGGCTGTTGTTGCGGCTAACGTTGTAGTCCAAGGCCGACAGCGCTTTCTTCAGGCTGTCACCACTCAGACAGGACGCGCTCGGGCACCATAGGGCTACCTCCTCTCTCACCAGCTGCCGCTTCTTCCTGGCGACTGTCACTTTGTCCGCTCCCCCTTCCACTGACGCCTCTTCCTCTTTCTTCCCCCTGTAGACACCGGCATCTTCCACCTTGGACGAGAGGTGGTGGTGGAGGGGGCGAAATGGCAGAGTGGACGAAGTGACAGCCACGGGAAGAAGAGGCAGCTGGTGAGAGGGGAGGGAGCCCCATGGTGACCGAGTGTGCCCCATCGGTGTGAGCGGCTTGAAGAAAGCGCTGTGGGCCTGGGGCTACAACATGAGCCGCAGCAACAGTCGCATCAGCTGGACTTTGCGGCAGCTACTGAAGAAGGGCTCGCTGGTGCACCTTGTGGACGATATCAGCGACTGGGCCAGGAGTTGATCTCTGCCGCATCCTTCATTATCGCTCGTCTTCCCAGAGTCACACCAACAGTAGCCAAAACTGGAAGAGCAACGAGCCCGGTGATGCTTTTATATCTATGAAGTGAACGGGAAGCTTCGCCATTACGCAGATCATTCAGGAAGTGGAACCACCCTCTTGTGAATTGTTTACCTAAGTGCAATTTTACATACGTCGACGATTACTTAAATCAGGGAGTGCCTGTACCTCTATAAAAATGTTATAATTAGTTGGCTCATAGTTCATATAATATCTTGAAAAAATAAGCAATTTCCATTTGCGGCAGCATGATAAATATCCAATCACGACAATTAAATGAGTGGTGCTCACTTTTTCTTGGTAGCCTCTTCCAGCCCTCGGAAATCCTTTGACAGGGTGTTGACTTTGTTGAGGAGCTGCGTCCGTCCTTCGGCTGTGGCGCACCCGCCAAGCTCTTCAGCCAACTTGTTTAGTGCATTCAGACCTTCACTTTGATCCAATAGCTCAGCATTCACTTCCTGCAGCAAACAGGGCCGTGATTACAACCAACAACAGCAGCACCGCGCATCAGGTGGGGGAATTGTGTTGGTCAATCATGAAAACCTTACTCCATGAAAGGTGGACGTACTATCTTGGGCAAGCATGTTTTAAATGTGGAAACATCCATTGCAAAACTACCCCTTCTAATCAATCGCTGTTTTAATCAGTTCATAAATTATCATAGCAGAATTAGGCCATTCGGCCCATCAAGTCTACTCCGCCATCCAATCATGGCCCTGAATTGCTGATTGAAACTATTCGAAGACTATTTAAAAACTATTCAAATAACTGTTTCAGACCTACCATAAACAGAGATGTTTAGATTAGTTAACAACTTATTGAAGCACCTGAAATATTCAGCATGACAAGTACAATATGCAGTGTGCACTAGTTAGTGCCCCATAAAGGAGCCTCTGAGCGCAAGTGTCGAGGTTATAAGTAGGAGTGACACACTCTGGAACATTAGGGGAAAAAATTACAAGAATAGTTTCACAGATACATGGACAAGAGGTGCAGGAGTAGACCATTCGGCCCTTCGAGACAGCACCGCCATTCAATGTGATCATCCACAATCAGTACTCCGTTCCTGCCTTCTCCCCATATCCCTTGATTCCGCTAGCCCTAAGAACTCTAACTCTCTTTTAAATGCATCCAGTGAATCGGCCTCCTCTACCTTCTGAGGCAGAGAATTCCACAAATTCACAACTTTCTGGGTGAAAAAGTTTCTCCTCATCTCAGTTCTAAATGTCCTACCCCTTTTTCTTAAATTGTGGCCCCTGGTTCTGGACTTCCCCAACATTGGGAACATGTTTCCTGCATCTAGCGTGTCCAATCCCTTAATAATTTTGTATCTTTCTATAAGATCCCCTCTAATCCTTCTAAATTCCAGTGAATAAGCCCGGTCGCTCCATTCTTTCATTGGCAGTCCCGCCAATCCCAGGAATTAACCTGGTGAACCTAGGCTGCACTCCCTCAATAGCAAGAATGTCCTTTCTCAAATTAGGTGTTTCCTTTTATGAAGCACTCTGCTGGCAAAATTAATGCTAAGACATTAGGAAAGCCACCCAACAGCTTGGTCTTAAGGGTCCACACATGGGCCAAAGGCACAAATGACTAAAGGGCCTGTCCCACTTGGCGATTTCGTTCGGCGATTGCCGGCATAATTGACTGACGTATCAGGTCACCAAAAAAGTCGCGGCGTGATGCGGTGTGACGTGGCATGATGACGTATCGACGCGCGGTGTTTCCTCAAGTGTCGCAACATTTTTTTTGGCCGCTGGATTTTGAAATGTTCAAAATCTTTTGGCAACCCTGATACGTCAGTCAATGAAGGCCGGCAGTCGCCGAGAAAAATCGCCAAGTGGGACAGGCCCTTAAGGTTTCTTTTTTAAAGTGCTTCATCATGATCTGGAATACATTGCCTGAAAGCTTGGGGTGAAATAGCTGGAATTATAACCTAGACAGGTGAAAGATGAGACCTATGTTTGGAGAAGGAGACTGGATCTCTGGTCTAGAGGGTACAGGCTGGGTGGGATGAGTGCCCTCACACTGTGCTGCTGGATTCTGCAATTCAATGAACAAATGGTGCCACAACAGTCACCAAAAGGAAAAACCCAACTCCTGGTTCCATGATGCATGAAGCTAAGGTTTGCCATGAGCTTGGCTGAGCAAACAGCGAATAATCTCTGCTGATTGCTCGCCAAGAAGTAACATACTGTTTAGATCAGCTTGTTTTCCTTCGCTTGCCACTTCAATTGCCACTTTCAATTGAGTGGTATGACCGATACAAAACAGATGACGTCATGCCACCATGGTGCGACATCTACTGTGGTGCTTCAGCTGAGATTCTGTGGAAGTTCTTGTCCACAGTGAAAGAGCACAAAGCTATTTAAAAGATTCATTTCACACCTGGTGTCTTCAACGATTAAGGATTAATAATCTATGAATGATTTGTGCAAGCAAGCTGGGGTGGATATTGAATCATTTGATTGGGTTGGATAGTGGGGTAAAAGCTGGAGGTCACACATTCTGAAGCCTCCAGAGATACTTCAGTCTTGGCTACTGGGAGAGAAGGAAGGAAATCGCTAGTTAGGTTAGTCGTGTGAGTAACTGCTAAAAAGGGAGTTAAATTAATGGATGGCATAAATAATGCAGGATTTTATAAGGTGAAAATTAGGGGTGGGGGGGGGGAGGGGTGTATTTTAGAATAAAAAGCTAGGGATTAAATCTCAGAAAATATGTTACAAATGTGTATGTGCCTTCAAGAAGCAAATTTAGAGACTGACAAGTGGAGTGAAGGATCTCATAGACCCACTGAGGGAATTTCCATCTTGTTCCACACCAACCCAAAAGCCAGGAGTAAAACATCTCTCCAATCACCATGCAGAAGTTGTACTGGTGGAGATCTCACCAATTATGCCTTAATGGCATGAATTTAAATTTCCTCAATGCGTAGAGCCTACTAAAATAAATTAACTTGCAAATACATTAAGATTCACACGCACAATCTGCCAAAACGTTCTCAGACACAGCAAGTGCCAAAGTCGTGGCTTGGACAGAAGTGAATGGGTGACTGAAGCTGGCTGAGGGAACCTTGAATCATTACTGCAGGCTATGTTTTAAATATGGTGGATTCACCATTCTTCTCCCCTGCAATGCCAGGTTTAGTATCCCAATCAGGCTACTCACTGGCCAACAAAAAACACCCCAAAACAATCCCCTTCCTCTCAAAGGATTGCTCACACTTCAATTTTAATATAGATCCCACTGCTGTGCTCTGCTTGTTAGCGTGTTAATGAAGTTTTGAACAGGTACAGGGAGCTCAGCAGCAATCAGCAGCAAAGGTGTCCTTTCCGAGGGATAGACCCCCCAGAACAGCTTTAATTAGATTCAGTTAAGTCACAACATGCAGCCAGATGCATGAACATTTTTTTTTCCAGTTTACTCCCCATTCCTCAACACACAGGCCCTGTCCAGCTTCTCTTGTTTATCTTGGACCAGATGCCACGGTTGGATTTCTATTTTAAGTGATTCACTAAATAAATAACCAAAGGTCCATCTTGTTAGCCTCCGGCCAACTGCTTATTACATTATACAACAACACTGCAGTGGCCGACAAATCAATATATTCAAACTCCATCGGTTACGAGGATATTGCCGGAATTGAGGGCCTCTGCTATAAGGAGAGGCTGGGCAGGCTAAGACTTTCTTCCTCGGGGTGCAGAAAGGTGAGGGGTGATCTTATAAGGGTGTATAAGATCATGAGGGGAATAGAGAGAGTAGCGATTAGGGGAATCAAGAAACAGAGGATATCGGTTTAAGGTGAGAGGGGAACGATTTAATACGACTCTGAGGGGCAACTTTTTCCACACAGAGGGTAGTGGGTATGTGGAATAAGCTGCCAGAGGAGGTAGTTGATATAACAACATTTAAAAGACATTTGGACAGGTACACGGACAGGAAAGGTTTAGAGGGGTATGGGTCAAATGTGGGCAGGTGGGACTAGATGGGACAGCTTGGTTAGCATGAGCAAGTTGGGCTGATGGGCCTGTTTCTATGCGGTATGACTCCATAACTCTAGCTAAGCTTCATACCCAGTCATGGGGTAGGGAAAGCCCAGCTCATCAGTTTTGAGCAGCTGCTGAATGATAGACACGCTGAAATAATTCTGTAAAATGGCAAACCACATCAAAAGAAAGGTGTGGGGGGAAAGATAGCATGGGAATCTGTGGGGAAAGTTTTTCAAACAGAGGTTGATGAGTATATGGAAACATAGAAAATAAGTGCAGGAGGAGGCCATTCGGCCCTTCGAGCCAGCACCGTCATTCATTGTGATCATGGCTGATCGTCCCCTATCAATAACCCGTGCCTGCCTTCTCCCCATATCCCTTGATTCCACTAGCCCCTAGAGCTCTATCTAACTCTCTTAAATCCATCCAGTGATTTGGCCTCCACTGCCCTCTGTGGAAGGAAATTCCATAAATTCACAACTCTCTGGGTGAAAACGTTATTTCTCACCTCAGTCTTAAATTACCTCCCCTTTATTCTAAGTACCGAATCAAAAGGTAGTGAAATCGACTTGCAGAATTCCTCCAATTATTTCTGCTGGAGAGTGAATTCTAAGACTGTGGCCCCTGGTTCTGGACTCGCCCAACATTGGGAACATTTTTCCTGCATCTAGCTTGTCCAGTCCTTTTATAATTTTATATGTTTCTATGAGACCCCCTCATCCTTCTAAACTCCAGTGAATACAAGCCTAGTCTTTTCAATCTTTCCTCATATGACAGTCCCTCCATACCAGGTATCAATCTCGTGAAACTTCAATCACAAGGATATCCTTGTGCCTCGATCACAAGGATATCCTTCCTCAAATTAGACCAAAACTGTGCACAATACTCCAGATGTGGTCTCAGCAGAGCCCTATACAACTGCAGAAGAACCTCTTTACTCATATACTGAAATCTTCTTGTTCTGAAGGCCAACATCCATTAGCTTTCTTCACTGCCTGCTGTACCTGCATGCCAACTTTCAGTGACCGGTGTATAAGGACGCCCAGGTCTCGCTGCACCTCCCCCTTACCTAACTTAACCCTATTGAGATAATAATCTGCCCCTTGTTTTTGCCACTAAAGTGGATAACCTTACATTTATCTATATTATACTGCATCTGCCTCGCATCTGCCCACTCACTCAACCTGTCCAGGTCACGCTGCAACCTCCGAACATCCTCTTCACAGTTCACACTGCCACCCAGCTTTGTGTCATCTGCAAACTTGCTAGTGTTGCTCCTAAGTCCCTCTTCCCAATCATTAAAATATATGGTAAACAGTTGCGGCCCCAACATCGAGCCTTGCGCCACTCCACTTGCCACTGCCTGCCATTTTGAAAAGGACCTGTTCACTCCTACTCTTTGCTTCCGGTCTGCCAACCAATTTTCTATCCATGTCAACATCCTACCCCCAATACCATGTGCTCTAATTTTAGTCACCAGTCTCCCGTGCGGGACCTTATCAAAGGCTTTCTGGACGTCTAGATACAATACATCCACTGGCACCCCTTCATCCATTTTAATTGTCACATCCTCAAAAAATTCCAGATTGTGCAAGCATGATTTCCCTTTCATAAATCCATGTTGACTTGGACTAATCCCTTTACTGCTATCCAAATGCTCCATTATTACCTCTTTAATAATTAGCCAGCATCTTTCCCACGACTGAAGTCAGGCTAACTGGTCTGTAATTCCCCGTTTTCTCTCTCGCTCCTTTCTTGAAAAGTGGGATAACATTAGCTATCCTCCAATCCACAGGAACTGATCCTGAATCTATTGAACATTGGAAAATGATCACCAATGCATCCACTATTTCTAGAGCCACCTCCCTGAAGACCCTGGGATGCAGACCATCGGGCCCAGGGGATTTATCATCCTTCAGTCCCATTAGCCTACCCAATACTATTTCTCGCCTAATGAAAATGTCTTTCAGTTCCTCTACCCCCTTAGATCCTCTGTCCTCCAGTACACCTGGGAGATTGTTTGTGTCTTCCTTCGTGAAGACAGATCCGAAGTACCTATTCAACTCTTCTGCCATTTCCTTGTTGCCCATAATAATTGCACCCGTGTCTGCCTTCAAGGGACCCACATTTAACTTTGCTACTCTTTTTCCCTTAACGTATCTAAAGAAATTTTTACTGTCCTTCTTTATATTCCTGGCCAGCTTCCCTTCGTACTTCATCTTTTCAACTTGTATTGCCCGTTTTGTTTCCTTCTGTTGTCCTATGAAAGTTTCCCAATCCTCCGGCTTCTGGCTACTCTTTGCTGTGTTATACATCTTTTCTTTTAGTTTTATTCTATCCCTAATGTAAAATATTATAATTTGCTGCCAGAGGAGGTATTTGAGGCAGGTACTATAACAACATTTTTAAAGACATTTGGACAGGTACGTAGATAGGCAAAGTTTAGAGGGGTGTGGGCCAAAAGTGGGTAGGTGGGACTAGCATAGTGGGTCGGCATTGACAAGTTAGGCTGAAGGGACTGTTTCTGTGCTGTATGACTCTAGGACTATGACTCTTCACAGAGAATACAACCTTCAGGTAAAGAAAGTTTATGAATCTAGTGTGGCCTCCACTAGGATTTAATTGTTTCACAGATATTGAAAGATTGTAAATAGAATTCCTCAGTTACATAACATAAAGCCCTCCTCTGTTCGTATGTGTGCAAATTAATATTTGTATATTCATGCAACTGAAATATATGCAAAATGGAGGCAATATGTAATGCAATACTCGTCTACCTTCATGTGTGCAAATAGATGCACTGCTATGTGCCTGTGTGAAAATGCACATGCAAATGAACACTTGTCTACCTAAATGGGTTCAAATGAAACTCATCTAGCTGCATGTGTACAAATGAATGATCACTCATCTGCACAGATGTGTTGCAATGAACATTGGTCTACCTGCATCTTTGTAAATAAACACTTGCCTATCTGTATGGGGTATTGTGTGCAGTTCTGGTTGCCCCGTTACAGGAATGATGTGCAGGCTTAGTGGAGGATGCAGAGGGGGATTACCAGAATGCTGCTTGGATTAGAGGGTTTCAGCTACAAGGATAAACGAGGGTTGTTTTCTCTGGAACGTCGGAGGTTGAGGGAAGACTTGATTGAAGTATGTAAAATTATGAAAGGTATAGATAGGGTAGACAGTCAGCACCTTTTTTTACCCAGGGTGGAAATGTCCAATGCTAGAAGGCATAGCTAGAAGTTGTGAGGGTGCAAATTTAATGGAGATGTGTTGGGCAAGCTTTTTACACAGAGAATGGTAGGGACCAAACACATGCATTGGTAGAGGTGGTGCTGGAGGGAGTTACGATAGAGGAGTCTAAGAGGCTTTTACATATTCAAGGACAAGAGGGATCATGTTCGGCACGCACATTGTGGGCCAAAGGGCCCGTTCATGTGCTGTATTGATCAATGTTTCTAAATTAATTCGGACTTGTGCAAATACACACTCATTTACCTGCATTGGTGCAAATGGGCACTTGTCAATCTGTATGTGTACAAAACTGAATGCTTGTCTGGCTGCATGTGTGAATATGAAACAGTCAATGTAAATGAACACTCTCGCCTCCTTGTATGTGTTCCTCCAAATGAATGCTGCCAACCTGCACACTCGCCTACCTGCATGTGCTGTGACAGTTCGTTGATGTCTTTTCCTGGCCCATCAGTTTCAGAGAGAGACTGTGATTTCTTGGTGACAAACTGCTCGATTGTTTGGAAGGTCTTCTCAAAGAGTTCCACTTTGCCCCTGAGGTTCTCCAGCCTGGTTGTTCTTTCTTTGTGCCGGCCACTGGCTGAAGCTAAGCGTTTGGCAAGGTCGTCCACCTTGGCTTGTAATGCGGAGGCAGTCGACGGGTCTGCCGTGGCGATGAACTTGTTGGCTTTCTCTTCAATGGCACTGATGCTGCTTTGGCGGCTGGCGATGTTCTGTTCCAATGCCTGAAGGAGAAGCGCATACATACACTCAGCTGCAGGACAAAACTGTTAGTTTAATTTAAGTGCCATAAAATCATTTACTACTGACTTCCAACAAGCCGTAAAACAGTAAGCACAGTCTGAGACACTACCACAACCAACTACATACATGATGTGATTAAACTATTTGCGTTTTACCTAATATTGGATCATCATGGAACATACACTTTCAAACAAATTTGATAAGGGAAATAAAAAGGGAAATAAACACAACTGCTAATTTTACTCAGTTAATATAACCAATTTCGGAGCTTTCTCTGGTTGTGATTTGCTCCTCAAAAGGGAAATATTAACTATATAAAAAGCAGTTTTGCTATCAAACATATTTCCATGACACTAACTGGATGCAATGGAAAAATTAGGAAATACTACGTGTATTAACACAAGCCAAACATGTTTGAATGCGTTTTTGATATGGAACTAGTGAACTACTTAAAGGTTACTCTGGAAATTGACGAGCAGAAAAAAGTTTGTCCTGGGTGATCAAACTGTCTAGAGAAAAATAAACCTTTTCCATGTAACCTGCCTGCAATAATTAGACACGAATGTCACTAAGTACACAACTGCTAGTTTTATTGCAGGTGGCTATTGAAATTGACAAGCAATCGCTTCTATGTACCGCTACAATGATACGCTATTAATCAATTTGACATGCAGCCTATAGTACTTTTAAATTGCAGTAATAAAAATAAACTTATAGTTCTTAAAATGACTTGTTTATTAAAAAAGACTGGAAATACCATGGGAAAAATAGCTTTGCTGTTGCAAATCTGAAACTCTCGCACCTAACCCCCTTTCCCCCATTGACACCATTATTTTTACAATGCAAGATCTCTTGGGAACGCAACTATTGTGCTGTAGAAGAGCTACCTGTGTAGTCATTGTAGTGCTATCTTTGCACTAGTCTGTTGCATTACAGTAGTGTTTATATACTGTATAGAACTGACCAATGCTAATACTAAACTTGGACATAGAAGGGGTAATTCAATTTTATCGTGCCTGAAGGAAATGTCAAAACAAGAGCTTTAGAGATATCTGTTTGCCTTGAGTTAGATCCAAGCTAAGAAACTGCACATTAACCAATTGTACAGCAGAGCAGGCTCATGAGGCTGAATGGCCTCCTTCTGTTGCTGTACACCAAATGTCATTGCATGTTCTTTTACAAACAACTGCTTCTACAATCATTTGATGAACAAAGCAACCAAAGTTAATTTTGCCATTAATCATCAGTTATCAACAAGAACCCACAACTGCACTCCAGAGTGCGTACAGGCTGCAAAGACAAAAGCAAACCAAAATAATGGAATTGCCGGAAATCTCAAATAAGGGCAGAAAATGTTGGAAACAAGTCAGGTAGCATTAGCGAAGAAAGGAAAAGTCAACAGCGTAGGCCATAGTGCCCACGATCACTATCCTTGATCGGACTTTGCTGGCTTTACCTTGCACTAAACATTATTCCCTTATCATGTATCTATAAACTGTAAATCATGTATCTATAAACTGTATCATGTATCTATAAACTGTAACCCAACTGTGGGGTGCCGCAAGGCTCAGTGCTGGGACCCCAGCTATTTACAATATATATTAATGATTTGGACGAGGGAATTCAATGCAACATCTCCAAATTTGCAGATGATACCAAGCTGGGGGGTATAGTTAGTGTGAGGAGGATGCTTGGAGGCTGCAGGGTGATTTGGATAGGCTGAGTGAATGGGCAAATGCATGGCAGATGCAGTATAATGTGGATAAATGTGAGGTTATCCACTTTGGTGGCAAAAACATGAGGGTAGACTATTATCTGAATGGTGGCAGATTAGGAAAGGGGGAGATGCAACGAGACCTGGGTGTCATGGTACACCAGTCATTGAAAGTAGGCATGCAGGTGCAGCAGGCAGTGAAGAAAGCAAATGGTATGTTAGCATTCATAGCGAAAGGATTTGAGTATAGGAGCAGGGAGGTTCTACTGCAGTTGTACAGGGTTTTGGTGAGGCCACACCTGGAGTATTGCGTACAGTTTTGGTCTCCAAATCTGAGGAAAGACATCCTTGCCATAGAGGGGGTACAGAGAAGATTCACCAGACTGATTCCTGGGATGTCAGGACTTTCATATGAGGAAAGATTGGATAGACTCGGCTTGTACTCGCTGGAATTTAGAAGATTGAGGGGGGATCTTATAGAAACTTACAAAATTCTTAAGGGGTTGGACAAGCTAGATGCTGGAAGATTGTTCCCGATGTTGGGGGAGTCCAGAACAAGGGGTCACAGTCTAAGGATAAGGGGGAATTCCTTTAGGACCGAAATGAGGAAAACATTCTTTACACAGAGAGTCGTGAGTCTCTGGAATTCTCTGCCACAGAAGGTAGTTGAGGCCAGTTCATTGGCTATATTTAAGAGGGCGTTAGATGTGGCACTTGTGGCTAAAGGGATCAGGGGGTATGGAGAGAAGGCAGGTACGGGATACTGAGTTGGATGATCAGCCATGATCACATTGAATGGCGGTGCAGGCTCGAAGGGCCGAATGGCCTACTCCTGCACCTATTTTCTATGTTTCTATGTTTCTAAATGCATTGATTGTAATCATGAATTGTCTTTCTGCTGACTGGATTTAAAAAAATTGCAACAATGTCAGCCTACAATGCCACACAAAATAAAAAAATATTTCGAAACTAGAATTCCACAAACGACTTTCAAAGCTTTGAAAAGTTTCAGCATTTTACATAGTGACTAGATGCCAGTTAAACAAAAGTAGACACAAGTTCCACGGTGCGACATTCAATTAACTGTAAATACAATATTTTAAACATTCAGTCTTCCCACAAAGCACGCCCCAATGCAGACCACATGCTCTGATCAGTGCTGCATTATTTAAGCAAGCCAAGGCGCAGTCAGTGGTGCTTTAAATGGGCTGCACTGGCTTTTCAGAGAACTTTCTGCGCCCAATTGTACAATGGCACCCTCTGCAGGCTGGGAGTGTGTGATAGAGAGCACATGCACCAAGGAAAGGTTGAGCTCCACTGTGAAGCCTTCTAGAGCTTCACAACTTGCGGACACATCTCAACAGTAACAGAGCTAAGACCGGCAGAAGAAAGTTGTCCTATCATGGGTGGGTGAAGAAATTAGACGTGAATTCTTTGGGGATGAGAAAAAGAAGGGGTGATCTTGTTGAAATATACAAGATTCAAAGGGGGCCAAGAAGGCAGATGTCCATATACCTTTGCTTGTGAAAGAATCCCAAATGAAGTACAAATTTACAAGATTAGGGATGGTTATTTAAAATCGAGGTGTGTAAGAACTTCTTTCTTCAAAGATTGTTGAATCTGTGGAATTCATTGTCCTCGAAGGCCGTGGAGGCCAGATTACAGGGGGCTACTTAAAGAGAGAAAGAAGATACATTTTTGAGAGATCAGGGAATTGAAGGCTGAGGGAACTAGCACAGCTGATCAGTCATGATCACATTGCATGGTGGGGCCAAGTAGCTACACCTGTTCCCATTTTCTTTTGTTCTTACAGATGAAAATTGCAGACTTACTTTTCTATGTTCTAATTTTGATTCTTGTATATCTGAAAAAAAACAGTTAGCTCTGCTATAACATGGTAGTTGCCTTCCAAAGAAGACTCGCATTTTAAATAATTGTGTTGTAAAGGCGATTGCACCAATGGGGAAAAGGGGGAGATGTTAGCGACCACAGAGTTGCAGGCCTACAATAACAAAGTTGTTTTCTCTGCAGGATTTTCAAGTGTAATAACTTTCATTTTGTTAATGCAAGCTAAAAGTATTAAAGGCTGTAGATTACATTGTTTAATAGAGTGTCGTTGCATAGGTGTCAATAGAAGTGATCGCTTATTAAGTTCAATGGCCGCCTATGGTTAAAATAAGTTCATAAGTCATAGGAGGAGAATTAGGACATTCGAGTCTACTCCACCCTTCAATCATGGCTGATCGAACTTTCCCTCTCAACCGCATTCTCCTGCCTTCTCCCCGTAACCTTTGACACCCGTACTAATCAAGAATCTGTTCATCTCTCCGCGTTAAAAAATAATCAATTGATAATCAATGACTTGGTTTCCACTGCTGTTTGTGGCAATGAATTTCACAGATTCACCAGCAACTACAGTGGTATTCTGAAGAGACAATGGTGTCTCATTACTGTAGGGATGTTACATGGAAACAATTTTTCACCCTATACTGTTTAAATCCAAGACAGCTTTATTTGCTGTGGATGGAATGGGCAGACAATGTTTGGGTTGGAATCCTTCTTCCGACTCAAATGTTATATACCCATATAACCATATAACAATTACAACATGGAAACAGGCCTTCTCGGCCCTTCCAGTCCGTGCCGACCATTTATTTTCCCCTAGTCCCATCTATCTGCACTCAGACCATACCCCTCCATTCCCTTCCCGTCCGTATACTTATCCACTTTACTTTTAAATGTTAAAATCGATCCTGCCTCCACCACTTCTGCTGGAAGATCATTCCACACAGCCACCACTCTCTGAGAAAAGAAGTTCCCCCTCATGTTACCCCTAAACTTCTGTCCCTTAATTCTCATGTCATGCCCTCTTGTTTGAATCTTCCCTACCCTCAATGAGAAAAGCTTATCCACGTCAACTCTGTCTATCCCTTTCATCATTTTAAAGACCTCAATCAAGTCCCCCCTTAACCTTCTGCGCTCCAAAGAATAAAGACCCAATGACAAATGTTGTCTGTCCATTCTGAAGAATGGTCCCAACCCAAAGTTTAGTTTGGAGATACAGCATGGAAACTGGCCCTTCAGCCCACACTGACCATTGATCACCCATTTGCACTAGTTGTATGTTGTCCCACTTTCACATCCACTCTTGAAACACAAGGGGCAATTTACAGAGGTCAACTGACCAACAAACTCACGTGTCTCTGGGATGTGGGAGAAAACTGATACACCCAGAGGAAACCCACATGGTCACAGAGATAAGGTGCAAACTCCACACAGACAGAACTCGTGGTCAGGACTGAGGCAGAAAACTTACCAATGTCTTAACTTTCACTGCTTTTTTAGGGAGATGACAATTTGATGTTAGTTTACCAAAACTATACAAGTCATTACTAAGTTTCCCTAATTTATTTTCTGTTACAATTTTGGCATAAATTTAAGTGTGCGTTAAATTGACACGTCAAACATCAATAAAATAATTCCTAAAGATCAATATTCAAAACATAAACAATCTTAAATGCTTGTGCCTGATGAAATATTTATGAAGCTGCAGGCCAAATTTCACATTTAGATGCTTATACTCACAGTGTTTTTCCTAAAAGCTTCTTGAATGGCAACAGAGTTGACAGGAATTTCCGCTTCATCATCCAGGCTCTTTTCCACACTGGCCATCCAGTCAAGCATTTCATCCAAACCATCCTGAACACTCAAGGACCGTGTGAGTGTCACCTGCAAGCTCTCATTGCGTTCATTGACCGACTTGGACAGATTCTTGTATCTCAGCACGACATCATCTATTGAGAGACAAATTTCAGTCAATCCAACGTCATACTTGAGTTATTGAGTCAAAGAGTAATACAACATGGAAACAGGCCCTTTGATCCAAATTGTCCATGCCAACCATGATGCCCCATCTAGGCCAATCCCATTTGCCTACATTTGACCCCTATCCATCTAAACCTTTCCTATCCATGGACCTGTCCAACTCTAAGCATCTCCTATCCGCGTACCTGTCCAATTCTGAGGATCTCCTATCCATGTACCTGTCCACGTCTAAACCTTGCCTATCCATGTACCTGTCCATTCTGACTTCTTCTGTGTACATTCAGTATTTTTCATTGTCAATGAACAAAACCTAATGGTTGCCAATATTGTGGCACATTTCCATTTCTAAGTAATCACAAAAACTACATGAGTGGCTTCAACTGGTCTGCCCAGATGTTTATCAATACTTATCAAAAATGACGCCCAATTCTGATCTGTTGCACGCCTCCTATTCTGATCACTCTACAATTGTCAGCCATACTGGTAGCTGTCTAGGACACAAAGACCAGATTGCCCTTCAGAACCTTTTCCCCATGATGGAAATGTCAAAGACTAGAGAGCATAACTTTAAGGTCAGAGGGGGAAATTTGAAGGAGAAGTGCAGAGCAAGTGTTTTTACGCAGAGAGTAGTGGGTGGCTGGAACATGTTTAGTTTAAATCTAATTTAGGTTAGAGATATAGAATGGAAACAGGCCCTTCGGCCCACTGAGTCGGCCCTGACCATTGATCACCCATTCACGCTGGTTTTATGTTTTCCAACTTTCTCATCCACTAGCTACACATGGCGACACTACAGAGGCCAATGAAGTTACAAACTTGCACATCTTTGGGATGTTGGAGGAATCTGGAGAACTAGAGGAAACCCACGTGCTCGCAGGTGTGCAAACTCCGCACAGACAGCACCCAAATTCAGGATCGAACACAGATCTTTGGTGCTGTGAGGCAGCAGCTCTATCAGTTGAGCCATGGCGCTGCCCACCGAGTGGTAGCGGATTACAGATACGAGAGTGGTGTTTCCTGAATAACAGTTTAGTTCCATCTGTCCTCTATTATGTGTAGGAAAGAACTGCAGATGCTGGTTTAAATCGAAGGTAGACACAACATGCGGGAGTAACTCAGCGTGACAGGCAGCATCTCTGGAGGGAAGGAATGGGTGACGTTTCGGGTCTAGACCCTTCTTCAGACTGTATTATTCTATGATCAAAGACAAATGGGCAATCTGGCTGACTGAATGACTGATTGCATACAAGATGATTTAGGACACCAGGGCTTTCTCGTCTGTGGACACTCCATCTCCATGAAAATGGCAGGAGGTATAAAGCTCGTTTCAACTCGTTTCTAATGAAAGTAATTCTGGAAACAAAAGGAAGGATGAAAAGCCACAGGGAAGCCCATGGCCTGTGCTTTAGAGCTAAAGATTCACAGAATTACACAGCCTGTAAATAGACCCTTTGGCCAAACTCGCCATGACAAACAAGTTATCTACTTCAGCTAATCCCACTTTCCAGCATTCAGCCTATATACCTCTAAATCCTTCCTATCTGTGTACCTGTCTAAATGTATTTTAAACATTGTAATAGTACCTGCCTCTACAGCTTCCTCTGACCGTCCGTCCCTTATAATTTCCCAGAATGTCCCAGCATGCACTTGGTCAGGCCCTGTGGATTTATCAATCTTAATATACTGTAAGACTGCCCGCACTGCTCTTTTGTAATGTTCCGTGACATCTCTATTCACTTCCCCTAATTCCTTAGCTTCGATGATCTATTCATTTGTCGATCAAAGCTACTCTTTGTAACTTTGTAAGTGCCGTATGTGGCCGCTAATTGCGGGCACATGGGTATGCAAGCAAATAACTTCACTGTGCCTTGTCACATGTGACAATAAAGTATTCAATTCCACTTGGAAATACAGAGGAGAAAAATTCATTTCAGATCTCACACATGTCCTGTGGCTCCACACACAGATGGTCACATCGATACTTTAGGGGACATCTTCTCTCGCTAGTTATCCATTTACCCTTAATATCCTTCTAGAATCTCTTAGGATATCTTCTTTACCTTGCTGCCAGAGCTATCTCAGAGCCTCTTATTATCACTCCTGATTTCTAGACTTTACTTTAGACTTTAGATATACAGCGTGGAAACAGGCTCTTCGGCCCACCAAGTCCGCGCTGGCCAGCGATCATCCCGGACACTAACACTACCCCTCACACTCGGGCCAATTTACAATTCACAGAAGCCGATTAGCCTACAAATCTGCATGTCTTTGGAGCGTGGGAGAACCTGGAGAAAACACATGCGGTCACGGGGAGAACATGCAAACTCCACACAGTCAGCACCCATAGTCAGGATGGAACCCGGGTCTCTGGCGCTGCAAGGCAGCAACTCTACCGCTGCGCCACCTGGCCACAGACCTTTCTCTCCCGGCATTCCATCATTACAAGTTGAAACTTCCAGCACATGACATGGTCAAGCGAAGGACTGTGACATTTTTAGAGGCAAGAAGGCTGAGTAGAAAAACTGGAGTGCAGAACAAGTCGTGCTGAATCCCTGCAGGTGGATACATCTGGTTGAGCGCTGCACAGTGGTGCAGCTGGTAGAGCTGCAGCCGCATAGCACCAGAAACCTGGATTCAATTCAGACCATGTGTGAAGTCTGCTCATTCCCCCTTTGACACCATGAGATCATAAGTGGTAGGAGTAGAATTAGGCCATTCGGCCCATCAAGTCTACTCTGCCATTCAATCATGGCTGATCTACCTCTCCCTCCTAACCTCTTTCTCTTGCCTTCTCCCCACAACCTCTGAAACCCCTTATGGGTTTCCTCCAGGTGCTCTGGTTTCCACCCAGAGCCCAAAGATGTGTGGGTTGATTGGCCCTAGTGTGTAGGTAAGTGGCAGAATCTGAGAGGAGTTGACAAAACGTGTGGATGGGGATTAATGTAGGATTAGTGTAAATGGGTGCGAGGGTCAACACGAACCTGGTGGGCTGAGGGGCCTGTTTCCGACCCCGCCCCCCCTGTGCCTATGAGTAATGGCACAGAACCATGAGGACAAAAGGATAAATTCTGTGCTGCAGACTGTAACACCAATGCATTTGATATGACCAACGTACCCAGGTTATCCTGGATTTCTTCTCGATTCAACAAGAGATCACCATCTGTACCCATAAGCGCATCCACGGCTTTCCTTAGCTTCTCAACCACTCGTTGATGCCCAGATATCTGATCATGGAGAGCCTACACACAGGGGAATAAAGACACTTCATAGAGTGAGATGCAAGAGAAAGGAAGATCTCAACAACTTATTGGAAGATGCATAGAATGGTAACCTTGGCTTGTTCCAACTGCTTCTGAAGGTTCTTCGGATCTGCTGCAATGGCCTCCGTCAGCTGTGTTCCTGCGGCTTCCTCGGCAGTTTGAAGCCAGGGTAGAAGCCCGGATGACAACTCCTGGTAATGGTCATACTTATCCACCACATCCTTGAGATTTTTACCCAACAGATTGCACTGTTATAAGGAGAAAAAGTTGATCACGTAAATCAGATGAACTAAACACACAAGACTTTACCTTACTTTAGGTCAGGGGTTCCCAACCTTTCTCGTCCCGTTTACCCCTGGCAACATCAATAGCACATAACAATGTTATTTCACTTATTTATGGACAAATAATGATGAACAGATACCAGAACCAAACACAGTCAGTCAATGAGAAAAAATATGTACAAATTTAGAATCAACAAATTTACCCCCTGGGTAAAGTTACCCCAGGTTGAGAACCCTTGCTTTAGACTTTAGAGATACAGTGCGGAAACAGTGCGCAGTTTGCACCGACCAGTGACACTAGTTCTATCCTACACACTGGGGACAATTTTACTGAAGCCAATTTACCTACAAATCTGTCCGTCTCTGGAACGTGGGAGGAAATTGAAGCACACGCAGAAAAACCCACATGGTCACAGGGAGAACGTGCAAACTCCGTAGTCAAGATCAAACCCGGGTCTCTGGCATTGTAAGGCAGCAACTCTACTGCTGCGCCACTGTGCCGCCCACTTGGACCGATGTTTGAAGGTTTTTGATGAGGGAATGTGATCCGTTGCTGAGTTTTTTCAAGCGTGCCCCCACTAGCAACGTGAATAAAAATCAAACATTTGACCAAACGTTATTCCTTTCATGCTCAGAATTGCATGGAAACAGGCCATATGGGCCACCTCGACTGTTCCAACCAAGGTATCACATCTAAGCTCATCCCATTTGCCTGCATCTGGCCTATATCCTTTAATGTGATGTTAAAGATGTAATTGATTCCAACTTATCTTCCTGTATTGTCCAACAAAAGCCAACAGTATAAGAAATTAATAATGGTAATTTGTCCGAAAATCACACAAGTAGCTCAACAATGGAACAGAACACATAATACACACCAAGTGTTGGAGGAGAACAGAACAATTGGGAAATTGCACCTGGTTGGGTGTGAACGCAAGTCATTCAGTAGCTCTAAGAGGTGGAATGGAATGAAGATTTGTCTCAACAAACAAGCCTCCATAACTATCCAGCATGAAAACATGCCAATCAGCTCAATTTGTTCAAATCATATTTACCCCACTGTTTTACATCTCTTGCAATGGTTTTTTCTTCATCAACCTGCTCAGCCTAATCTTCAATGTTGGCTTTTTCTCCGTAAACTGCAATCCATGGAAACTAATTGCACAGCCTCACAATTATGTTTCAGCACGTTCAACTCTTTTGCACTATCTCAAATATACAGCCACAAATTGGACCAGACAGAACCACTTTGGATTTTACTTTGGAAGCCAGAGGATTGGGAAACGGAAGCCAGAGGATTGGGAAACTTTCATAGGACAACATAAGGAAATAAAATGGGCAATACGGGCTGAAAAGATGAAGTATGAAGGGAAGCTGGCCAGGAATATAAAGAAGGACAGTAAAAGCTTCTTTAGATACGTTAAGGGAAAAAGAGAAGCAAAGTCAAATGTGGGTCCCTTGAAGGCAGACACGGGTGAAATTATTATGGGCAACAAGGAAATGGCAGAAGAGTTGAATAGGTACTTTGGATCTGTCTTCACTAAGGAAGACGCAAACAATCTCCCAAATGTACTGGAGGACAGAGGATCTAAGGGGGTAGAGGAACAGAAAGAAATTTTCATTAGGCGAGAAATAGTATCGGGTAGGCTAATGGGACTGAAGGATGATAAATCCCCTGGGCCTGATGGTCTGCATCCCAGGGTCCTCAGGGAGGTGGCTCTAGAAATAGTGGACGCATTGGTGATCATTTTCCAATGTTCAATAGATTCAGGATCAGTTCCTGTGGATTGGAGGATAACTAATGTTATCCCACTTTTCAAGAAAGGAGCGAGAGAGAAAACGGGGAATTACAGACCAGTTTGCCTGACTTCGGTGGTGGGAAAGATGCTGGCGTCAATTATTAAAGAGGTAATAATGGGGCATTTGGATAGCAGTAAAAGGATTAGTCCAAGTCAACATGGATTTATGAAAGGGAAATCATGCTTGACTAATCTTCTGGAATTTTTTGAGGATGTGACAAGTAAAATGGATGAAGGGGTGCCAGTGTATGTAGTGTATCTAGACTTTCAGAAAGCCTTTGATAAGGTCCCGCACGGGAGACTGGTGACTAAACGTAGAGCACATGGTATTAGGGGTAGGGTGTTGACATGGATAGAAAATTGGTTGGCAGACCGGTAGCAAAGAGTAGGAGTGAACGGGTCCTTTTCAGTATGGCAGGCGTGTGGAGTGCTGCAAGGCTCGGTGTTGGGGCCGCAACTGTTTACCATATATTTTAATGATTTGGAAGAGGGAATTAGGAGCAACACTAGCAAGTTTGCGGATGACACGAAGCTGGGTGGCAGTGTGAACTGTGAAGAGGATGTTAGGAGGTTGCAGGGTGACCTGGACAGGTTGAGTGAGTGGGCAGATGCGTGGCAGATGCAGTATAATATAGATAAGTGTGAGGTTATCCACTTTGGCGGCAAAAACAAGGGGGCAGATTATTATCTCAATGGGGTTAAGTTAGGTAAGGGGGGGGGGGGTGCAGCGAGACCTGGGCGTCCTTGTACACTGGTCACTGAAATTTGGCTTACACGTACAGCAGGCAGTGAAGAAAGCTAATGGAGTGTTGGCCTTCATAACAAGAGGATTTCAGTATAGGAGTAAAGACGTTCTTCTGCAGTTGTATAGGGCGCTGGTGAGACCACATCTGGAGTATTGTGCAGTTTTTTGGTCTAATTTGAGGAAGGATATCCCTATGATTGAGGCAGTGCAGTGTAGGTTCACGAGATTGATCCCTGGGATGGCGGGACTGTCATATGAGGAAAGATTGAAAAGACTAGGCTTGTATTCACTGGAGTTTAGAAGGATGAGGGGATATCTTATAGAAACATATACAATTATATAAGGACTGGACAAGCTAGATACAGGAAAAATGTTCCCAATGTTGGGCGAGTCCAGAACTAGGGGCCACAGTCTTAGAATAAAGGGGAGGTCATTTAAGATGAGAAAAAACATTTTCACCCAGAGAGTTGTGAATTCATGGAATTCCCTGCCACAGAGGGCAGTGGAGGCCAAATCACTGGATGGATTTAAGAGAGAGCTAGATAGAGCTCGAGGGGATAGTGGAATCAAGGGATATGGGGAGAAGGCA
This sequence comes from Raja brachyura, assembly GCA_963514005.1. The sequence goes on from OY740785.1 coordinate 100,076,215, forward strand.
GGCATGGGTTATTGATAGGGGACGATCAGCCATGATCAAAATGAATGGCGGTGCTGGCTCGAAGGGCCGAATGGCCTCCTCCTGCACCTATTTTCTATGTTTCTATGTTTCTATGTTTCGACTTTAGAGATACAGTAAAGGAAACTGGCCCTTCGGCACACCAAGTCCACGCCGACCAGCAATCCTCGTACACAAACACTATCCTACGCACAAAGGACAATTTTACAATCTTACCGAACCTAATTAACCTACAAACCTGTACGTCTTCGGAGCGTGTGAGGAAACTGGAGCACCCGGAGAAAGCCCACACGGTCACAGGGAGAACGTACAGACAGCACCCGTAGTCAGGATCAAACCTGGCAGCATAAGTCAGCAACTCTAGCGTTGTACCACTGCACCGGCCACTTACATGAATGCCATGTGTAGCCCATATACAAACCAATTTCTGTGCCTATTCATCTTTGAAACTATGACCAATATCTTCTCTTATTACTGTTTAATATTTTATACGGTCTCAAAACAGTCCGGATACTGTAAGATTTAACTTTCCAGTATAATATCCCTTCCTCGGTCCGGTGGTCTTCAACACCATTGATGGCATTATCTTTATCAACCCCTCCCCTTGATAGATTGGCCTTATAATGCATTCCCACTAAGTTGATTATATTGAGAGCAGCCCAATCAATAGTTTACCTCGCCAGCTTCAAACCACTCCAAACAATCCTTCCTTCTCTGTTATCAGCATCTTCCTGTTAGAAATGTCTCCCTTTCTGGACATCCTGTCACAGGCTGAACATCTATGTTCGTAACTTGAGTATTTCATAAGTTGATAAGTTCTAGGAGCAGAATTAGGCCATTCGGCCCATAAAGTCCACTCTGCCATTCAATCATGGCTGATCTATTTCCCGCTCAACCCCACTCTCCTGCCTTCTCCCCATAACCCCCGACTCCCTTGCAAATTAAGAATCTGTCAATCTCCGCCTTTAAAATATCCACAGACTTGGCCTCCACAGCCGTCTGTAGCAATGATTTCCACAGGTTCACTGCCCTCTGACTAAAGACATTCCTCCTCATCCCCTTTCTAAAGGTATGTCGTTTTAATCTGAGGCTATGGCATCTGGTCCTAGACTCCTCCACTAGTGGAAGCATCCTCTCCACATTCACTCTATCCAGGCCTTTCACTATTTACTATTCAGCTGACTCCACCTGAACTTACAACTCCAGAAAACCTCTGTGTCATAAAGCATTCTCCAGATAACACCTCAGCACATCTATCACTGGAATATCTCATCCAAGTGCTGTGTTACCATTAACTTCAGTTAGTTTTAAATCCTGCTGTCCACTTTCTATCCAAGACGTTGCATACTCTTCAGCCAGACTCACTGATCATATTCAATTTAGTCCTATCTTTATGTTTAGATCCTTTTTTTGCCAAATATCTTTTTTTCTTCGGATTCATCACTGTGGACACTCCACTCCACCCAGCCCATTCTTCTACAGCCACCACTTCCACTCATAACTAACTCTGGGTGATATATCTTTGGCAATCTAGGCACCACACTCTGGAACACCTCCTTGGAGTCATATAGCATGGAAACAGGGCCTTCAATTAAGCAAGATCATGTCAATGTCAAGTACCCATTTCCACTCATCCCATTTAATTCTCACCACATTCCTAGATTCCCAACTCTCATCCATTCACTAAAGGCATTATGCAGCGGTTAATTAATCTTCTAACACAGACATCTTCGGGAAGTAGGAAGAAACCGAAGCACCCGGACAAATACCACGTGACTTTAGATTAGAGATACAGTGAGGAAACAGGCCCTTCAGCCCACTGACTAGCGATCCCCACACACTAACACTATCCTACACACACTCAGGACAATTTACAATTTTACTAAAGCCAATTAACCTATAAACCTGTATGTCTTTGGAATGTTGGAGGAAATGGATCATCTGAAGAAAACGGATGCGGTCACAGGGAGAACATCCAAACTCCGTACAGACAGCGCCCGTAGTCAGGATCAAACCCAGGTCACTGATGCTGTAAGGCAGCAGCTCTATCACTACATTTAATATACATATTGATTCCGAGTGGACTTTCATCCACCCATGTTTCCCCTGATGGCAACAGTGTATGAAACCATTGCTACACAAGGGGAAAAAAGGGGCTTTGTTATATCCCACAACTAAAAGCTGACTGGGTTGCATATTGACTAAGAAGACCAAAAAGCAGCCAGGATGGCAGAAATTCTTGTCTCAGAAAGACAAAGAGATAGCCTTACCTTGGATTGCAGTGATTTATAAGAGTCACTGGCCATGTTCAGTTGGCTCTGCACCCGAGTACAAGTTGCAGACATATCAACCTGAGGTTTGCCGTCTTTACTCAGACCCAATTTCCCACAGGATTTGGCCGCATCGAGGACTCTTTGTCCCGAGATAGTAATGTACCTCAAGTCCCCTTTGTGAGAGATGACGTCTTCAGAAAAGCTTTTCTGCCTTTTCAGTTTGCCACCAAAGGTGTCCATGTCCTTGGCACCAGACTGGAGATCCTCCAGCTGCTGTTCAGACTGGTGCAACCAGTTTTCAAATTCATTGTAATCTGTGGAAAAGGTCTTCAGCTCATCCTGAACGGCTTGAACCAGCTTCAGTCGGCTTTCAGACTGGCCCAGCGCGGTCTCGTACTGAACCTTCAACTCAGTCAAGTCCTTCTCCAACTTCTCTCGTTCTGCGGCTGGAATACTCGAGCCTTGTTTCTGCAGGAAGTCCTGGACTGATTGTGTAGATATGATGTAAAACTGCTGTTGTGACACAACTTGCTGGTGGCGGAGCTGTTTGGGACAAAACCGGCAGAGGGATCAGCCATTTTCCAAACACGTGGGCATTGCAACAAAAATTTCAAGTTACACATAAACCTAAACTGAATATAGATACAAAATGCTGGAGTAACTCAGTGGGGAAGGCAGCATCTCTGGAGAAAAGGAATAGATTTTGGGTTAAGACGCTTCTTCAGACCTAAGCTGAATGCTCATTGAAATAAGAGAGGCTTGCATTTTATGGCATCATCTATACATAACTAAAACTCTGATCCTGTTCTCTTCCGGTTTGTGCGGTTTTTCTAACGGTATGCGATAGCGCTACAATTTTTCGTCAGCTCACTCATCGTTCTCCTGTGCTGCGAGTGCAACAAGTTTTGTTCCGATTGGCAGTATATTGTAAAAACTGTATATGTTTAAAAATCGTAAAAAAACGTACGTGCGCAGATCGATCTCCACTCCTGCCATTTAGCGCCACGCTGATTGGTCGCTTCTCCTGTCACTCCCTGGGACAGTCCGCCCCTTCCTGCGTCATCGCGTCTTTACTGGAGCTGAGGGAAGCTGCGGGTGGCTGGCGGAGGTCTCCAACCGGACACAATTTTCAGAGGGTCCGGAGCGGTGCGGAGTCAGAGATGTCTCCAAACGGAAAGCGGAGAGTCTGATGCCGGCAGAGGAGAGCATCCAGCGCCCGCTGTGAGTCCCAAACGCACCGCCATCACAATACCCCGCAGCTCCAGCCCATTCCCCTCTGGTTCCCCTCACTGACTCCTGCCCCCCCTTCCCCGTGATAAGCCCCTCTCCCCCATGGCTCTTCTCCCCGTCTTTTCTCTGAGTTCTATCTCCGCAAACCTATACCTCTCTGCAACGTAAAATACATCAGTATTCGCACTTCTCCAGTTCTAATGAAAGGTAATTGACCTTAAATGTAAAATCTGTTTCTACCTCCACAGATAATGCCTGATGTTCTGAGCACCTCCAGCATTTTCTGTTTTCATTTCAGATTTCCTGCATTGGCATCTTCTCATGTTTTCGAATTGAAGAAAAATCTTATTTATGATATACAAAAACTAACATGTAGTAGCGGTGAGTAATTTTTTTCAATGTATTTCTCTGGGATGTGTCACTGGGAAAGCCAACATACAATTGTCAATTAGTGAGTCTGATGAAGGGTCTCCACCCGAAACGTCACCTATTCCTTTTCTCCAGAGATGCTGCCTGACCCGCTGAGTTACTCCACCAATTTATGGTCTATCTTCGGTGTAAACCAGCATCTGCAGTTCCTTCTTATCTATCCAGTTGTCAATGCTAACTGCCCTTGAGAAGATGGTGGCCAGCTACCTTCTCCAACCACTGAAGTACTTCTGGTGAAGTACTTCCATGGTGCTGTTGCGTGGGAAGTTGTGATGACAAAGTACTAATGACATATTTCCAAGTCGGGACGGCATGCAACTTGGAAGGGAACCAGAAGGTACTGTTTTTACTCTGCTCCTGACTGTCCTGCTTTGTGCTTGGAAAACATTAGGAAGGAAAATGTTATATCGTCCCTAACTGCAAGAAGGATGGTGACAGAAGTGAAAAAGCCTTGGTGCAATTGAGTGCCGTGTACAGTTACCATTTCTATACCATGTAAGATTTTTGTGCCAGAGCATATTCACTGGATTGCTTCCTGCGATGAAATGGAGAGATCTCCAAAGACTGTACAATACACATTGGAGTTTAGAAGAATTAATTGGAAGGGTGGGAGGGAGGGAGGGAGAAGAGTGATCCTATGAGACATAAAATGAACTAACAGAGTCAAGAGCCTATTTCCTCCATCCGAGGAGTCTGGATGCAATCTGAGGAGAAACTTCAGCTGCTCAGTCCTGGGAGAAATGTATTTAAAGGGTTCCAGATGGTTCTCTCTGGATGGCGAATAATTGAGTAAACGCAAGGCGGAAATCAATACACTTTTGCCTCAAAGTGGAATTGCGTGCCAAGGGGATGCGCTGGCAAATGAACAAGGCACAGCCTTGATCTTACCAAATGGCAGAACAATCGAGGGCACACTACCGTCTCATTCTATTTCTTATGTTCTTACTTTCCCAGAGTCCAGATTTATATCTTTATACATTTACATTCCATCCAATTCTAAATTCATACTGGGTTATATGGCACAGAACCAGGCCATGCCTATAATTACCCATCATATTACATGCAATTAACCGTTGACATTCATTTCCTACCTTGGCTTTTTCATATTGTCCATGTAAATCTCCATCGGTTGTTAGCTCCTTCTCTTCCTCTCCCGTGGTCTCACCTAGGTTGCCGGGCAGGTTTCCATTGACTGTGTCTTCATTCTCCAGTACCTGCAGTCCATCCACTGTAATCGTGTTGCCATTCTGCTGCAGTGTTTCCTTTCCCTTCTGATCAGTTGATGGTTCTTGTTCTATATTGGACAACCAGTCCAAGAGGTCTCGGATTTTGCTGTCATTTTCCTTCAACTGCTTCACTGCTGCAGCCTGCGAACAAGATTCAGTGAATAACAGAGCATCAGGGCACAGACACAGACACACACATAATTGTAAACACTTCACCTCTTGTTTCTAACCAACTCACTAGAGCAAACATTCTTCCTCTTTCTATTCTGTCCAAACCAGCTTCAAAATCTCTACAAGGTCATAGAATCACACAGAGTGGGCACCCTTCTGTGCTAATCCATTCTCCCAGTGTTTGGTCTCCAGCCTTCTTTACCTAAGCGATTCAAGGGCTCGTCTTGACACTTCTCACATGCTGGTAGTGACCCAGCTTCAACCACTCTAATGCGTTCCAGGTATTTACCAGTCATCCTTGGATTCCCTCTGAATTTCTTCCCCTTTGCCATAAACCTATGTTCTCTAGTTGTATCTCCCTCTCATAGAGGGAAAGGTTTCCCGCAGTCTACCCTATCTATAACCCTCATTTTACTTCGGAGTCACGTGAGTGACTACGTGAAGACCCCGCCAGCACGCATGCGCGACATATCGTCGTACGCATGCGGAAGCGGCAGTCGGGAGGAGCGGGGCTCCTCCAGCGTAAGTTTAAAAAACTTACGCAAGGTAAGTCTCATCGGAGGGTGAGCGTCGACGGAGCATGGAATCAAGAAAATCTAAACGAGCAGCGGCTAGAGCTGCCGCCATGGAGAGTAGCCAGCAGCGGGCTGGTTCTCCCGAGCTACAGGTACAACCTGCAGCTCCCGACTTTTCGCCCAGAAGAGCGTCTGGTACACCGCGGTCAGGCGGCAATTCTACCAGAAAGTCGGCCGGGGCCGCTGACTCAGCTGAGTCCGGACCCGAGGACACCCCGTTCGTTGAAAGCGACGGAGGTCGTCTTTCCCGCATGGAGCGGATGATGGAGCAAATGCTCCAGCGTGACCTGCTTTTGCAGGGGCAGAGTCACGGTGGGCCTCTTCGCAGGCCCACGGCAGGCTCCTATCACGGACTGCCTAATGTCTCGCCCTCTTCGCAGAGGAGCATTGGGGGTCAGAACTGGGCTGACCCTGAAGAGGGGTAGTTGGCTGAAGAACCTACAGTGTCTGGGGTGCAGGAAGAGTTGCTGGGGATGGTCAACAAACATGCAGTGCCTTCTCAGAAAGGCCTACCTATCCATCCAAAGCTCGCAGCTAGCATAAATTATATGACTACAAACCAGGCTATTCACACCACAGCCGAAAAATATTTAGCTCCCGAGAATTGCAACTCCCTAAATGTTCCTACGGTGAACAACCCCATTTGGGGGAACATGAGCCCCATGATTAGAGGGCAAGAAGTCAAACTGCAGAAGATCCAGAAGCTATTGACCGCCGGAATTACGGCAGTGGCCAGAACTGCAGTGGGAATTGAGTTACCGGAGGAATTACAAGATGCCCTGGCTCTATTGTGCAACACACAATATGAGATTAATAACTTCAGGAAGAGCATCATAAAACCGGCACTCAACCCCAAATTTGCGGGGTTGTGCAAACCAGGGAACGTTCAACCACCGAACCTACTGTTTGGGGACAACCTTCCCAAACAGGTGAAAGACCTGGACGAGGAGGCCAAGGCCTTAGGCCTCATCAAGGTACCCGGTTCATCTAAACCTCATTACCCACAACGGCAGCACCCCTACACACCCACCGGCCAGCGATTTTATCACAGACCTGCCGGTGGTGAAAGCTCGAAGGCCGGTCCACCTGCACAGCGGTCTTTTTTAGGCAATGGCCCAGCCCGGCCTTCTTGGAAAATGCGCCACCCCTACACCGTGTCAACTCAACAGAAGAAACAAGGACAGAGGCCACAACACCGACAATAACCATGGAGGTAGGTGGGTCTGGCTTCCCCAGGAACATTCCTTGCCTAAATTCACAAAATGTGGGGGGCCGGTTGCACTTGTGTTATGAAGTTTGGCGCACACTTACCTCTGATCCTTACATACTCGGAAGTATTCAGGGCTACAAAATTGAATTTATTTACGAACTCCCTACCCCGGTCCAGCATTCACCTAGCCGGAAGTTTATACTTTCACAAAAAGAAAGAATGGCAAGGCATGCTGAACTGTTGAGGCTAATTGAAAAAGGAGTAATTGAGAAAACCGCCAGAGAGCCTCAGGAGTTCGTATCCAATATATTTACCAAAAATAAAAGCGATGGCGGGTGCCGCATAATTATAGATCTGACTGAACTAAATACTTCTGCTCAGTATGTTCATTTCAAAATGGATACCTTTGACATAGCTAGGCAGTTAATAGCCTATGGGTATTATATGGCATGCATTGACCTCAAAGATGCATACTATTCAGTACCAATACACAAGGATCATAGGAAATACCTAAAATTTATCTGGATGGAACAACTATGGCAATACAAAGCCTTGCCCAATGGGTTATCATCAGCACCCAGACTGTTTACCAAAATGTTGAAACCAGCTTTGGCCTACCTAAGAAAACAGAATCACACTGTAATGGCCTATCTTGATGATATCCTCATTGTTGGGGACAATTTGGAAATGGCTACATTGGCAGTTTTAGCCACAAAACATCTTTTCCAAAAGCTGGGATTCATCATACATCCAGATAAATCAAAACTGAAACCCTCTACAACCATGGATTACTTGGGGTTTACCATAGACTCGGTGCAAATGTCTATCACTTTACCACCAAATAAAGCGGTGGACTTGATAGAGGCTTGCAGGAGCCTTACTGGCATCAGGGATCCATCCATACGGCAGGTGGCCAGGGTAATTGGGAAGATAGTGGCTGCTTTTCCCGCAGCACAATTCGGACCATTACATTATCAAAACCTACAAAGAGCTAAAATTATAGCTCTTAAAAGACATGCAGGCCATTTCGACAAGCCTATGAAATTGCCAGAAAAGGCAAAAACCGAATTAAATTGGTGGATGGGGAATGCTCAAAATTGTTCAAAACCCATCATTATCATCAATCCCTCGATCATCTTACAGACTGATGCCAGTGCCCAAGGTTGGGGAGCAACTAATACCACCACTAGTTGTGGAGGGAGATGGAATGCACTAGAACTAACCCAATTCAAAACACTGGGAATTAACCATTCAGAAATGCTGGGAGCATTTCATGGCCTTAGGGCATACTGCTCAGACATGCACAAAATACATGTTAGGTTACAAATTGACAATACCACGGTGGTGGCTTACATTAACCACATGGGTGGAATAAAGTCGATATCATGTGATGAATTGGCTAACAATATCTGGCACTGGTGTCTGCAAAGAGAAATTTGGATTTCAGCCACTTACCTCCCAGGTAAACTAAATACAGTGGCAGACACCAGGTCACGCAAATTTAACGACAACATAGAATGGATGTTGGATCGAAAAGTGTTCACAGATATTGTAGAACGTTATGGGACACCAGATATCGACCTTTTTGCGTCCAGATTAAATCACCAACTGCCAACATATGTTGCTTGGGAACCAGACCCAGGGGCAGTAGCAATGGATGCTTTCACGCTACACTGGGGGGGACTTGTTCTGTTATGCATTTCCCCCCTTCTGCCTCATCAGTCGGGTCTTGCAGAAAATCAGACAAGACTCCGCATCGGGTATTTTGGTTGTGCCCGACTGGCCTACCCAACCATGGTTCCCAATGGTACAGAAGATGGCCACAGAACCTTGTATTAGGGTCAATAAACGACCTAACCTGCTTATACATCCCGTCACAGGAGAACACCACCCATGTCATGACCGCATGGACCTGTTGATTTGCAGGTTCTGAAACGGCCACTTTTGGGGTACGGACTCACCAGCAGAACCATGGATACCATCTCAGCATCGTGCAGGGAGTCCACCCGTAAGCAGTACCTGACCTACATCAGGAAATGGGAAAAATTCTGCTCTGCAACCAACACTACCTACGAATCAGCAACCATTACAGAAGTTCTGGAATTCTTGGCAACCCTTCACCATGACAAAGGACTGAGCTATAGTGCCATTAACTGTGCCAGGAGTGCCCTATCGACCTACCTGGGCAAGGGGAATGACCAATTGGGCATTGGATCACATCCATTAGTATCAAAACTAATGAGAGGAATATACAATTCCAATCCCCCCAGGCCCAGATACACCACACATGGGATATCGGCATAGTATTAACTATGCTGCGAGGATGGACACCTAACTCAGGATTTACCCTGGACAAACTTACCTACAATGATCTTACTTACCAAACTTACCTGGTAATGATCATGGCACTCGTCACGGCACAACGGGTCCAGTCCCTGCACAAATTAAATCTGGATGCCATGTCCATATCCAATGACAAAATCACCTTTTATGTGCAGGGGCTGTTAAAACAAGATCGACCCGGAACGTCTGGACATACTTTAGAGTTTCTAGCCTACCCGGCAGATACTCGACTTTGCATTGTCACTTTATTATCACGATACATCTCAGTCACAAAAAATCTCAGGGGCACGGAGAAAGCTTTGCTCATAAGCCACAAAAAGCCTCACCACAAAGTCACGGTGCAAACCATTTCTAGATGGATAAGGGTGGTTCTGGATGCGGCGGGGATAGACACTAATATATTTAAATCTCACTCCACCAGGGCGGCATCCACGTCGGCGGCTAGGATGATGGAGGTACCATTGGACCACATCCTGGCCACAGCGGGTTGGAGTAATGAGAGGACGTTTCATCGCTTTTATAATAAACCCGTGGCCTCCACTGACTCTTATGCAGGGAGAATTTTGAGCTCCGCCAAATAATTTACCCTTCATGGGATATATATTTTTGTGTTGGTATGAATAAATACCTATTTTATTTTTCAGCCGGTGTTATGTCTGAATTACGTTCATCCTCTTATCCCAGCATAGCGGTGTGTGAGCATGGAGTTTCCAGGGCATGAAATCACAGAGCTTTGAAATCTTCACGTAGTCACTCACGTGACTCCGAAGTAAAATAGTAAGATTAAATGAGAACTTACCAGTTTGAAGTTTGATCTTTATTTTATGAGGAGTTGCGATGAGGGATTACGTGCCCTCCGCTCCCAGCCTTCTATTATAAAGATCAACTGGTATGGAAGTTCTCTCTTATCTTACTATGTTAGTCTACGTTGCCATCTGTGATTTCACACCACTGCTTTGAAGAATGTCGCGCATGCGTGCTGGCGGGGTCTTCACGTAATCCCTCATCGCAACTCCTCATAAAATAAAGATCAAACTTCAAACTGGTAAGTTCTCATTTAATCTTACTATTTTATTAGGCCTGTCCCTTCTTAATCTTCCCTGCTCCAGAGAGAAGCAGATCCTGCCTCTCCAATCTATTGTTATGACTGACATTATTTTGGTAAGCCTCGTCGGCACGTTTCCCAGCACCATCACATCCTACCAATACCTTGTTGGCCAGAACCATACGCAGTACTCCAGTTGAGGGCTGACCACGTTTTTATGAAGTTGGGGCATAACTTCCCTACTTCTGTATTCAAGACATCTCTAATGTTATCTCTCTTTTCATCTGTCATAGGTTTAAGGTGAGAAGGGAAAGATTTAATAGGAAGCTAAGGAGCATTTTCTTCACACAGTGGTGGGTATATGGAACAAGCTGCCAGCGGATGTAGTTGAGGCAAGTATTATAACAACATATAAAAGATATTTGGACAGGTACATGGGTAGTAAAGGTTTAGAGGGATATTGGCCAAACACTGGCAGGTGGGATTAACATAGATGGGGCATTTGGGTCAGCATGGGCAAGTTGGGCCGATGGGTCTGTTTCCATGACGTATGCCTCTATGACCCACAGATGTTGCCTGGCCTGTTGAATGTCTTCAGCATTTTCTGTTTTCATTTCTGCCTTGCATTATTTGCAGTGTTATGGTTTTCACCTCCCAACCTTTTCTGTTCCACGGGGTAGAGTCTTAAATATTTCATGTGTCCCTGATCACATAAATGATTAATTTGATGATATATTTATGACAGAATCATTAGGGTTAGAGTCTTACAGCGTGGAAACAGGCCCCGGGGTCCATCTTGCCCACACCCGGCAACTACATCTATGCTATTCCCACCTGCGTGCATTTGGCTCATATCCCTCTAAACCTGACCTATCCATGAATCATAGAATCATCTTAGCGTAAAAGGGAATATTCATCCCATCTTGCAGCCGAACTCACGTTCTACGGCAGGTCCTTTCTCATAGCCTTGCCAAATTTTTCCTCGCATATAGTTCTCCAATTGCACTTAAAGGGCACTAATGGAACCTGCCTCTCCTCTGCTGCTGCTCATGCACTCCAGATTCCAACCACACCCCCCGTAAATACATTTCTCCTTGTTTCAGTCTTAATTATATTTTATTTAAGACATGTATGGTCTATAAGTAAGTAAGTTTGTTTATTGGCCAAGTATTCACATACAAGGAATTTGCCTTGGTGCTCCGCCCACAAGTAACAACATGACATACAGTGACAGTTACGAATGACTCAGAAAACACTAAACATTAATAATAATAAAACATTAATGATAAAACACCATTGATCAAGCATGTGAACCAAACAAAATACCAGATCAAAGGGAGGCTACAGATTTGTGGCTGTTGAGTAGAGCAACTACTCGTGGATAAAAACTGTTTTTATGTCTGGCTGCGGCAGCTTTGACAGTCCGGAGTCGCCTTCCAGAGGAAAGTGATTCAAAGAGTTTGTGGCCAGGGTGAGAGGGGTCAGAGATAATCTTGCCCGCTCACTTCCTGACCCTTACAATGTACAGTTCATCAATGGAGCAAAGGTTGCAGCCAATAATCTTCCTGATGATCGGACAATTCGCTGCAGCCTACATGCTACATGCTACTACATGCTATGATCTGAGATTGCAAAGGGAACAATTTTAGTCATAACCAAGCTGTAGAGAAATATAATCAGCACCTTCTCGGTTTCCTGTTTGAGAGCAGTTGTTACAGCTTTGTCCAGGTTCTTGATGTCGGTGTCTACCTTCTCACTCAATGCACTGAGTTTCAGCTTGGCTTCTGTCAGCTTTTTTTCCATTGCTGCTTTCTCTTCTGGTTGAAGTTTGTCCCCATTCTTCTCCAGAAACTCCTCTATTGCACTTACCACGTTTGCTAAAGTGACTGCATTAGCCTGGATTTCCTTTTGAAAGGCCTGAGACACATGGGAATAATATGCAGGTCAGACCATGTGGAACAGCTAAGTCCATTTAAGTAGAAACATTTTCGGCTAAAAAATACAAATAGAACACTGATAAAATCTCAACACACAATACCTTTTTCTGTTTTGGGGCGTTGCTATTCAGTGCAAAAATACTTTTTTTCCCAATGGAAGCTTTTACAGCTGTTGAGAATATTAAAGTGTTTCCAGCTAACAATCTGCCTTTGAAGTATTTAACGAAAATATGGCAATTAGTTCACCAGGGAGTGAGATCTTTGAAGGCAGTAATGATCGGATTTGTTTTCTAAGGATGATTCTTTGAGGATAATTATTGGCAGGAGATAAGAAAGAACTTCTATGTCCTCCATGTTACTTCTCAACTCCAAAGAATACTTCTTCAAACTCCAAGGAAGGATGCCGACCCAAAACAGTTCTGACTGCCCATCTCTCTCCATCGGTACTAAAAAATCAGAGTTCCTCCATCAGATCATTTGTTGCTGTAAAGAATCATCCTTTTATGACTGAATATTGTGCACAGCGGTACATCTGATAGAACCTCATATGTGCTGTCCAACTGGTGTTTGCACATTTTCCCCGTCATTGTGTGGGTTTCCTCTGGGTCCCCAGTTTCCTCCTCAACATAAGTAGAGGGGTGGATTAATTAGCCATTGTACAATTAGTTCCTCATGTGTAGATGAATGGTAGAATCAAAGTTGTCCATCTGAGGAAACCATCTACTGACCAATTCACTGATTTCATTGATTTGTTTACTATGGAGAATGAACATTTGTATCTATCAGTGTAACAAGCACTTTAGGTTTGTTACAAAAGCCGGGGTGCTGGGAGTGGCAGCAGCGGCTCGCTGCAGTCCGTCAGTTTTTCTTTTTTTGTTGTTTTCTTGTCATGTTTTAGCGTGTTAATTTGAGTTATCATGTAGTGTATGTGTGGGAGGGGTGGGAGAAACGTTTTAGTCTCTTCCTTGGGGGGGGGCGCGACTTTTCTTGTCGTATCCCCAGTCTCCGTCTCCGTCTGCGCTGAGGCCTAATGGCGGAGCTGGCGGCCTCCAACTGCAACCGACCTCGAGGCTCCGGAGGCAGAGCCAGCCAGGATTTACCAGCGCGGGGCTGGCCGACTTCGGGGCTGTGGTGGATTCAGGCATTCCGGCGTTCCGGCGGCCCGACTCGGAGCTGTGGCAGCTTCCCGGTGGCGGAGGCAGCGACTTCGGAGGTTCGGCCACGGGCCCAGGGGACGACATAGTCGGGAGCTCGCAGGTCACAAGTTGGTGACCTGGTTTTCCGGAGCTCCCGTGGCAACAGCTGCGTCTGCTGGACTGGATGGCGGCAGCTTCGGCAGCTTCGACCACCCCGGGCTGCGGAGTTGAACCGGCCCGTTCGCGGATTGCGGTTCAGCAGCGGGACTTATTTACATCACCCAGTGCGGTTACAACATTGGAGGCCTGGATCGCCTCAGCGCAGAGGAAGAGGGAGAACAAGAAGGGAAGAGACAAAGACTTAAGATTTTTGCCTTCCATCACAGTGAGGAGGTGTCTGGTGAACTCACTGTGGTGGATGTTAAATATGTGTTTATTGTGTGTTTTGCTCTTTATTATATGTACGACTGCAGGCAACGAAATTTCGTTCAGACCGTAAGGTCCGAATGACAATAAAGTTTTCCATGGTTTTCCATGAAAAGCCATCCATTGAGGAACGGCCACTCATGTTTGGTGATGCTTTAAACTTACACATGCTAAACGTTTTTAAGATTTAAGACTGACAGGGCTTGGCATATCAAATCTCTTCTCCAACCTTTTTAATATCAGGGGTCAGCTCTTCAATCATTTTCAGACTGCCTGAATTAAATCTTTGTGACCCAGTACCCAGCAGCGCCAGGTGGAACCTAATCTCAGCAATAAAGAATGGAACCTGGATTAATATGACCATTAATGCCTGGGCACCTGACAATCAGTGCACTCTTGTACTGCCAACCTCGGCCCATGGTTATACAGGGAGGGATGGATGATTTAAGTTACAACAGTGAAACACGTGGCCTTGTCATCTAATGCAGCACTTCACAACTCCCTAATTTATAAAAATAAACTGCACCACTAACCTGATGTTCCGCCTGTTGCTGTTGCAAATTAGCTAAGCCGTCACTGGAAACTGTCCCACTGTCATAGCCACTTATTTTGTTCTCTGTCGCCATCAGTCGATCACTTATCTCCTGCAGCCTCTTATTACATTCCTCTTGCTTCTCTTCCAACGCCTGTTTTGCCAGCAAAAACATATATTTTATTTATTTTACTCGTGTTCCCTTGCGACACAGAATTTTCATGAAAGATCAGGTCCCACACTACTCCACCAATGTATGCTGCAAACGTGACAACAGGTGGCAACGACGTGAACAAGATGGTTAACAGTAAACCAGATTAAACAAAGATGAATCTCACAAAAGGTGTTAGCTCAATCAATGCCGTATATACCCAGAACTCATGCAAGGAGGAAGGTTACAGCTGCATTTTTATTTGGTTTGTTCAGATGCCCTTAGGCTCCAGGCTCCTTTCTCTTGAGAGATTTTGCGAGAGAATAAATGCGGCAAGTAGCCATCTGTAAAAGGTCTGCAGAACAGTGTTAGTCACATTGTGCAAGATCTTTCCACCACAAGCAGTGTTCCATTGTTCAATCATTTATTGTGTGTTAAATAATTACAGCACCATGCAGTGGCATGCTCGAATAATATTTCACCTCTACATAACTACTTGCTTTACTTGATTAAGGAAATACTCCATTTGCAATATAATTCATGCTGCAAAAACTTGAAGTTCAAGAAGATTACACTGAAGTGCCTCATCTCCGTCCACCCACACCCTCCCCTCCCACCTCCCCGTCTGACTACCATGCAAGGAATAGGGAGCTGCTATCTTCAGAGCTTGACATTAGACTACGAAATGTTTTATTTCAGAGTGAAACCCAAGGGGAAATCGCCTCATAAGCATGGAGTCTGGCAGAGGTCCGCTGAATTGCTATGCTCAGAAACCTTTTAATGCAAAGGGATACAAGTGATGGTTAACATTTCTTGGAGCTCCCATTCTGAGCTGCAGGCCAGCTCTTTCAATGCACATACAAAGCACTCCCATTTGCTTTGCTTTGGTCTTATAGCATGTTATGCGGGAGTAGGGAAGAGGAGAGAGGAGGAATTCTATGCTTAAACCGGGTTTCTTCTCAGTTACTAAGCAGTTATCTGCATACATTTGCACTCTGTGTTGTACTGTTTATAACTGAGAAACAGGATATTGTCCTTTACTTATAACAGTGATACAGCACAGGAGGAGTGTATTTAACATAAATTTAATAACTTTATTGAAATTACTTTTGTAAATTTCCTTTGAAATACCATGGGCTATTTTGCTACATTAAAGATACATTAATTTTAAGCTACCACGTGCAGAGTTTAATGGCAGAAGCCACTTAGGTCTTTTGCAACAAGGTGGCTTGAAGTAAAACAACCACTTCACAAGTATCTGGCAATGGATTCCAGATCACCCATACCTTCAGTGTAGAGACTTGTTGACAAGTATTGTTTGAAAAAGAATAGTGTGGAAACCTTCACAGAAGCATGCGAGAGAGATTTTCTGATGCATTCATGCCAACTTCCCATAATCAAACTGCTCAAACCTTCTGGACATCCTCCTCTAATCTGGTTTGTAATTTAAGATTCAAAGATCTCATCTGTGCTGACATTACTTCCATCGCACTTCTAAATGATGTCTGGGTCTTGTTCAAAAGCTTGAGCAGGCTCCTGTTCTCCTCGGGAGCCAGATCCAAAGCGTGTTCCGAAATAAAGAACTGGATGTCAAATGCAGTGCCTTCCAGCTGAGTTTTTATATCAGTGAAGGCTTCTTCTAAATCCTACAGAAAGAAGGAAAAGGCACCAACGATCACACAAGTCCAGAAAGCATCTATACACACCTAAAACTCTGATCTTGTGCTCTTTCGGTTTGCGCGGTTTTTCTACCTGCGCAAAAAGGTACGCGATAACGCTACAATTTTTTGCCAGCTCACTCACCGTTCTCCTGTGCTGCAAGTGCAACACGTTTAGTTCCGATCGGTGGTATATTGTAAAAGTTAACGAGTTTAAAAATCTTAAAAACCGCACGCGTGCAGATCGATCTCCTCTCCTGCCAGTCAGTTCCACGCAGATTGGTCTCTTCTCCTGTCACTCCCCGGGACGGTCTGCCCCTTCTTGCTCCACTGCGTCTTTACTGGAGCTGAAGGACGCTGTTTCGGAGGGACCGGAAGCAGCGCAGATGTCGCCAAACGGAAAGTGGACAATCTGGTCCTGGCGGAGGGGAGCGTCCTGCGCCTGCTGTGAGTCCCAAACGCACCGCCATTGCATTGCCCCGCAGCTCCAGCCCCTTCCCCTCTGGTCCCCCTTGCCGGCTCCTACTCCCCCATCTCCTGTGATACACCCCTCTCCCCCATGGCATTTCCCCGTCTTTTCTCCGAGTTCTCTACCCCCCCCCCCCCCCCCCGCCCTCACGCCGGCCTGACGCCGACGGCTGAAGCTCCTCCGGGGCACGCGAGAAGGGAAATGAGCGGCAACCTCGAGATCCTGGGGGAGGGAGGGTGGGAGGGGAGAGGGGATAGAGGGAGAGGAGGGAGGCGAGAGAGTGACTGCGGGTAGGGGAAAGGAGAGATGAGGGAGGGATTGGGGGAGGGTAGGAGGAGAGAGGAAATAAGAGGAGGGAGGACATGAGGACGGAGAGTAGAGGAGGAGGAGGAATAGAGGGTGAGGAATGGGGAGGTGGGGGATAGGGAGGGGAGAGGAGTTATGGAGGGACAGAGGGTAGGGGAAAGGAGAGGGAGAGAAAGGTGAGGGAGGGATTAGGGGAGTGGAGGAGAAGAGGAGGAGAGGGCAAAGAAGGAGGGTGAAGAGAAGGACGAGAGAGTGTTAGGGATGAGGGGAAATGAGCTGCGCCTGAGCAGTTGGGGGCTATGGGTGAGTGGTGGAATATTGCGTTGGGGGACCAAGCCTCCTGTGGTGACAGGGACCCCATGGGTCCCACTTAGTCGAGTGAATATATAAAATTCATCAGCCAAAACCTACCTGATGAAAAAGCAAGAAAATTCACCTTTATTAAAAGGTAAAATAGACTGTTAATGGGAGACAAGTTAATGGGAAAATTGGAAATTTGCAGGTAGAAATATCCTGCCTCTCTTGTATAAAAGTGTATAAATTTTGGAATGAAATTTTTGGAATTTTTACAAAACTATTTAACACAAAATTGAACCCCAATACAGAACTGATTATCTTTGGATCAATGGAAGAGGGAAGTAAACTAACTATATTCCAAGAAGCTTTTCTTAATTACGGTCTAATAACAGCAAAAAAACATATACTCAAATTTTGGAAAAACGCAACCACGTCAACATTCAAAATGTGGATGTCAAATATGTCTGAAAGGCTACATCTTGAAGAAATGAGATTTCTCCTACTAGGCAAAGTAGACCAATTCTCAAAGACTTGGTCTCCTTTTATCAACTTTTTACAAGCATATGGTGCAACATAACATAACCTTAGAAATTAAATGGTTTAGAACCGGGTGACGGATGGGCAAAAATAGGAAATAGGTAGATCTCTCCTAATCTCTCTTTTCTTTACTTTCTCCTTCTATTTCAATTTTTTCAGCTTCTCATCTCTGTCCTTTATTTCTTTTGCTATCTGCTTCTACTCGCTTGTCTATCTATTCCGACACTCTTTATTTATTTTTTCTCCCACTGTTCTTTTATTATTAAATCAAAAATAAGAAAGTTGTACAAGAATGGAAATATGTATGTATGTATTAGGTACTCAAGTACCACACTATTGTACTTCTAACAAAAATTAAAAATATATATATATATCCTGTCTCATTAGCAGGTGCATCACCAATGCCAAAAGACTTAGAGTCATAGTGTCTAAGAGTGATGCAGTGTAGAAACAGGCCCTTCAGCCCAACTTGCCCACACATCCGAGCCACACTAGTCCCACCTGCCAGCATTTGTTCCATATCCCTCCAAACCTTATGCCTGTTCTATCCTGACGCTCTCTCTCCGCCCCTCCCCCACCCAAGTCATCGTACTAGTTTCACTGTCGACCTGCTTAGTTTCAATCAGCATTAACCTGATGAATGGTTTGCATGGATGCAGCAATTTACTGGAGCCGCTGCAGCCGACAGCAGAACTTGCCTTGTGTTGCTGTATGTGGTGTTGGAGAGCTTGCACGTCACGGGCAGTCTCAGCCTGCAGGGCCTCCAGGGTGACCGCATTTTCTCCGATGTGACAGGACAGCCGTTCCAGTGTGGCCAGGTGTTCCTGATATGATGCTCTGACCTTCAGCTATGATGAAAATAAGTACAGAAATCTGAATCAGTTTCTGTCAAGAGTTATACAATGAAGCTGCAGAAAGAGCCTGCAATTGAAAAGGGCAAGAAAAGCTGACAATCGGCTAAAATGAAAAATTAAGTGAGTGCATTTTAAAACAAGCTGCTACGTCTTTCATGCTCTATTTACTGTGGATAGAAACAAATAATATTTTGATGGAAGAGAGAGAGTTGAATATATTCACTAACACACAGCTGCAGTTCATGAGTACAATTCACCAGCTACTTCTCTACGATTGGCAAAGTTGAACACGGAATTCTGAATTCAAAGCAGGACATTATTTTCAAGGCAGATGAACGGTGGCAGAAGCAGTAGTCTATGAAGTCCATCAACAAAGCTCCTCAGTTCAGTTTGGATCATGACTGAGTGGACCTGAAATTCATTCACCTATTTTACCTTCATATCCCTCGAAACTAAAACACCTCCGTCAGCCTCTCCAGTGCACAAGAGAGGAGCAGGTTTTGGGAGAGATAGAATTACAGTTTTTACTTTACATGTGTAGGAAGGAACTGTAGATGCTGGTTTATACTGAACATAGACACTAAATGCTGGAGTAACTCAGCGGGTCAGACAGCATCTCTGGAGAAAAATAATAGGTGCAATACTTTCAGTCTGAAGATGGGTTCCGAACCACAATAGAGAGAGTACAGAGGAGATTTACTAGAATGTTGCCTGGGTTCTAAGTTAACTAAGTTACAGAGAAAGGTTGAACAAGTTAGGTCTTTATTCTTTGGAGCGCAGAAGGTTAAGGGGGGACTTGATTGAGGTCTTTAAACTGATGAAAGGGATAGACAGAGTTGACGTGGATAAGCTTTTCCCATTGAGGGTAGGGAAGATTCAAACAAGAGGGCATGACATGAGAATTAAGGGACAGAAGTTTAGGGGTAACATGAGGGGGAACTTCTTTACTCAGAGAGTGGTGGCTGTGTGGAATGACCTTCCTGCAGAAGTGGTGGAGGCAGGATCGATTTTAACATTTAAAAGTAAAGTGGATAGGTATATGGACGGGAAGGGAATGGAGGGGTATGGTCTGAGTGATGGGACTAGGGGAAAATAAATGGTCGACACGGACTGGAAGGGCCGAGAAGGCCTGTTTCCGTGCTGTAATTGTTATATGGTTATTATATGGTTAAAATGTCACCTATTCATTTTTCCCAGACATGCTGCCTGATCCACTGAGTTACTCCAGTATTTTATGTCTTTACTTCACATGCGGTTCTCCGGACGTTGCGCACAGCTTAAGATAATGAACTAAAATGCATCGCAGCTCCATTGACTGGGAACACAAGGAATTGCAGATGGTGGAAAATGGAGCAAAACACAAAGTGCTGAATTAACTCAGCGAGTCAGGCAGCATCTGTGGAGCAAAATGATAGGCAGATATCCCCTCCCCTACTTCAATCAGTGTGAAGAAGGATCTCGGCCGGCTATTAATTCCCCCCCACGGCTACTGCCTGATCCGCTGAGTTACTCCAGCACTATACGTTTCGCTCCAATGACTGGGGTTTGACCCTGACCTCGATGCACCTTGTGAAGTTTGCTCACTGTCTCCATGATCATTTGGCTTTCCACTGGTTCCCTTCTACATCCCTCAGATTAGCTGGTAGGTTAATTGCTGGCTGTAAATTGCTGCTGGACATTGGTAAATGGCCACAAAAAAACCCTCAAAGAGATGCTGTTTGACATGCGAGAAGAAATGAGGTGATTGGACCACGATGGACAGAGAACAACAGGATTGCCCCACTGTGATGGGCTGATTGGCCTTCTGCATCACAATAAGTACTCCAATGGTACAAATGTCTAATTTCATGGGTTGAAAATTATTTATTTCTAAAATATGTGCAACCTACCTGCTCAGCTTCAATGGCACACACCAGGGCTTCAGTCCTGCGCGAGCAAACTTCCATCATATCCCCCAGAGTTGCCTGTAAATCTTTACGGTCGGTTTCCAAGCTCCTCAGGATAGCTTCATCGGCATTCACATGACATTTCTCCAGAAGCTCCTCCACTGCTCTCAGGCTGCGTGTGACTGGCTCCTCCAGTTCGCTCTTCAGTAACTGGGGAAAGGTTCGCCATCAATTTGCAATTATTGAATTTTAAAAATGATTTTATATTATCTGTGTATATTTCATTTATGAGATCGGTCAAGCTGCTGCAAGTAAAACAATCATTGTTGTGTTGTCAGTACATGTGACAATTAAACACTCTTGTCCCTTAAAAGGCCTGTCCCACTTTCAAGACCTAATGCATGACCTCTGCCGAGTTTGCCCTTGACTCATACTCGCAGCATGGTCATCACGGAACTGTACTGAAATGGAGGCCACTCAGTCCATTGTGTCTGCGCCAGCTCTGCAGAAAGTCTAAACATTTAGTCCCTCTCTCCCCCCTGCTCCTTTCAGTTCCTTTCCAGATGATACCGTCCAGTTTCTAACTTGCTGAATAAGAATCTTCCCTTTTTCTACTGGGTCCTAATTTCAGGCCACTGTATCAGATTTTTATTAACCCATGAGATTTAACAGCAGGGCTTAAAATCATCTTCACATGCTGCTAAGGCTTTTCCTGTCACCAGTACCACATTGGTAAATTTCTACTGCAGAGAAACAAGCCTGCGGATCCTTAGAAGGGTCACAATACTTTGCAGTCATAATTCTTCACTTCAAAATTTCAGTGATCATGCTCTGAATTCAAGATTCACAATGAATGTGAAAATAGATGGCTTACTTTCAGATAACACAGTTGTTCTTGAAGGGTTTCCAGGTTCATGTCAACAGTCTGCTGACTCTCCAGTTGAACTTTCCTTTCTTGGAGCAATGTCAAATGAGCTTGTAGCTTCTCTCTGTGCTGCCAACACTGCCGTGCAATGTCACGTGGCTGCAACGTAAGCACAATTAACACAATTTTAATTTTGGCCTCGATATCCGCAGTGGCAGAAACATGTGTTTCTGTGATACACCTGACTCTGGGAAATTATATCACAGTGTTGTGTTGTCTTTTGTTCCAGATATTGGGAAACGTTACCAAATAATATCTTATCTAAAAGTGCTAATATAATACATTAAAGGTTGCAACTTCTCATATTTTGCCATTATTCCAGATTACAATTTCCATCAATAAAAAAACAGTGCTAGAGTAAGTTAATGAACCAGGTAGCATGTCTAGAGAATGTCTAGAGAATATGGACCTCTCCTTTCGTCACCTCCGTCCACCCCCCTCCACCCCCCCCCCCCCCCCCTTACCAGCAAGGAGATGCTGCCTGACCCACTGAGTTACTCCAGCACTTTGTGTCTCCTTTTGCAAACCAGCATCTGCAATTCCTTGTTACAATATTGTTCCAAGTGAGAGGATGAAATAATTCAATAAATACATGCTTTTCTTAGTAGGGGCAAAGGCACTTGGGTGCTGTATCTATTAAAGTTGTTGTCTGACAGCTCCATCAACCCAGAATCAACCCTGATCTCTCTAGTGCTGTCTGGACAGGTCTGGTCATTTCTCCCTGCAACTGCATGGGTTTCCTCCACGTGTGCTGAATGCTTCTCACATTGCAAAGATATGTGTGTTGGCAAGTTAATTGACCCTTGCAATCTACTGATGTGTAGATGAGTGGTAAAATCTAGGGGGGGTTGAAGTGTACTTTTCTGTTATATTACCTTATCATCATAGCCACTTTGACATAAGGGAGAATATTAAATAAAATGCAGAAAATATTATGATTCAATTTGTTCTTGGTTTTTAGCTTCCTTAATTGAATTGAGTGCGGCATAGTGGTGCAGCGGTAGAGTTGCTGCCTTGTAACGCCAGACACGGGTTCGAAACTGACTATGGGTGCTGTCTGTGTGGTGTTTGTACATTCTCCCTGTGACCATGTGGGTTTCCTCTGGGCGCTCCGGTTTCCTCCCACACTCCAAAGACGTGCAAGTTTATAGTTTCATTGGCTTAATTGGTAAATTGTAAATTGTCCCAAGGGTGTAGGGTAGTGCTAGTGTAAGGGGCGATCGCTGGTCGGCGCAGACTCGGTGGGCTGAAGGGCCCGTTTCCACTCTGTATCTCTAAAGTCTAAAGTAAAGCATAGATGCAATAGTCTGGAGAATTACTGACCTGTCCATCTCCTTCAGCAGTCTGGTGGTTCTCAGCAGGCCCATGGCTGACTTCATGTGGTCCAACTTTAATACTGCTCTTCTCCCCACAGGTTGTCAGTCCTTCTGTTTCATTGGGTCCTCCATCAGACCGCGCCACCGGATCCTCATGCACGGGTTTGTCCGTATTTTGCCCGCTTGCAATGGCTTGCTCTACTTCCTTCTTCTCATCTTTATTCGCATCAATCCAAAAGCAATTTTGAGATTCCTCTTTGAGTGCTTGCTCCGTTGTGGCTTCTGGCTGTTCTGCTACATTGGGATGACCATGCAACAACGCAAATGAACCTTTGCTGGTACCTTTGTGATTGTTTTGGCTGTTTGATTTTCCTTCCCTCTCATTCACTGTGTGTGCATCGCGGGCATTGCTTGATGCATTGTCAATCGTGTCTTCCTCTCCTACTGCATCGTGCAGTTTGTCTTTGCCGTTAAATGAAGGAGGTCGCATCAGAAAACCTACATCTTTGCCTTCATTAATGTTTTGCCCTTCAGGCGTACTTTCCTTAACAATGCAATCCTCAGGGTCCCTGAGACAAACCCCATCTGGTGGTAGTTTGCAGATGTTTTCCTGATTACTGCCCTGCAGGTTCATTTTATTAAAAGAGTCAGATTGTATCATCTCATCTGCATCCCCACGTCTATTTCGTTCAGACTGCATAAATTGGTATTCTTCCTTCAAATCACCACCAAAGTTATTTCTATTAATCCACATTGTGTCAGCTGCATCCTCCAAGGCAGCTTTATCCAGTGCATCTTCCAAGAACTCCATTTCATCTAAAATATTGCCAGACAGTATTGCACAATCATCTCCTTGTCCTTCTTGTTTCAGTAGTATCGTTTCATTAAAGTAGCTGTCATTCAGTGCATTGTCAGAAATGCCAACCGTTGCGCTTCCTTCTTGAGATTCCAAGGCACCAGTACTGCAAGCAGAAGGCATCATTGAATCATCAGTTGCACTTCCTCGGTTTGCTTTCATTTGATTTTTTTGATTCACATTATCCTTTCCCTCTTCGACTGTTTGCCACGATGCATTTTGCAGAACTACCTCAGTGCTGAATAGCATTGGAATATTTTTATTAAGTGCTTCTTTCATTTGCCCTTCCAAGAACTCGTCTTCCATCAAACCGGGCTCTTCGAGTTGAACGAGGTGAGAAAGCTCATCAGTCAGCCTGGTGATCAGTTCCTGAGTTTTTAAAGGATCTTGTTCTTCAGATAAAACACAAAACATATCCCGCACTTCTGGACTCAGCATCTCTGGCTTCAAACCAGCAAGTGAGTCTGCTACCCTCATGGACCTGTTACCTTTCAAGCCATCTGAGTCAGTGAATTCCTGACTACTAAATACTTGTTTCAAAGAACCAAGCAGGAGATCTATCTTTTTTACAGCACTCCTTGCATCACCAGATAATGCCATTGCGTTTGAAGCAGGCTTTAAATCAGTATGTTCTATTTCTGTATTCTGTTCCATTGAATTGAAGAGACCTGCATCCTTTTTAGCACCAGTTTCATCATTCACCCCAGGTAGCCTTTGAGCTTCAACCTGTTCCAAAGCTTCACCTTTAATAATTGTGTCCTTTGAATGGATGGTATTTTTCTCCAGTGCAACTGAGCTGCCTTTTTCCTCCATTTCTGAAGACATTTGTTCTATTTCTTGCAATGACTTCCTAAGATTATGATCTTCAGCATCGATGACTTGCAATCCTGCAACCCTATCTTGGCACAAAGGAATTTCAGATTCAGTAGATGATATTTGCAAGTCAGGGGCTGACACCTCTCTCTCATCTCTTCTTGCCCCACAAACAATGGACACTTGGTTCTCTGTTTCTTCCATCCTGCACACAAGCTCTCCCTTAGTTTCCACATCCACAATATTAACTGATGTCTCGTCAATCTTTCTTTCTTGGTTGTTTCCACTTGTCTTAGGTGTGTTGATTGGGTTCTGCACATCACCACTTGGTCCATCCTTCAATGCTTCATGTGTTTCCACACAAGCAGATTTCAGCTCGTTCTCCGCAGTCGTCATCAAGATTCCTCTCTGTTCAGGAACTTCTGAATCGTCATCACAACCAACACTTTGTGCACCTGAATATTGGTCTGTAAGCATCTCATTTAGCGATGGTTGTTCATGTAAGCCAAACTTCACATCAGGCGATACTCTCTCAACATCTTCAACCCCTTTATCACTCGTTTTATTATTAATTAGATCCTGAGTCCCAGCGGAACTTGCTGTACTGCTCAAGTCCAACTCTTCCACACATTTTTCTCCCACAGTTGTCTCAACATCTAGAGTCCCACACTTGTCATTCTGTTTTTCTTCACTCTTTGGAATATCTCCTTTATCAGTAGATTCTGATATTTCTACTTCTGGCAATAAATCTGATGTGCATTCCCGAATATACATGAAAAAGTTATCTTGAAGTGAACCTGAAGATTTGGATGCAATGCTGCTCTGATTAATAGACACATCTTCTGCAGAGACGATGCCAGCCTCTGAAAGCTCATTGTTGAGGAAAGTATCTCCTGAAACTGATGTATCAGATTCCAGAGGCTCTCTGCTATGATTCTGATCATACTTTGTTGCAAAGTCTTGCACGGTGATCTCATCTTCTTTCGTGGGTATCAAAGTTTCATAATTTAAATCCTTTCTATGATTACTGCGAGCAGTGGTCAGATCTACATCTGCTGCCTTCAGTTTTGACATGGCTTCAACTTTATCAGCATCCAATGACTCTTGGCATGGTTTAACTGCCATGTACCTTAGCCCAGTGTCTATATCTATGTTACTTATCTTCACTAAATCAGAGTAAGGAATAGTGTCCAAATGATTGTAATCAATATAGCCACGTCTTGCAAACAAACGTTCTTCTTTTTTCAAACCTTCATCAAATGAGTTACCAACATCGGATCCTACTTCATCAAATTCAGTGGAAAACTGGTCTGATTTTAAGTTCCTTTTAACCTCCACTGAAAAGTCTGATGGGCTTAAATTCCTTTCCTGAGGAAGCAAATAGCTCTCAGAATGCAAATTGCAAATATTTTGGCATGATACTTCTAATTCAAACAGGTCATTGGCCAGGTTTTCATTGATTAGACCATGCTTCAAAGCATTTGTTACAGAGAGGCGCAGTCCTGACTTATGCTGAATGATACCGCCATCTTCAACTTGCTTACGAAGAACGCTAAGCACAGCATCCCTTTCCACAAACCCTCCCTTGACCAAGTCTACCACAGATAAAGGTTGCCTAGTCTGTGGATCCAACACCCCATGTGTTTCAAACTGGTAGCTTAGAGCTTTCAGTCTGGTCACCTTATCGACCTTATCTCCATTTTTAGCCTTTTCAATTTTGATCAGTTGTTCAACGTGTGCCTCATCCACCAGGCAAAGCTTCAAGGCCATGGCCACTGATAGTCTACCTTCTTGATAAAGGTCTACAATGCCACCAGAAACAACTTGACCTTGCAGCAAATGCAGAGCGGTGGAAGAGTCCAGAATTCCAAGTCTTACTGAATCGTTAATGCCATGCAGTTTATTAGTTTCCGGGTGAATTACCCCACAGACAGCTTTCTCAGAAAGCAGAATCTTGGCCAGTAGTTCATCGTTTACTAAATGTTCTGCAACTTCAGCCACTTCCATTATTTCTCCTGTAGAACTGTCGTAGAGTCCTCCAATCAGACCCAGCTTGCCTAGCACTTTAATGGCCACATGACTCTGTAGAATCCCTTTTGTTACTGCTTCGCACAGAGTTAAGTTTTCACCAGTCTCTTCTGAAGTGATTCCTCCATCCTGGAATTGTGAAACCAAAATATCTACAACCATATCCTCATCCAAAAATCCTCGTTCCAAAGCAGCATCAAGGTTGCACCTCCGACCAGTAACAGGGTCAAATGTTCCACCTGCTTCAATGTCGGACTGGAATTGTTTGATTAAGATGGATCTGTCCCGCTCTGCATTTTTCATTGCCTCAAGAGAAGCGACTTGTCCACCGTCCTCTTTCTCATCTTCCTCCTCCTCTTCCAAGTCATACAAATCTCTTCCGATACAACTGTCTTCAGCATTTGCCAGTGGCATTGCCCAGTAATTTGCCTTTTCTTGCTGTTTGCTGCTCATCGTTAATCTAGTGCCCATCAATGTTGTACCTGCATTTGCTAAATCACTCATTGATTCATCCAGTTCAGATGCTTGATGGTTTTCCTCCACTGACCCACTGCTGACTTGCCCTTGGCTTTTGTCCTGACCTTCAACTGCTCCAAGATCCTGGCAGCGGCTTTCATTGCTCTGAACCTGCTCATCTCGGTCTGAACTAAGACCTTCTCCATTTAAAAAGATAATTTCACCCTCCGACATTTCTGCACAAGGTGCAAATAAACCTTCAAAATCATCGACTTCTGGATTAAGTATTTGAACTTCTTTCCCTCCTGTGAGGTCCCCGTCAAACCATGGCATTTCCTGGGTCTCTGCAATATCATCCAGTCCTTCCACACATACAATTACCTTGCTCCTCCAACTTTCACCGTTGTCAACTGCTGAAGTGGGCTCTATATGTTGATGTATACATTCACCCATATCTGTGTGAAATGATCCAGTCCGTTCATTTCCCAATGCATCTTCCTTGTAATTTTCAGTGCAATTATACGGTTTCTCATTCCGTGATATGTCACTGATAACAACTGGTTCTTCCACTACAATTCTCTCTTCTAAATCTGCAATCTCATCCAACGTTTCAACGATCATTATTTCCCTCTGCTTCTCAGTACCAGTCATGCTGTGTGGACATTCAGCACCAGTGTCCATTGGACTTGGCCGCAAGGTTTCACTGGTCACAATTCGATTCTGCTCCCCTTCATCCCTCATTTGTTTCATACTCCCTCGGTCAGTTGTAGAATATTTGCTTTCCTCCATATATTTTTGACGGACAATCTGGTTCTCAACATCTGCATCCT
Source organism: Raja brachyura (assembly GCA_963514005.1). Next base: position 100,104,148 of record OY740785.1, read on the forward strand.
CAAACATACCGTCAGTAGCTTCAAATGCAATGGACAAGGTTTTACTGGTCACAATGCGATTCTGCTCCCCTGCATCCCTCATTTCTTTCATGATGCCTCGGTCAGTTGTGAAATCCTTGCTTTCCTCCATAAACCTCTGAAGGACAATCTGGTTCTCAACATCTGCGTCCTCAAACATAACGTCATTAGCTTCAAATGCACTGGTGTCATCGACATCAAACTCTATGTCTTCCTCTATCTTCAATGCTACATCCATCGTGTCTTCACTTAACCCCTCTACGCCTGGGATACCAACAAAATCCACAATTTCATGTGCATCTGCAATGTCTTCTAGACTTGGAACCGATGTGATTCTGTTAGTTCCACATGCAGGGCCTTCATAGTTACTTGCCTCAGATTCTAGGGGATGTGGAATCAACCCAGCTCCTGCAGTTGGAACCTGCTGTTCCAAAGGAAGACTTTGCACGGCTTCATCTGCCATGGTTTTGTGATGCCCGACTGCAATATCTCGTTTTTCTTTTGCATTATTTGGTTCTTCCACTCCCGAGGCTTCTGCAAACGCTTCGACATTCAAATCCTTTGTACCACTCTCAGTGGAGTTCACCAGCATGTCGTTTACATCTTGAGTATTGCTGACAGTTTGATCTTCATCAAAACCCAACATTTTCTTCAAGTCTTCGCCAAACTCATTTTGGAAGTCAATTTCCAAGGGGAATGGAGTGAATCTCTGAGACTCACATGATGGAAACAATTGGTCAGTTAGAGTCCTTTGCACAATTTCACTCATCTGCTGGACTGCATCAGGAAGGGTACTGGCCATCTTTTCTTGGACACCAGAATCTGAAGGTGTGCTCATTTCTTGAGAAGCCTCAAGAGCGGCATCATCTTCTGCAGGTTTCCAATTCTCCTTCAACTGGTTCTCCAACTCACTTCCCAAAGAATGAATGATTCCACTGGCCGCCGTAATGCTTTCATCCAGGTCTAGATGTGGACTTGAAGTTCTCTGGATTGATGTTCCCTCAAAAGGCTCTGCATATTTCTCCAAAGTTTCAGTTGCCTGAAGTGTCCTTCCCCTGTCACCACCAGTTGCAACATTTCGGAGACTGTCCGCTGTCTGAGAAGGTGCCCCTTCCCCGTCTTCACTGACTGGTAATAACTGGAGCTCAGGCACCCAAAATAGCTCTTCACAGTTCATATTGCCATATTGTTCACGAGCTGCAACACTGGGCTGCTTTCCTCCCATGACCGCTGGCTGCCATGATTCAGAATCTTTGTGCCATTTATCAGTGCCATTGTCTCTGCAAGTCTCTTTGGATTCCAAGTGACTCTTAGTCCCTGCACCTTCATGATCACAAATAAATTCCTGCCAATTTTCAAAGGGATCACCCTCACTGCTTGCTTCCATTACCCTTTGAACCTTTTCATTCAAGTCACTGTCTACCAGCAGTAGCCTCCTTCCTGTGCCTGCATCCATGTAGCTGTGCATCATTAAGTCAATCATGAACCTCTGCTGAACGTCCTTCTGATTCTCTGGAGATTTCTCATCTCCATCTGGTTCTTCAGTGTCCGCAGTATCAGTGGTGGCACAAGATTCAATTTCTGAACCTGGAGTCCAGTCCGAAATATCTGCACAGGATGGCTGATTGCCATTGGTACGGGGCATTAAGTCAGGGATTTGTATTGTGCTCAGGACACGAGCTGTTTTCTGGTCTATTATGCCTTTCACTGTTGCCTCTTCAGGTGCAAGCACTAGTGAGCTTTCTGGAATGTAAAGAGCTGCTATTTTTTGCCTGTTACTCAAGATTTTGCAGGCCAATTCATTTGTTACCACTCCTTGTTGCAAAGATGTATCTATAGAAAATATTTCCCCAGAATCAGGCCAAATAAGGCCCATAAACACCTTTTGTGACTCCAACACTAACAGAGCACTGCTGGATGATATTAAATTGCATTGTATGGCTTCGTCCATGGTTAATCTGCAACCGCTTTTTGGGTTGACGATGCCTCCTGATTCAACTTGACGAGTGAGGAGGGCAGAGGCTGTATCGTGATCAATCAGACCGCAATCCAAGGCTTCATCCACTGTGAGACGCTTTTCCGTTTGAGGGTCAATAAGCCCTCCTGCAAACAGCTGAGCTCCCAGAATCCTAATCATCACTTCGCGATCTATAAGACCCTCATGGACTGCCCGGAAAACATTGGTCTCTCTGCCCGACTTCAAGGTGACCGTGCTGGATTCCTGCGGTCTCACAGGGACCAGCCTGAGGTTTGTATCTTCGTCCACAATGGTTCTCCGCATTAGTTCCATCAGTGATACTTTCTCAGACGTACTCGGGTCAATCAGCTCCTTACACATTTTCTGCCTCTCTGTAAGTTTGAAGTAGAGCTGAGCAGTGATGAACTTTCGCTGGAAGGCTTCCTCCAGACTAAGCTTCTCGCCAGTGACCGGTACGTGCAGCCCTCCCGTCGCAAGCTGGGCCTCAAGAACCTTGACGACAAGAACCTCAGAGAGGACATTCCGAACATGGGCAGCAACGGCAGGATGGATATCGCTCGTTCCACTCAAGGTACTTGAAGTGCGAATGGCATCGCTCAGTTGTTTTAGCTGGTTGAAGATGTGTTGATCTACTAATTGGCACCTCAACGCTTCCTCTAAGTCAAAGCACTGTCTCGTTTCTGGAACAATAAGGTCCGACACGATGACCTGTGCTTCCAGCAATATCACACCCGTGTCGTAATCAATAAGGCCATTGCGTATTGCATGGAAGATTGAAAACACTCTTCCTGTTGACAGGTCAACAACCCCTGCAATGGCTTCATAAGTCTGAAAATCAATAAGGGAAGAAGAACAATGAACAATATTGCGGATGACAAAATTACGGTGCCAAAGTATAACAACGCGCAAATTTGTTACCTCAAATAAATCTCCTCAGAAGCCGCTCGTGCAAAATATACTTCAACTGCGGTCACGTGACAATAAGAGAATGTTCACTTACCCAAGAGATGGAAGTTAGCGATGCAGCAGTAAAAGTGAGGCCCAGAATTGATGTCGATAGAAGAAATGATTTATTTAAGTCCCGCATGCATTTCCTTTAACGCAAAAGTATCATTCGTGTACTTAAGGGGTTAGTGATCAGAAGAAGCAAAAAGGTTATTTTAGTCTTAAATAATGCTCAGTGTGATCTGGTGAAGCTTAAGCACCATGCCTCTGTTTACAGAGAACATTAAGAACATTACGGTGACCATGCCGTCTATGTTTGCAGCATACAGTGGCTTACTTCTTTTCACAGTTCTGCCGTTCTCACCCAAGCACCAGAAAGTTAATCTCATTTTTGTTTTAAATCTGACAACACAAGCTTATTTTTGTGCTTATCAGTAATGCCAAGCAAACTTCTTATTGTACCACTGTTTTGGCACTGTTTTTCAGAATATTAGTGAGGAGATACATCCACATTCAAATCCAGCTCCACTGCAGAAATTCGGCTGAAACCTTCTCCCGATCGTAGGTTGGTTCTTACCTTCTCCCCTGATGCCTCTGCCAGCATGATCTGGGAGTGCTGGAGCTCCTCACAAGACCGTTCACACAACTTATCATAAGCTTCCTGAAGTGACTCCACTTGCTTCTCTGTTTGTAGTTTATCCTCTTCTGATATCCTAGACACAGAATTAAAAATTGTCGTTACATTTTTAACAAGCAATTAGATAAGTCCCAAAGTTCTCTCACAACACAGGTAATGACAAGAACTTCATCCCCCCCCCACCCCCCAATCTCTATCTATCCCACTCCCCCACCCTAGCCATCCTACCAGTTCCACTGGGGTTACACAAAAAGCTGGAGAAACTCAGCGGGTGCAGCAGCATCTAAGGAGCGAAGGAGATAGGCGACGTTTCGGGTCGAGACCCTTCTTCAGACTGAAGGGTCTCGACCCGAAACGTCGCCTATCTCCTCCGCTCCTTAGATGCTGCTGCACCCGCTGAGTTTCTCCAGCTTTTTGTGTAACCCTCGATTCTCCAGCATCTGCAGTTCCTTCTTTAACTACCAGTTCCACTGTTCGTATCCTCTAGTCCCTCTCTTTAGCACATCTTCCTCAGCCAACAATGGGCCATTATGGATTTCAGCCTTTCCTGAGGTCATCAGTTGCCAGTCCTGATTTGCTCTGGCCTCTTCTCACCTCCAGTTTCCTGCCCCCCTCCCCCCACTTCTATATTGCAATCTAAAGATGGGATCCGACTCAAAACATCACCTATTCCTTTTTTCCATATCATTTACAATATATATTAAGGATTTGGATGAAGGGATTAAAAGTAACATTAGCAAGTTTGCAGATGACAGAAAGCTGGGTGGCAGTGTGAATTGTGAGGAGGATGCCGTGAGGATGCAGGGTGACTTGGACAGGTTGGGGGAGTGGGCAAATACATGGCAGATGCTGTTTAATGTGGATAAATGTGAGGTTATCCACTTTGGTGGCAAAAACAGGAAGGCAGATTATTATCTAAATGGTGTCAAGTTGGGAAAATAGGATGTACAACGAGATTTGAGAGTCCTTGTTCAGGAGTCACGGAAAGTAAGCATGCAGGTACGGCAGGCAGTGAAGAAAGCGAATGGCATATTGGCCTTCATAACAAGAGGAGATGAGTATAGGAGCAAAGATGTCCTCCTGCAGTTGTACAGGGCCCTAGTGAGACCATACCTGGAGTATTGTGTGCAGTTTTGGTCTCCAAATTTGAGGAAGGACATTCTTGCTATTGAGGGAGTGCAGCGTAGGTTCTCGAGGTTAATTCTCAAGATGGTGGGACTGCCATATGTTGATAGATTGGAACGGCTGGGCTTGGAATTTAGAAGGATCAGAGGGATCTTTTTGAAACATATGATTATTAAGGGTTTGGACACGCTAGAGGCAGGAAACATGTTCCGGTAGAAGCCTGAAGACTGCAACAACCCGGTTTAGGAATAGCTACTTCCCCACAGCCATCAGGCTATTAAACCTGGCTCGGAACTCTGAACATTAATATCCCTCCAACTGTTATTTGCACTTTATTAATTTATTAATTCATGTATTTATGTATAGAATTGTAGTCAATGCCTTCTATGTTCTATTGTGCTATGCAAAGAAAGATTTTCATTGTCCTGTCAGGGACACATGACAATAAACTCTTTTGACTTCGACTTGATGTTCCCAATGTTGGGGGAGTCCGGAATCAGGGGCCACAGTTTAAGAATAAGGGGTAAGCCATTTGGAACGGAGATGAGGAAGAATTTTTTCACACAGCGAGTTGTGAGTGTGGAATTCTCTGCCTCAGAGGGCGGTGGAGGCTGGTTCTCTGGATGCTTTCAAGAGAGAGTTAGATAGAGCTCTTAGGGATAGCAGAGTTAAGAGATATTGGGAGAAGGCAGGAAAGGGGTACTGATTGTGGATGATCAGTCATGATCACATTGGATGACGGTGCTGGCTCAAAGGGCCGAATGGCCTACTCCTGCACCTATTGTCTATTGTCTCGAGATGCTGCCTGACCCAGCTGAGTTACTCCAGATTTTTGTGTCTATCATTGGTAACAACATTAGGAGATTCAAATCCACGTATTCATGCTCCTGAAGTTGATTTTTTAATTTAATTTTCAGGATAAGGGTGTGTCTGGAAAACCCAGTACTTACAGTCAGTCTCTAAATGCCCCTGAGAAGGTGGGTTGAGTGGAGTACTTGAATCATTGTTTAGTTCAGTTTTGTTTAGGGATACTGCGCGGAAACAGGCTCTTCGGCCCAGCTAGTCCGCACCGACCAGAGTTCCCTGCACGTTAACACTATCCTACACAACCTAGGGACAATTTTATTTACATTTATAGCAAGCCAATTAACCTACAAACCTGTACGTCTTTGGAGTGTGGGAGGAAACCGAAGATCTCGGAGAAAACCCACGCCGTCACGGGGAGATCGTAACAAACTCTGTACAGACAGCACCTGTAGTCGGTATTGAACCTGGGTCTCCGACGCTTGTACGCGTTGTAAGGCAGCAACTCACCGCTGCACCACCGTGCCTCCCCTTTCTGTGTTCTCTCACAATGTTTTTGGGGGAGAGAGTTTCTGGATTTCTGTTTTATCAGGCTCCATGATCGTACACTTTTAGGCCGTGTTGATCTCAAGCGTTACTCTTATCTCATCTTTGTTCTATTTTGTACTGAGGCTATGACAAGGTCTGGTCCCTTGTGATTCCAGGGATACCTCCTTGTCAACACTATTGATGGCACCACTGCAATCATGATGTTTGAAACTGGAGAGTAAATAGCCAGATTGGGTTGCCTTGAAAATCAAAAAATAAAACTGCAGATGTTGGAAATCTGAAACAAAAACAGAAAATACAAGAAACACTCAGTAGGTCAGACAGCATACGTGGAAGGAGAAGCAGTCAATGTTTCCAGTCTGCAATCCTTCGTATGAACTGCATGTGTTCCTCACGGTTACAGGCTCAACGTTGACTGTTTCTCTTTCCACAGATGCTGCCTGACCTGCTCAGTGTTTCCATAATTTTCTGTTTTGCTTTGGATTTGTTCAAATTCTTCCTAACAGGACCAATTCCGGCAATTATCCCGGGAGATGTCAGTTGTAATTGCATTGGAATGCCTTGGCTAGTTTTCGAGCAGAGTCTTCGGTAGCACTGATAATATTGGGCATTTTAGGTGCCTGACAAAATGGAGGGTTTCTGCTTTTGCAAAGCCTGCTTGACATCCTTTGCAAAGGCTGCAAAGACCATGAGGATCATGGCTCCAGAGTGTCTGGGGCCTAGGAAGAGGTTGAATACAGGTTGATGTCCAGATGTCCTTTAATTGATAATATGTATGAGGGTTTTGCAGAGGGAGCTAGGTCCTGCTGCAAATGCAGGCTCAGGATTGGTTGGGAGATGATGGAGTTATAATACTGTTGATAATTATGTTGCATGGTCTTCGTGCCGTTACTTATGATTGGTCAAGGCGAGGGGCCTTGCCCAAATTGTTTACTTTACCTGGTAGAATGTTTCTTTGCTTAATAGAACTGTTTCCCATTAGTCGAGTGATCTGAACTTATTCCATGAGGTACACTTATACAACAGGACATAATTTATGGTGAATTGCAGACCACTTTGAAAATGGCACCAAAACCTGGTGACTCTGTGGGCGTAATCTGGGATTGTACTTATGATTGGCAAAAATGTTCATGAACTATATGCAAAAAAAAGTTTCTGTACCTTGGTCTATTGATAATAAAGAACCATTGAACCAAGGATCTCAATGGAACTCAAATCATCTCGATAACATTACTATTGCTCATCTGCATCAAAAAACTATTCGTGACTTTTATTTTCCCAGCCTATTCTCCAATAGAGTGGGAAGAATCTTTAGCTGATAATGCCATGCATCTGAGTTAGAAGGAACACTAATCACACACACACACAGAACGCATGATTTAAATTGTACACACTAAGTATTAGTCCACACAAGGCTGAGGTCTTTTATTGCCAGAGAAGAATAATAAACTAACTTGTCACTGTGTTTCGCCAAGAACATATGTGTCGTGTGTATAGCTTCAGCAATTTGGTCCTTCTTGCTTGATAGTTCCACATGTAGTGCCTGAAAGCAAAGGAAGATAGCCTTGAATTTACTTGAAAATCAACGTGTGACAATCTGAAATGTAATCAGAATTTGCTTTACTCAGCAGGTCAGGCAGCATCTGTGGAGAGAAAAACAGAGTTCATGTTTCAGGTTAGAGTATTCAACCTGAAATATTATCTGCTCCTCTTTCCACAGATTCTGCCCGACTTGCTGAGTGCTTCCAACATTTTTTGTTTTTATAACATTTAGGTAAGTCTTTATGTTGGTCATGATTTTAAAAGGTCACACACAAAGAAAGACCACATTTTCTACAATGCATCCATCAAAAGCACAGGCTGTTCAAGGGTGATTTCACAAAGTACTTCTTGCACATTTGGTTGTGTAGAGCTCTCTCCCCAGTATAGAGTCATGGAATCCTACAGCTTGTAAACAGACCCATCAGCTCAACTTGTCCACGCTGACCAAGATGCCCCATCTACGCTAGTCCCACCTGCTTGCTTTGGACCCGTATCCCTCTAAACCTTTCCTATCCATGTACCTGCTCAAATGTCTTTTAAATATTGTTATAATACCTGCATCAACTACCTCCTTGGGCAGCTCATTCCATATACCCACCATCCTGTGTGTGACAAAAGTTGCCCCTGAGATTATTAAATCTTTCCCCTATCATCCTAAACCTATGACTTCTGGCTCTTGATTTACCTACTCTCGGTAAAAGACTGTGTATTCACCCTATCTATTCCCCTCATAATCTTATACACTCCATTCTTCTGACTCTGGGAATCAGTTCAAAGGATTGAGATTGATAGATGTAAGGCCGGGTATTAAAGATCATAGAAACATGCAAATCAATTGAGTTACGGTCAGATCAATCCTGACTGACACGATGCACGTTCTTGTACGGAGAATTCCCAATGATGAGCAATTCTTCTCCAAAAGTGACCTAGATATCTTCTGGAATATAGAACCATGGGGAAAACATTGTAAGGGAGTGGGAGTAATTGGATTTTTTTTTCCAAAGAGCCGGGACCAATGCAATGCAATAAATGGCCTTATTTGCTAACTGAGTCTATCGTATCACTTTCTATTGCACTCAATGTAACATGAAGGGACACTTGAAACACCAATCATCCTCATCTTCATCTGATATATATCTGTGATATAATTTACTGGTGATATCTGGAAGAATTTGATTGTGATTGGCAATGTGGTCTGAGTGGGGGAACAGTTGTGGTAGGAGCACCTCCATTTAGCAAAGGTCAAAGGAATTACCTTTCCTCTGTGGAATACAGAACTAAGGAGAGCTGGCCTGAACTCTTGAATTAGGAACACAATCAGACACTGGCTTCTCAGTTTGGGCAGAGACCAGAGGCCAGTGGCAGCCCACTACAGATCTCCTGAGCCTAAAGCGAGATATGGAAGATCACCTTGGCTTTTCCCTCCTCCTTTACCACCACCACTGTGAAGGGTCTTCTCTGTTTTGTGTTGAACTTCAGAAGAGGAGAGATCAAACCAACGTCCAATTCCTCTACATCAAACATTCAGACCACCGCTAGGTTTGATTGAGATGGAGGTTCAGCCATGATCATATTGAATAGTTCAGCAAACTTGAACGACCAACAGGGTGACTCCTGCTCCTATGTTTCTAATCCATAAAGGCCAATGTGAATAACATATCGGAAGGCTGGTAGAGCAGGCCATCGTGAGGATGTTCAAAGCACAGTTTAGTCCAAAAGTTATTGAATTAGATAATGTAGCAGGACATTTAATGCAAGAGGCTCTTACGGTTTTCTTTGAAATGTCTATGCCAATTCCTTGAAAGAGCATTCCCAGTGATTCCACTCTCAGCACTTTCTCTATGATTATTATCATTTTTGGCTTCAACCAAATCTCTTTCAAGTTAATTACAAAGGGCAGATCAAAACATGATTAGGAATCTTGTTTGTAATACCTTCAAGCTCTTAACTATAATCACCATGCAGCTCATTCAAAATGCACTTTTCATAGACTGAGTAGACTTGCTGATGGCGGTACTTAGTTCAGACATGTCCCCAATTTGTTTCCTTGTTGATGCAATGGTTTATTTGTCATTCAACCACACAGTGTGCTATTGGTACAGGAATAGGAGGACTTTCCATGCATTGCTACAGTTAATATATAAATGCAATGAGGAACTCAAGCATGGGACTGACCTGACACTGGAAGTAAACAGAACGAGATGTCTGCTTTGTGCCTGTAATACTTAGCAGTGCTGTAGTGCTTTTAACTTCCTAAAGCATTTCACAGAAGTGTATCGGTGTCTGAATATGTAATAAGAGGCTGGAATTAAAATATGGCAGATATTTTGAATGTTTATATGGCTGGAAGAGATTACAAAGGTACTGATGTGATGGAAGGTTTGAAATTGAGGATTTAAAAAAATTGATAGGTTTGTTCCAATTGCGGTTGTGAGAATTACTGCGAGAGTTAATCTTCAGTGAGCTTTTAGTTTTAGAGATACAGCACGGAAACAGGCCCTTCAGTCCAGCGATCCCCACACATTAACACCGCCCTAAATACACTCTGGGCAATTTTACATTTATACCAAGCCAATTAACCTACAAACCTGTACGTCTTTGGAGTGTGGGAGGAAACCAAAGATCTCTGAGAAAACCCACGGGGTCACTGGGAGAACGTACAAACTCTGTGCAGACAGCATCCATAGTTGGGTGTAAGGCAGTAACTATGCCGCTATGTCACCGTGCCACTCAAAGTTAACCAAATCAAAAGTATCTACAGAGGAAACCACTATGACAACTCTCAACCCCCTCCCCCTCCACCTGCTGTAAGCTGAGGTTTTGAACCAAAAGCCAAAAATAGTTTGGAATAGATTTTCACTTCAGGACACTCAAATGGGGCTCAACTTCACCAGAAGAGGGCACTGGTCAATGGACTGGGAACGTGTTATTGGTATATAAAGCAGCATGGACTTAATCCAATCCCACAATGGATCAATTTTGAAAAATATCCTCTAATGTCTCAAACTTTGCTCAGTTCTAAAGAATGATATTGACAGAGATTGACAAATTCTTGATTAGCAAGGGTATGTTAATGGCCATGGAGAAAAGGCAGGAGACTGGGGTTGAGAGGATAAGTTAAATCAGCCATGATTCAATGGTGGAGTAGACTCGATGGGTCAAATGGCTCAATTCTGCTCCTATGACTTATGAACTTATAAGTCTCACGCTGCCGCAGTTTTATAAAGTGCATCCTTCAGTTTAAATCTTCCACATGGCCTCTCTATCCTGCCACTCCAAACCTGGCTCCTCGTTCATTGTTCACTTTAATCACCCCACTCGCAGCAACTGTGCCTCAAGTTGACTCCAGCCAAAGCTCAGGGTTCCATCGGTTAATTTTAACAACTTGCACCTCAAACCTCTCCTTTATTACCCTTGTGAAAATGTTCTTCTTTGTTCAAGCTTTTGTTCTAAAGCGATTTGGGTAGCCTGACCACAAATCGTAATTAAATCACCTCCTGTGAAATGCCTTGTAATGGTTTACTTGATATAAATGCGCGTCATTATTTATTGTGCCTATCGTGACAGCACCAGTCAGCTCAATTCCACACTTGGCTCCACCTTCTCCCCCAAGAAAACTCTTTATTTTCACGCCGGAAACATTTATTTCTTCAAACGTGTTATACCATTGCTCAGTTTGGACGGCATGGGACTAAGCCATCCATCACGCCCAGTGGGACGTTCCAGATAACACATAAACCTTGATGCGTCCCTGTAACCGTACCTGCTGCTGGGAAAGTGACATCTCCGTTGCACTAGGTTCAGGTGCTGGCGATTGACGTTTTTTCACAGCTAAACTCTTGTTCTTCTCAGATACCCATCTCATCAATTCGCCAACTTTCTCGACATGCTCTTGCTTTGCCTCTTCCACTGATTTCTAGCAGGGTTAAAAGACGGATTGAAAACAATACAATTTGATATCAGGAACTCCCAATTGGGTTCCATGTAATTGGTCATCCATTATTCCGACCCAACGGGAAAGGCCACACTTCAAACAAATGTCACCCCCACTTCTGTAAATTTATATTATTCAGCAGGTTAAGGTCAAATGGAAAAATATATATTTTTCCAAAAGCACTAGATCACACTGCAGCTTTTCCAGAATGGATATTCTACAATCCATAAAGGTACATAAGCAACAATCTTATTTATGAAACTGCATTCTGCATTTCCTGACAGTCAGGCTTTTAAGTTTGAACTTAGAACTGATAGTTATACCTTAAAGCATGAAGCTTCTCCTGCAAATGTTTGCTGGCCCTTTCTACACTATGGACATTTTGATATTTTTCCTTCTTGCTTTCTTACGTTTCCATTTGAGACAACGCTTTGATATTGTGCCAATTTAAGACAAAACTTCAGTGACACAGTGAACTGGCTATGCAGAGTATACAGTTATAAGCAGACAACAAAAAGTGTGCAAATGCCAATTCATCTTTCAAGCAGAAGAATGAAACAACTTGGAGAAAAAATATTTTAATTCAGAAAGTGTCTAAATTTTACATAGTTGTATTGTAATGACACCGTGATGATCCATTAAAACTGCATGGAATGTTATAATATCTTCTGGAGCTATTTCTTCCGAAGAGTTTGGCGAGATTCAATGGAGGAGCATCCATTCAGATGCAGGAAACTCTGGGAACATCCTCGGATCCATTCTGGAAGTCTTCATGCGGCAGCAGCTAATGCACGCTGACAATACCCAAATTTGAACCTGGTAGATGCTTCAAACATTGTTTTGGTAATTTAGAGCTTATGTGAACAACAACGATTTATGCAACAACAAAATATTACAAGAAACTAAGAAGTTAAATGCACCTTTTTATTTAACGAAGTTGGAGTCAACAGGGAAGAATAGTTTTCTGGCTATATGTTCCAGTAAGAACAACATCTTTAATTGAAGGTTCTACTGCCTTTCTACCACATATTCATTCTTCTTTTCATTTCTGCCCTCAGACCCAATCCTTATTTCTGCTCAATAGGTGGATACGAAAGTATTTGCTGATCTGATATCTCACGCTATGCCCATGCCAAGGTGGATGCTTCCCCCCCCCCCAATGAATCCTAGCGAAACAGGTTACCCTCTGGAGTTGTCCTCCAACAAGGTAAAGGTGACCATCCACGAGTCTCAACGGTTCACATCTGCAATGTATTTGAACCACTGCGCATAATCACCTTGCCCATTGCACGGTGACAAAGAGATATTGCATGGTGTGGGAGGGGAGAACGTGGGGAGCATCTCTGTGGCAGGAAGCCTGAGCAATGGATTCCCTCTTTAGCTGAAGGATCACCTGAACCTACCGGTAATCAGTAAGAGTCTGCGGGGTAAACTGGGATTCTCGGCATGGGTAGCTCATTTCCTTGTGGTCTCAGCCAGACGAAACGCAGGATAAACCCAAATGATTACACTACAACCACCACTGCACAGAATAGGGAGCCCTATCAGGTCAAATTACGATGCTTATTAACATTTATCAAGCTCCTGCGTTGAAGGACATGCTAAAAATGCAACAGGTCTAGGGAGGAACTGCAGATGTTGGTTTAAACCGAGGACGGACACAAAAGGTTGGAATAGCTCGGCGGGTCACATAAAATCATGCCGTGCGGCACTGCCACGATCAGTGAGATACAAGAAGGTTTCCTGTATCTGAGCACAACTCCTCGACCAGGGCACTTGCTCTTGTGTGTTCCCTGTGCTCTCCTTCATTTTATCGTTGCCCAACAGACAGAAAATAGTTTCTGCAACTGGGCCACGGACACCGCTGGAAAATGTCAGAAAGAAGACGTAAAAATAGGTGCCGCTCCCATTAGTAAATGGATTGCTTGCTTGGACGTTTCTAATGCAGCAGGGAGCTTCCAGGGTGGACCTCCACCTGTACTTAGTTTGTGTGGAGGGAATGGTTTTATAGGAGAATGAGAAAAGGCACCAGATAGGAACAGTGCGGAACAAAAGTTCAGAGAGCCAGAGTCCACATTGCGGAGTTTCAAGCACTGATTTCTAACTGGAAAAATCATGGTGAAAACAGTAGCATGTTTCAGTAGTAATCATATCAGGTCATCGCATCTTGACGATTATTGCCTGGTCAGAGTGGCAAAGAATGGACAAGGACAAGGGAACAATGAAACACTTAAACCCAAGTTACACCTTGGGAAATGTCCGAACGAAGAAGAGGGAGGAGATGAAGGCAACAATTGTTCCATTAAAGATTTGTGTCTGAAATATTTAAGCCCGAGTCAGCCAAAGCTTCGGGTGAGATGGTGCAAATAGTCATAAGAGCTAGAGAGCATGGAAATGGATCCTTCAACCTAATTTGTCCATGATAACCAAGCTGCTTAACCCAGGTAGTCTCACTTGCTTGCACTGGAACCATCTTGCTACTTCAAAACCTTTCCGATTCATGTCCCAGTCTTAGTATCTTTTAAATGCTGTCATTGTACCTGCCTGTACCAAATCCTCAGGCAGGACATTCCATCTACGCACCAAAGATTTTTTCCCCTCTCACCTTAAATGTATGTGATCTAGTTTTAGATTCCCTTTCCCCAAAAAAGTAGAAGCAAAGAAACAATAATGGCAAGGACAGGGCGAGGGGGCGGGATTGGTTATAAAGTGGTGAAGCACTACTTCAGAGTGTTGGACCGCACTGCTGCCTCCAGGAATCTCATTCCCGTGTGGCAGTCAAATACAGCTCTGGCCAAAGCTTCTTTGTAGGAGATCTTCTCTTTGGTTTTTGGACAAACCAAGTTCCTGGCATGCATCTTTTCATCCTGCAGCCTCCGTGCAGTCTGGTCATCAACAAGACCATTGCGTCGGGCGTCCTCCAAGGATATTCGTGTCTGCAAGTTTGGATCCACCAGCCCACCGGTCAGGTGCTGCAGTTCCAGGAACCGGTGGCCTAAGTCACGTCCCACCAGGTTCCTCCGCAGAGCTTCGTAGGTTGACAAAGCGAGCTGGGAGCCAGGCTGCAGGAAGCCGCTGTAGGCTTGCTGCGATTTTTGAATGCTGGCAGCAATTTCCGTGTCCATTAATTCGTACTGCAAAGCATCCGAGACGGAGTAACGCTTCCCGGTCGGTGGATTAATTATCCCGCCGGTACAGGCCTGCGCTTCGAGCAGCCGGGTGGCTGTCAGCCGATCCAACAAATTCTGATGCATGGCTTTCAGGACGGAAATCCTCCGGCATTCATTCGGATCCCAAATGCCTGCAATTGGACTGTTGGGATTTGGGGCCACAGTGCTCCTGCTCGTCAACATGTCAGCCAGCTCGGTCATGGTGATACGGCCATCTCGGTATTTATTGAGGTCTACTTGGCTGATTTTACCCTGGGTTAAAGCATCATCGATGCTGAACATCCTTCCAGAGTTCACGTCAGTTAGAAAGTACCGGGTGCCGCCCTCTGATTTGTCAGTGGTCTCTCTCCACTGTGACTGCACCTCTGAACGCTCGAGGTAGATCTGTTTCTCAATGTAATATTTCAGAAAAGCATCATAAAGAGTTATCTCTGATTTTGTGTTTGTGTCTACCACTGAAATGGTGCTAGGCGTGTCAGGGGATGGGATAGAAATCCTCCGTGTTCCAAAAGGGAGGAGCAGATGATTCCCTGCTAAATCCACCACACACAGCTTCATCAACTCTGCATAATGCACACCTTGCTTTGTGTTGGGATTTTCAAAGCCTCTCACTTTGCCAAGCGTCTTGTTTAAGGTCCGTGCAACCTCGTGGCTCAGGTGACCTTGCTTGCATGCCGTCTCCAGTGGCAACCTGACACTGCGCTCGGGGTCAACGATTCCTCCCGTTGCCATCTGAACTTCGAGGAGCCGTGTTCCAACTTGCCTTGTGACTAGCTTGTTCTCCATGGCTTGGAAAACCGACAAGGTCTTCCCATTATATGAATAACCCGTGACTGCTTTCTCCGCTTGCAGCAGAGCCTCCTTGAACTCTGTGGCCACTAGTCCTTTATCAACTGCCTCCTGAACCGAGTATTTTCCATGGGACAGGGTGTCAACAATAAAGCCTGTTGCTGCCTGAGCTTCCAAAAATTCAAGGGCTACGGATGATTCAATTATCCCTTCCTTCACTGCTTCATTGAAAGAGATTTTTTGCTTGCTAGATTCCAAGTACAGGCCAGCAATTGAGTTAGCTTGGTTCAGATACTTGCCCAGGGACATCTGCACCTGTGAGACTGTCTTTGTTCCTTTATCAAGCTGCTCTGCAACATTTTTGTTCAGGAGGTCAGCCTCAATCAGCTCCTTCACCGTGACACGGCGACGCAAGCCTTGAAGCTCCAAAGTATTGTTGGAAAGAAAGGCTTCATCCTCAGATGTGCTCATCTTGATGGGTCTTCTGTCACCAGTCTGTGCTGGAAATATGGTGTTGTTGTTCAGGTTTGGGGTCTTTGGCAGCTTCTCGCTCATCTTGGCGTGTGGTCTAGATGACATGTTCTGAGACGAGAGCTCAGTACCATGAGGTATGTTCATTGTGCTTAACCTGACTCCCACAATGTCACCAATGCAACTGTTGCCTTCAGTCCGACCTGTGCAAGATGCAACCACATCTTGTACACTCTTACTTGATTCATCATCTGCCTCCTTTGCTGCTAAACATTTGGTGTGATGCTTTAACCTTTCTTTCCCATACGAAAGCATCTTTATGCGCTTGGATGTTATTTCCGTTTTGCCATGTGATTTGATTGGCTCAAGGTTTGCCATCTGTGAAAATCAACATTGGACATGATGAGGAGTCGAATGATATCAGAAGTTGCCCAGAGCCCAGAGAAAGCAAATAGGTGTGAGAGCAGAGGGAGAACATGGCAAGTTCACAGAACCCAAGGTCCATAAAGGTAAGCAGAAGAAACTGCTGCAACAAGAGCAAGTTTTGCCATGAAATGTAGCCCAACAATGATCACCAACAGAAAGCAGCAGAGTCTCAAAAGCAAATCCCAAAAGATATGCAACCAGACTGTCATTTGAGTGGACCAGAATACATCTCTATCTCTGCTTTGTCCTTCTCTATACCTATTCATATTTGTTCTTCAGGGAAAGTTTAAACAATTTAATAATTGTATTTGTTAAATTATTAGTTTTGACATGGTGACAGAGCAAACAGTTGGTGACGATTCCCATGCATGCTGAATGTATAGCTCAATGTTAATTGCCCATGTTGAGCAATTGGCCTCAGGTAAACGATGTGGGAGGAGTTTAGGGCCTGTCCCACTTGGCAATTTTCTCGGTGACTGCCGGCATCATTGACTGATGTATCAGGTCACCGAAAAATTCCCGGCGTAATGCGGCGTGATGACGTATTGACGCGTGGTGTTTTTTCAAGTGTCGCAACATTTTTTTGTCGCCATTGGATTTTGAAATGTTCAAAATCTTTTGTCGACGCTGATATGACGCCGGCAGTCGCTGAAAAACAATCGCCAAGCAGGACAGGCCTTTTTTTTCTACAAGATGAAGATTTTTTTTCCATGCCCAGCCACAAGGTACTTCTTTTCTTGAGCAACATGATGCACAAATTGAGCAAATTAATTTTGTTATAACATGTTATTGTTTTCTAAACACTATTTGTTAAAGCAACTTCGAACAGATCTTAGGGAAGTTAAACTAAGTTGATTATGGATAAAACCAACAGAGAATATGCGAGAAACATATTTGGGAGAAACTTATTTACCATGGAAGCGGTGATAAAAATATATTCTTCAGAGACGGTTTGGCCAGGAGTATGTTGGGAAACAGCTTCAAAACAAACGGCAATGGCTGTTGTGAATAGAATGCCTTCAAAGGATTTATGAAGGATATGTCATGGGATCATTACTGTAAAGTGCTTGTAAAAGATGAATTTCAACAGAGTTTGAAAGACAAAAGAGTGTGGCTGTCTGCATGCTTGTTTATCAATGAATCCTGTTCCTGATAATCTATCATCAAACATCTTGCTCTTGCATGAAGCTCGCCATGATGATTGAGGGGGGGGGGGGGGGGGGGGGGAGAATGCTGAGTAAGCATCAGGAGGGAGCGTCTATACGTTGATGATACTGAAGAGTTTGTAAAGAAACCCCACTCAGATTTGGAAAGCAACTTTCCTTTGTGGCTCAAGTTTCTATTCTGATGCACACAACAGGCTCCAGTTCCCACAACTTAGCTGATGGGGCAGGTACAGTGTTCCCGCAGCCGTTCACATACAGTGGTGGGAGTGAGTCAGAGTGTTCACTCTCTCTTGGGTCTCGTGTGTGAAAGAATCGGCGAGGTTGGCATGAAGCAGTGGCACAAGATGGACTCTCTTTCAGGATTGACAGCCCATCCTAACCAGAGTAAAGTTCAGGGTGAAGAAGAGCAGCAAAAGATAACAACATTGAAAAGCTGTGAGATGTCACAAAGGTTTCACCCTGTAAATTGTGGCACATTCTCCTAACGGTTTAGCCACACAGGGTAACTCAATCTGAGGCTACCTAAACTCCCAAGTAGTTTAGGGAGTTTAGTATCTCTGCCTCAGAGGGCGGTGGAGGCAGATTCTCTGGATGCTTTCAAGAGAGAGCTAGATAGGGCTCTTAAAAATAGCAGAGTCAGGGGATATGGGGAGAAGGCAGGAACGGGGTACTGATTGGGGATGATCAGCCATGATCACATTGAATGGTGGTGCTGGCTCGAAGGGCCAAATGGCCTACTCCTGCACCTATTGTCTATTGTCTATAGTGTGCCCCAAGATATGTATCTTTCACCAGACCATGGTAACAACCTCCTGCTAATCACCAACAAATCCAACTTGCTGTGTTTCCAATATTTTTATTTTCTTGGATTCCAAAGTCAAAGAGTCGACAGTTTATTTTCCCATGAACCCAAAAGATTTTCTACCCTGCGCGGCCTTACCAGGCGAGAAGGGGGATTAGCGATGGTTGTGGACAACATGGAAGGGAAGATCATGGAAGGGGGTGTGGAGGTCTTGTAAAGGTTGGAGAGCGGGACTTGATTTGAGGAAATTGGATGAAAAAATACACAGAGGACACCAATATCAGTAACACCAGCATATTGATGCAAGTATATGGTCATAGAGAGATACAACAAGGCCCTGAAGCCCACCTAGTTAGTGTTAACCAGCTGCACATTTACACTAAATCCAATAGTAATCCCATCTTTTCCCATTGAAAATAATCCCAACTCTACAAGGGTGAGGATGCAATGGGGGAGGGGAGATGCATTTATAAAGACAAATGATCCAGCATTCGTCGATACTGCTACAGTGCAAATGCAAATGAAAGGTGAACAGGAGATGAAAATTGTCAAGAGATTCGGGAGAATGAACCTCTCAAAAATGTGCAGGAACCAAAATTAATTCGATGTGCTGGAGGACTCGTAACTAATAAACAAAAATGTTTGCGCTACAATTCCAAAACTGAAATCTATGCTGGGGTCAGAGAATTAAACCAAATTATAAGTGGAGCTCCGTTTTTCAGGTTGCTTATACTCAACAGGTAGTCTCATCTACTCATCATGGACTTGATGCCTGGTTTAAAGCCTGCCCTTCGTATCATCTGGTCCACTATCAAGCAAAACAGTGCTCTAGCAGGTAGTTCACCCAAAGATTCCCAAGCAAGCTGAGATCTCCCCACGGACGGAGATGTACCTTGGGCACCTGATCCGTGTTTTGTTTGGGCTCCTCGGTTATTGAGGGCAGCCTCGGCCTCTGCAATTCATTTACACCGTGAGGATGCTGTGCTTCCACCAATCCTGCTGATTGCTGCACGATTGTGGACTTGGTTTGCCCCGCCGCATGCTGAGCAGTCAGCACTGGTTTCCAGCTCTGCTGCTCGCACTCCGTGAGCAGACCCTCATAACCAGTCAGCGAGGAAGTGCTCCGACTCTGGGAGCGATGCTCCCCGACCACTCTTTTTCTGTCCCATGCTCTGTATCGCCCCAGGTGACATTGGCTATCACTCGATTGCAACACTAAATCTTCCGCCATACCATTATCTTGTCCGAATCCAGCCCATATGGATTTGACCGAGTTACCCCATGACCGGGCAGTGTCCTTATCCAGCTCCTGCTGGGCGTGCGTCAGTTTGATGCCGAATTCTTGCATCAGAAATTGTTGCTTGTTTATGACCTTTGTCAGGGCTTCTCTCTCCAGTGTAAGAGAGGACAGCTTCTTCTGGAGGTCACTCACACTATGTGCTGCTGCCAGCTTCGCCTCGGTGGACTCGGCCAGCTGGCGCTTCAGACTAGTCACTGCCTGCCGGCCTTGCTCCACTTCCTCCTGCAGTTTCCAAATCATCACCTCTTGCTCTTGGTCCTGCTTCACACCCCGGAATAGCTGCTCCTGCACCTTCTCCAACTGCTCTCGCAGGCAGTCAGCCTGCGCTCTCTCGGCGTCGCCCCTCTCCACCGCAACCTTTCGCTCCAGCTCCAAAGAGTCACGCTCACTCTGCATGCTGACCACAACCCTGTCCGCTCTCAGGTTGGCCGACACCAACTTGTCAACCTGCTGCTTCAGTTCAGCTGCCATGCGTTTCTCATGCAGTAAGTCATCTTCCAAGTTCCTGACCATCACCTGAGAATCAAACTCCCTCTTCTCCTTCTCCTCTACAACCACCTGCATGCCCTTCAATCTCTCTATTAAGCCGCAGATTTCCTTTTGCTGCAACTGCATACTCTCCTCTGCCAGCGTCCTCGAGTTCTGAAGCAGACTGGCGTCAGTCCTTAAGATCGTTGAAACATCTTTAGCGCGACTCCAAGCCTGGTTCACCTCATCCAACTTGATCTCCATCTCCTTCGACGCCCGTTGGCTTTTGGCCAACTTGTCCTCCAACTCCATGACCTTCACTGCCAACTCTTTTTCTGCACATCTCTTCTCCCCCTCAGCCGTCTCCAGCTTCTCCTTCAAGTTGCTGACAGTGGTGTTGTAGGTCAATGTCCGCTGCATGGCAAGATCCCGGTCAAGGCGAACGACCTCCACCTCCTTCTCCAAACTCTGAGCCCGCGATCGAGCAGCGGCACAGTCCCGAGATAGTTGCTCGACCATCGCCCTGTAATCTTCCCTTTGCCGTTGGCTGTCCTTCAGCTCATCCTCTAACAGGGTCACCTTCTGCTGGTAACCCTCCTCTTTCTTGAGCAGTAGTTCCCTCTCCGCCTGGGCTTTCTCAAGCTGAAGGCCTGCGGCCCCCAACTGCGTCAGCTGCCCGGAAGCATTAAGCTCCACTTGGTTCACCTTCTGCATGAGAACCCTCATTTCCAACAGCAAGTCCTTCAAGTCCTTTCGAGTTTGGTCATTAACCTGGCTCAGTTCATTGACCATTTTTCTCAGTCCATCCCTCGTGTTCCCTGGAACTCCTCTTCCCACCACTGTCGTCTCATCCTCAGGTCCTTGAAGCAGCTCTCTGATGTGAACTTGCATCAGGTCCAGCATTTGTATTATTCTTACCACCTGCTGCACAGTCTCCGAGCTGGAGCCCTCCAGCCCGGCAACCTCGGCAAGGTCCAGCTGATCGTAGTACTCAGGCCCTTGCTGTGCTGGACGATAATTCTCCTGCTTCAGATGTCCTTCCCAGGTGCTCCTCACCAAAGTGATGCAGTCAGGCTCTCTCCCCGGTATATGCAGCTTTCCTCCGTCCTGACCCTCCAGGCTCAATCGCTGCATCTGCTCCAACTTCTCCTCCAGGTTGGCCTTCTCCCTCAATATCCTTTCCAGCTCCACCCTCCACTGACTTGCCTCAAGGTCGGACTTGTTCTTCTCCAGCCTCACTTCTTCCACCGCTTGCCAATGCTTCGTCCGCTCACTCTCGGAGTCCGCCAGCAAGCCCGCCAACCGCTGCTCCAGACGACGCTCCTTCTCCTTCAACTGACCCACCTCCTCCACCAGACCTTGTATCTTCACCAAGCTCCAGTCTCCCAAGGTGGTCAGAGACTGCTGCTGACTGGGTTCCCCTAAGTTGGCAGGATTCGCTGGATTTTTTTTCTAACACAAATAAAACCAAGTGCTTAGTGAGTCACAAGCGGGGGTGGGGAGTACAGGGAAGGTACAACGTCAAATTTTGTGAACTGACAACATAAAAATGGGAAAAATCTATTTACTTACATAAGTATTCTAAGTAAAATGGTACAAGCCCTGTCTCACGGTGCGAGTTGACTCACGAGTGACCCCGAGTTTTCACTCGCGGTAATCATGTACAATTAACGTAGCGGGAACGCGCAACTTAGCGACTTGTGGTACCCGTGAAACTTGTCAACTCGTGAAAAAATTCAAACATGTTTGAGGTCTTCCACGAGTTAAATTTACAGTTCAAGTTAAAAATTGAAACAATTTATAACAAGTAGACACCACAAGCGACCATTATATTCTGCCCCATCACCTTTTAGAAAGAAACATTTACCCCATTGTTAAACATGGCATCATCCACCTGGTTCAGCTACCCAGCAGTGGTTTGGGAAAAAACAGAAAAACAGCAAGAACACATTCAAATGTGATAACTATGAATCCTCACGTAAAGTGTACTCTGCACGTCAACTGTGAACATTCGCAAATATTTGACGTATTTTTCATTCTCGAGGCACGGTTATAATTTGCTGCCGTTCCCTGGTTGGGAAGGTGACGCCAAACCTTGTTCCTGTACTTCAAGTAGTGAGAGTGCTCCCACGATGATGTCCCACCAACGATGGAGGAATGGCCACTCGTGTCCCGAGTCAGGATACAACTTTTACACATGAGAATTGGACAAGCTTTATAAATGTCTTTGAACAGTTCTTAAAGAAAATTTACAACCAGCTGCTAGCCGAGCCTGTCAGAGTTTCCAATGAAGAGGAAAAATAAAACCAAAATGTACACTACTATGAATGTACAGGGGTTGAATGCAGATCACTCCCTCCACTAGTTTTGCGAGTCTCTGTTCCAAATAATCGTGACAAACATGTTAATCACAAGAATGACAAATACAGTACCTTTATGCTCATGCATTGTTAAATCCACTCCTTTTGTACCCATATTGTAATTGGTGGTATCGCAAACACTTGGGTGGTAAAACACATTTGGATGGCTGATCTACTATCTACCTCATTGGTGACCCTCGGACTATCCCTGACCGGACTTTGCTGGCTTCACCTTGCTCTCCTTGGCTCAATTGCAATCCTGCATTGTCTTGTTGCTGACTGGATAGCACGCAGCAAAAGCTTTTCACCGTACTTCGGGACATGTGACAATAAACTAAAATGAACACATAAAGGTCATCCTGAAGAACTCAGACCACAGTCTGC
This sequence comes from Raja brachyura, assembly GCA_963514005.1. The sequence continues at coordinate 100,127,016 of OY740785.1, forward strand.
CTCCATTCCAACTGAGTACAAGGCTCAGCAGAGGGCCCTGGCTTCTACAGAAGTGGAGGGAGTTCTTCATGAAAACAGGCCCGCCCTGGTGAGGGCAGTGTTCTCATAGGGCATCTCTCCGATATTATGGTCCACGCTTCAGAGACCTATACATAGAGCTGCCACTTCCCAGTACCATGCAGCAGTCGTGTGGCATCTCAGAGCCTGAAGCAGTCAGAGTGCTGCACAACACACCACAAAACAGGCTGAACTTGGTGAACTGACCAACGAGCTGGTCACACTTCATGGTGAATTACACTCTATGCTCTATTCAGGCAATGAAGGAAACCATTCACATGTTCTGTAATGTTGAACTCAGTGTAAAAGCATTACATTATGCAATTGCAATCCTCCTGAACAAATATTTTTGATTCTCTTATATAGGCTGCGTGGATTTCAGCAATTCATGGGTGCACCTCTTTGTCTTGGTGGAAACATCCACCATTAATGTTGACTTTTGACAAATCTTTCAACCCGATTTCAGTTTAGTTCGGTGTGGAGATACAGTGCAGAAGGAGATCTCAATCAGAATGGAAATGAGTCAGTCCACTCTCATTTGTTAGATTCATTCAAATTTTTGATTATTTTTAAATTAGTGCAGACAGAAATGCATGTAAAGTGCTAGTGCACACATGCACACACACACCCACACGCATACAGACACTCTGCATGAAATGAACCAGTATTATGATTGTAAATTCTGTTTTTGAGGCTGAAACTATATCAGCAATTATTTAATATTAATGCTTGACTTTTAGACATGAAGTTGCCCATTACAGAATATCAATGACATGGATTATTTTACAAATGTTGGCCAAATGCGTAAGGTTTACAAAATGTTATGGACACTGATGCTGGATGACACATCAGTTTCTAATATTGAAACAAATAAAAATCGTGCAAGACCTTTGATTTAAAAAAAAGACTCAGCAGTAATTACAACCGAAGGTTGTCCCCACAGAAGCTTAAATTGAAGTCACACCTGACTGTATTGCTACTAATTGCCGCACAATCACCGACTGAGGCAAGGATGAGTGTGAGCAGGCACCCAACTTAGGAAGCACCACCATAATAGTATAGTCAGCGGGTAGAATCAGAAAGGCTGCTATTACCACATATGACCAGCAGGTGGCAGCATCGCACCAGTAATATAAACTCCCGAACACAGGCCTGCCATTCACTCAACGCCAGCATCCTACTCCCCTATCCCACCCCACGCAACATCACACCATTGTCGAGCCCAATTCTCTCTGAAAGGATACAATCTGCATCACTGTAGTGACCATTTACATATCAAAAATAAACCCACCTTCCCTCGTGTACAAATTGTACCATTGATTTATATTTTCCAGTTCTGACTTTCAAGCTGGTGACAAGGTTCAAAGATGTTATTGAAATTCTCACTCTGACCAAACCATCAATTCCTTTCACCCCCACCCCCCCGTCCAACCCTACTAAATAACGTCTCCAAGCTCCCCCGAAGGACATGGCTGCAGAAGAGCTCGCCCTGTTTTTGACACCTAATTCTTTCCTTTGCATGTTAATAAATGAATCCACACCTTGCATGGTTTACAGCTGTGGAGGAGAGCAACAGCCAAACCACTCCTGACAGTGGCCTTCAGCCCAAGGTGCTTCTCAAGGCTGCTGTAGCAAAGTACACAGATGCTCCCTCCACTTAAAGGGGCTGCCCCACTTGGTCGATCTAATTGGTGAGTTCAGAAGAGTTTGCAAAAATGACATGTTGAAAACCTCCTTCGACTATGGAGAAGACCTCCTTCGACCATGTTGCAGACTAGCTTCGATGAGCTATGACTAACTTTGGGAAAATTGGACACCGAATAGTGGAGAGTGAAGACGACTTCCATCGATCTCCTTCGACCTCCCTTCAACTATGATGAAGACTATCTACGACTACCCTCGATTACCTACGACTAACATGCTGGCCTACTACGACTAAACCTACGAGTAAAAAAAGTATTGATTTTTTCCATGGCGACCTTTTTTTACTTGCGGGCATTTTTTAGCATATTGAAAAAAACCCCACGGCCTAGCTGAGGCCTCGAGTATGCAGAGACAACTCTCCAGCAGGAAGGAGAGTTACGAAGACCTCCTACGATGTCGTGTCGACCGTGCTGCAAGTACGAGTCAAGGGCAAACTCACCAGAACTTGTGGATTAGATCGCCCAAGTGGGACAGGCCCTTTAACCCATATTCCCTACCTCAAAATGCCAAGAATAATGCTTGGAATCCCTCTTGGTAACAAAGCAGTGTGGCTTTCAATGTCCCAACCTCCCGCCCATCAGACGCTCCAATGTACACAAACTCTGAATACTCTCTTCGTGAAGTTTATCTCAGGATTTAAAAAAACATCTCGTTGGCTGAAATTCCATTTAGAGTGTGCTAACCTTTCCTCCATGTTTGTGGCAGTTCTTACCTCTTCGTCCTCTGATCTTTTTAAGGCATCGCTGGCAAACTTCACGTACTGCATCATCAGGGTAACCAGAGCAGTGTAGCGGGTGCGCAGGTCCATGAACTGCAGAGGGACACAATACAATGTGACACCAAAGTTAATGCAGTCCACTGTTTTAGCCACCATTAAATGCAGCTCGAGCTTCAGGCGGATGAGTGCTTGGGACAATCTGGCAGGAAAGGGTTAATTCCCAACTTCCAACTATTCTCTTCTGAGGTAGTTTACGTTAGAACATTGGAAAAGTCAAAGAGCTCCTAGCCAGTGCCTCTTAAACAGTGTTCCTTCTCTGTAAAGACAGGCCTCGGTCATGAAATTTCCAGTCACTTCTCTCACTGAAGCAGGGTGGCACAGTGGTGCAGCGATAGGGCTTCTGCCTTACAGCAACAGAGATCCGGGTTCGATCCTGACTATGGGTGCTGTCTGTGTGGAGTTTGTACATTCTCCCTGTGACCGCATGGGTTTTCTCTGAGTGCTCCGGTTTACCCAGACATTCCAAAGATGTGCTCGTTTGTAGGTTAATTGGCTTCTGTAAATTGCCTCGAGTGTGTAGGGAGTTGTTGAGAAAGTAGGATAACATGGATCCAGTGTGAATGGGTGATTGGAGGTCGGCGTGGACTCGGAAGGCTAAAGGGTCTGCTTCCACGTTGTGTCTCGAAACTAAACTAGTTTAAGGTGTGGAATATCTCAATATCAAGGCAGAACATCCAACGTTTCGAGCAGTCTCGACCTCTCATGGACAAAGATTGAAAAGACTAAGCTTGTATTCACTGGAGTTTAGAAGGATGAGGGGGGGGGGGTCTTATAGAAACATATACAATTATAAAAGGACTGGACAAGCTAGATACAGGAAAAATGTTCCCAATGTTGGGCGAGTCCAGAACCAGGGGCCACGGTCTTAGAATAAAGGGGAGGTCATTTAAGACTGAGGTAAGAAAAACCGTTTTCACCCAGAGAGTTGTGAATTTGTGGAATTCCCTGCCACAGAGGGCAGTGGAGGCCAAGTCACTGGAAGGATTTAAGAGAGAGTTAGATAGAGCTCTTGGGGCTAGTGGAGTCAAGGGGTATGGGGAGAAGGCAGGCACAGGTTATTGATAGGGGACGATGAGCCATGATCACAATGGATGGAGGTGCTGGCTCGAAGGGTCGAATGGCCTCCTCCTGGACCTATTTTCTATGTCTCTATATCACATTAAACTGATCCCTGCATTTTGATAATTAGTTGGTTACACAAAAAGCCGGAGAAACTCAGCGGGTGCAGCAGCATCTAAGGAGCGAAGGAGATAGGCGACGTTTCGGGTCGAGACCCTTCTTCTCCTTCGCTCCTTAGATGCTGCTGCACCCGCTGAGTTTCTCCAGCTTTTTGTGTAACCCTCGATTCTCCAGCATCTGCAGTTCCTTCTTTAACACTTTGATAATTAGTTTATTGGTGTACTGACAGCACAGGTCAAGATAGAAAAGGTGTATGGGAAATCCTCTTCTTTGAACTAGTCCAGCTAATTGGATAAGGTGTGGTGGAAAAGTGGAGATTCTTATTTAGCTTAGAGCTATATAAACCGAATGAAGGCAGAACAGATATCGCAAATTTCCTAATCATTCCCCCCCCGCAGCTCAATCCAGTTGGCAGAGAATTCTTTGGCACATTGTAGTGCAGTAACTTAGTACATGATTAGCAATCAACATTACATGGGTTCCAAATGTTGGTAGTAATGGTTGGCATTGGAATTACTCAGGCTCAAAGTATAAGAAACCTGTCTCTAATGAAAGACAAGATCTCCTCAGCTATCTAATTGACTGCCTGCAGTTTATTACACTTGGAGCATTCACCACGTTTACTGCGCTCAGCTGGCCGGTGCTGTCCTACAATTTAAAGTTCATGAATATAAATCATTGCTCCAACAAGGACCTGCTTATAAAACATTACTTTCCATCCAAGGCCTTTCACTTTATGATGCATCTGGCCTTTGCAGGGACAGAAGGCTGCTATTGTGCTTACATTTAATTTAAAAGTATCATCCACTTTGGTCACTGTTTAAGAATAAGGGGTAGGCCATATAGGGCTGAGACGAAGGAAAACTTTTTCAACCAGAGAGTTGTGAATCTGTGGAATTCCAAGCCACATAAGGCAGAGGAAGCCAATTCACTGGATACTGATTCTGGATGATCAGCCAAGGGGCCGAATGGCCTACTCCTGCACCTACTTTATATGTTTCTATGTTTGCCTGGTCCTTGGTTTCTGCTCTACATCACTAAAATGTTTTTCTATTTTAGCTATTTAATGAATTACTTGCTATGACATTGGAGACTATTCTCCCCATAGGTCCATACTGGCCCACAGCAAAGGAATTCCATCAATCCCATTCCCCCTCTCCTATTTTCCTGGGACCTTGCAAGTTCATTTCACTCACAAATCAACTCCTCTTTGATTCTTTTGCCACTTACCTGTAATAAGAGGTCATTTTCAGCAGCCTATTAACTTACCAGCACATCTTTGTGAAGTGGGCGCACCTAGGTAGAACGTGCAAACTCCCCCCAAACAGCACCAGAGGTCAGAATCAAACCTGGGTCCTTGCAGATGTGAAGCCGCCTCACTAAGCACTGCACCACCCTGCCACCCAGGGAATGTTACACAAATCCCTTTTGAGCGTTTCCGCTGTTCTTTTGGGTTGAAATAACTCACTGCGCAAAATAAATCCTCACCTCTACTATGGTTCTTGCGCACTTATCTTAAACCCATGACTTCGGGACAAGAACTACCCTTAATGATGAAAGGTGCTCATCTAGACCTTTGAAGGTTTTGAACTGTTCCATTATATCTCCCCTCGACTTTCTCTGTTCCATGGAGAATGACCTAAGGGTGTCAATGGAATGAGATGAATGAAGTTAACATTGGCCACCTCTTGCACAATGATGTCTGATGAGCTCTGCATCCTACGCCTCTTGACTGGCGATTTCTGCTGGGAGTCCACCATGGCTTTGTAAGTCATCAGCTGAAGCTCATATTCCTGTAATTGAGAAAAAGAGGCAACTGTTCACTTTCAACTGTGTAACAGCATCACCACCAAAACCCAGCTACGGAACACCAGCAATCCCGCTGATGGGACTTCATGTTTCGAACAAACCTTAGCTCTAACAACTACTGGAGACAACAGGGCTCGGAGTGTAATTCATTCTTGATCATTCAATGAGGGTCATGGTCATGCCTTTTGGTCGGGTCTCTCACGTTGGTACGACATCAACAGAAAGCCGAGCACATAATTCACGCCAAAGACACTGAGTGCTGGTGCAGCTCAGAGGGTCAGGCAGCATCGCAGGAGAAACATGGAGAGGCAACATCTCCTCCCTCACAAATACTTTAAATCTGTTAACACCAGTTTAGGAAACATTGATTTTTACGTGTTCCCACAAAAGATTTATAGCTTTACCTTATATTATCCTTATAGTAAACCATTTGACTCCCAACAGAATTTCCAATGTTACCTTTACAGCAGAGGAGTATCCCTCCGAATACTTCTGACATTCGTCCATTTTTCCCTGTTTCATTTCAACCTCAGAAGCCAACATCTGCAAACACAAGGGCATATATTCAATATTGGCAAGTTGCTAATTCCTGTATTTCTTTCTTATTTGGTTTGAATGGTTGCCTCTGAAATATTTCCATTCGTTCGGTACTGATCGAGCATTTAACTAGTTTATTTAGTTGGTTTGTTCAACAATTCAGAGTGTGATTACCAATGCTTCCAAATCTAGCCAGATCTCATTCAGACCCCGACACACACTCAGGGGTGCTTTGTACACTGGTCACCCAAGCTGGCTGGTTTCTCCCTCACGGTGGACTTGGAGATGTAAGCAGTGAATGTGCTGCACTACACTGAAAGTAATCCAAGTGAACATACTGTCAGCCTGCCTCAGTCATGATCACATTGAATGGCAATGCTGGCTCGAAGGGCCAAATGGCCTAATCCTGCATCTGTTGTCTATTGTCCCTTAGGGCACAACATCACATCATGTTATAATCGAGTCAGGGGTGTTCTCTGATTAAATAGTTGGGACCAGATTGGGTCAGCTTGGGCTTGCGATTTATCCAGGTGATAAAACTCTACTTTATAAGAAAGTAACTTTGAGAAAGTGAATGTATTCGACGTTTCACCTTCATACAGATCTTCAGCATGTTTGAGGTTGTTATGGTCATGGTGATTGGGTGGTTCTGGTCTGGGTCAGACAGTGAATGTTTGGGCTCTGATCTTACTTGGGTTGGCCACAGTCAGCAAGGGTTAGAACTTGCATCCAAGCTGATCTCCAGTGAGAATTGTTAATAAGCTGGTTGTATACACAAAATGCTGGAGTAAATCAGCGGGTCAGGCAGCATCTCTGGAGAAAAGTAATCGATGACGTTTCAGGTCTGACCCTTCTTTAGACCTGAAATGTCACCTATTGCTGTTCTCCAGAGATGCTGCCTGATCCGCTGAGTTGCTTCAGCACTTTGCGTCTATCATCGGTGTAAACCAGCATCTGTAGTTCCTTCCTATACAATAAGCCGGTTACCTTTTGTTGATGGAGTTCATCTGCGAGGGCTCGGATATCTTCGGGCTGATGTTCTTGCATCTTCTGTTGGGTGGCTTCCATTTCTTGGATCCACCGATACAGGTCTTTGTTACTGTCTCTGTAGCAGCTCAGGGACGTGCTGATTCCGTCGAGCTCATGCAGTCTGAAAGCAGAGAGTACAACCGACCGCTAGCTTTGTCTCCGCAGCAACAACCCGCCCACATCCCATCATTATAATTCCAGCCAAGTGGTAAACGACCTTGATTCCAATGTGCAATACCATACACTACATATTTTAAAAGAAAGATCTACTGAATTCCTTTAAATCCATCTTCCTGCCTTCCAATCATCATTAACCTCTGATTATGGAAATTATATCCTCGCTGCCCACTCCATCAAGGCATCCCAATTTGGGAATGTCAATTACATTGGCACGTCCAAAGTCCATTTCCAGATGAAATAACCCCAGATTACTTTCCTTCATCTCAAAAACCTTCCAGCTCTAGTGGTACGTTTCAACATCTCCTATGTACCCTCATGACATCTCATTTTTCTTGTGAGCTGCTGACCAAAAGTGTACACTAGTTCTGTCCTATTCATGGTTTTATTTGGTTCACTTTGCTACTCCACGGTATTTGGGATATTTAGGCCTCGGACAAATAAAAAACGGTGCTGCCTGCATTGCTGTGGGATGCAATAACTTGTCAAAAGGTGGTGTGTATACACAACTGCTCATCATCGTTAGGGTTGTATGAGGTTGTATTAACATTAGGGCTGTGCTGTGTTTGCCTGGTCCTTAACTCTGTAGACTTCAGCGATACAGCATAGAAACAGGTCCTTGTGTCCACACTGACCAATGATCACTTGAACTAGCGTACTACACTACACTAGTACTATCCTGTATACAAGGGACAATTTACTATGTACAGAAGCCAATTAACCTACAAACCTGTATGTCTTTGGAGTGTGGGAGGAAACCGGAGCACCCGGAAAAAACCTACAGGGAGACCGTACAAATTCCCATTCACCCACGGTGAGCAAACCAGGGCCTGTGGCACTGTAAGGCAGCAAATCTATCGTTGCGCCACCATGTCCCCTTGTCGTATCCTGCAGAACACTACCATTTTCAATCACTAACCAGTATCCAATGCACCATTTCACTGAACAAGTGGGAGCTTTTTAACGAGGCACAGCCAATTGTACCAGTTATAGCCAGGACAGACCTGTTGTCGATTTGGGAGCGAATGCTCTCCCATCTCTCAGCCAACTGGACGGCCTTCTCCTTGTGCCAATCCATGTCCATGTCACGCTCGTTGTGGGTCCTCAGCATCCTCTCGCTGACAGCCTTGCCTTTCTGCAGCTCGTCTTCCAGCAAATGGAAGACTTCCCGTTTCTCGTCCACCTCAGTACGCCATTGCTGATGAGGAGTTAAACGCAGCAGCCATGAGTATACATGTAAACACTGGATTCACTGTGGAGCTCTTAGGGGTGGCATTTTTATTCATGGATTAAAGGGATCTGGGCTTCACAGGCCGAGCCAGCATTTATTCTTCCCATCCATAATTGCCCTTGAGAAGGTGATGGTGAACCACGGCAGAACTTGAGGTGTGGGAGAGAGTTCCAAATGGTGCAGGTAAAGGAACAGTAAAATAATTCCAAGACAGGATGGCGGGTGGCTTAATACTAGGAATGCATTCTAAATGGTAGACTGAGCGAAGGTGCCATTTATCATTGGGCAAAAACTAAAATCTTGCAGACTGTCCGATAAGGTATTCAGGAAAAAAATCAATTTACCCAAAGAGTGGAAAAGATGTGTTACAGAATGGGTCAGATAGAGAAGCTGGGATAGGGGGAGATAGGGGGAGGTTGTAACAATGCACAATGACAATGAGATGACAATGTTATAATATATTATTAACTTTTCCAAGTTTCAAGATCGGGGAAGGGAACTTTTCATTACCTTGAGTGTATTCTGCAGAGAGCGAATGGCCTCTGGGTCAGGGGGCACGGCATCCTCCTCTCCCAGTTTGGTCTCATACTGCTTAACAAGAGCCTCTGCTCCTTGAGTGTTTTTAACAATCAAATTGACAGTCTTCAACCTGCGGTTGGAAACAAAGCTCGTTTTAGGCTTCTGCTGAAAACATTTGTCAACCCTGCGTAATATTCAGATGTTTCCCTGCCGTTGTCGTGTGAAACTTCATTTTATGGTCACACTGATCAACAGAACCAGAATGCCATTAGTTTAGAGATACAGCGCAGAAACAGGCCCTTCGGCCCACGGAGTCCGTGCCGACCAGCGATCCCCTCACGCTAACACTATCCGACACACGCTAGGGACAATTTACAATTGTACCAATCCGATGACGTCTTTGGAGTGTGGGCGGAAACTGGAGCATCAGAAGAAAACCCACGCAGGTCACGGGGAGAATGTCCAAACTCCGTACAGACGGCACCTCTAGTCAGAATTAAACCCGGGTCTCTGGTGCTGTAAGGCAGCAACTCTCCCGCTGCGCCACCATGCTGCCCTTGACAAAAGATAATGTTTTGGTGCATGTCGAAGCCAAAGTTACCCGACCAGAGACTTAGTGCAGGGAGAATGCTGCCATCCCTCTCAGAGCACAGCACCATTTTCGTTCTTCCTGGAATGAAGGGTGCAAGGGGAGCCATTAACTTCCTTCCTCATGCTGACTATTGTAGATTCACAGTGGCCGCACACATGTGGAGAAAGGCCTCAGACTTGAAACATTAACTCTGCATTTCTTCCCGCAGATGCTGACTGATCTGCTGAGTGTTTATAAAGCAACTGTGTTTTTATTTCACCTCAGTGTTGAATCTACTCTACCTTCCACCCCCCAGCCCTCCCCCCCCCCTCAAAAACAGAGGGGCGCAAAACAAAAACAACAACAACATTTGTTTGTGAATTTGATCAGAGGCAACTCCTGAATCTAAAGCCACTGCGCTCGGTTCCAGATAAAAACAAAGTAAAGCAAACCGACAGCGAAATCCATAATGTGATTTATAATGACAGATGTAGCTCAGATACTTTCACGCACCTGAAATGGGTAGTTATTCAGTGGCTAAAATAATGTGCACAACGAGAAAATATACACAAGATTTTCTGGAAACACAATCACACACACATTATAAACCAGGCTTAGCTTTTAATATACTAACCCCTTTACAACTCAAGGCACCGGGCACATTGGACAACAGTGGGTATTCCTGGACAAACTGAATTGTCTGTGATGGATGGACCCTTCTTTGCCCAGCATGCACAGAGAGAGAGAAACCACTCTGCCTCTGTGATGGAAAGGTTTCATGGCTCTGACCCAGGGGTAGATAGGGTTCCATGCCATTATGGAGGCACTAGGTCGAAATTCCCTTTTTGTACCTAATTTATTTGTGCAATGACTTTTGCAAAGATGCAAAATTAAAGTACAGTTAATGCCAGTCCACCAATGTGAACGTAGCTTGCAACTCTCATTAATTTCCAAATGGAAAGCAGTACAAATTATTGCACCATCAGTTTGTCTAGGAAGGTACACAAAAGGCTGGAGAAACTCAGCGGGTGCAGTAGCATCTAAGGAGCGAAGGAGATAGGCGACGTTTCGGTCAAGACCCTTCTTCAGACTGAAGAAGCGACCCGAAACGTCGCCTATCTCCTTCGCTCCTTAGATGCTGCTGCACCCGCTGAGTTTCTCCAGCCTTTTGTGTACCCTCGATTGTCCAGCATCTGCAGTTCCTTCTTTAACAGTTTGTCTAGGAAGATGACATTTGTGAGATTTGAAGCCTTACTTATCCAAATAAATAGAGGAGAGCGAGTGAACTTGATTGAGATTCTGCAGCACGACACTCAGCTCTGTCCGCAGGGTCGGAGTTGAAGATGAAGAGGCCTGACCAAAGAATTTATCGCATTTCTCCGTTACTTTCTCCAGATCCGCAATAAGCTCCTCCAGTTCACTCTTTAGCTTCTGAGAGAAAGATGCAAAAGGAATCAGTTATAAGTTCGAGGAGCAGAAGTAGGCCATTTGGCCCATCAAGCCTACTCCACCTTTCAATCGTGGCTGATCTATCTTTCCCTCCCAACCCCATTCTCCTCCGCCCCATAACGCCCGACACCCGTACTAATCAAGAATCTGTCAATCTCCATCTTAAAAATATCCATTCACCTGGCCTCCACAGGCGTCTGTGGCAATTAATTCCACAGATTCACCATCTTCTGACTAAAGAAATTCCTCCTCATCTCCTTCCTAAAGGTATGTCCTTTTACTCTAAGGCTATGGCCTCCAGTCCTAGACTCTCCCACTAGTGGAAACATCCTCCCAACATTCACTCTATCCAGGCCTTTCACTCTATCCTCAGGCTGAGTATTACAGATGCACTGACTCCAAACTCTATCCAGTCCTGTGCAGTGACTGAGTATTTACAGTATTTGCTGGGTTACTTACCTACAAAGCGCAACCACAAATCCCATTGGGCATGGATTGGAATTAGAACTTAGTTCAATTAAAAAACAGAAATTATTATTATTACTATTTGCTGGAATCAGCAAGAAGTGATAATAGCGAAGATAGACACAAAACGCTGGAGTAACTCAGTGGGTCCGGCAGCATCTCTGGAGAAAAGGAGTAGGTGACGTTTTGGGTTGAGATCCTTTCAATGGTGGATCACTGTACAAGCCCAGTTGATTTACAAACATATCTTTGGGATAGAAAATCTGCCTTCCTTCCCCTAGTGAATCAGAACCTCTTAAATTCTGCCTAATAAGCTCTCCTGTCATATTACTTTGGAATGGACAACAAATGCTGCCTTGAAGTGTGAGGCCAGTATCCAGAGTGACTAAGGATAGAGTCACATTAACATTGTGTGAAACTTTAAGAGTAAAATTACCAAACAGCAACTCCATAAAGTTTGTTTTTTTAAGGTATTAATCTAGGGCTATCCAGCTGCGGGTTAACAAACGTCGGATTGTGCGAGATCTCCTCACACTGACCTCTTGCTCGGAGATTCTCTGCAAGCTTTCCTGCAGATCGTCCCGCTCGAGCGGGGTCCGGATCTGACGGATCAGCCGCTTCTCACAGTTCTCCACCCGCAGGCGAATGTTCCGCAGCTCGGAGATGAACAAGTTGCAGGCTGACTCCTCTTGTTCCTCTGTTTTGGTGGGAAAATGAAAACGTTGTCAGTGAAAGTCCAATGCCTGAAACGCCTCGAAGCTCATTCCTCTCTCTTTGTAGTCAAGCGTCAGGATCTTGGTGGCAATGGGGTAAGCAGCCAGTCGCAAAGCCACACCCAATCCCTCCCCAGTCCCTCTTGTTCCCAGAACAACTTTCAAGCTTTTCTCAGTCCTGTTACACATTCCACTTCAGTTGTCCTTCCTGCGAATAAACATCAATGATTATTTCACCCATTATTCCATGAGATCAGCTGATGCTGGCGGGTGTTTGGTTCCAGATGACGAGACTAGGAGTTGACCAGTGGAGGAAGGGATGTTGTCATCTTGGGTTGTTAGGCTTTGCAAACTGGCTGCTTTCCCCATCACCACCAAAAGTGTTGGTTTGTGTGAAATTGGAGCAACAAGGACTTTGGAAATTTATTCCCAATCCCTCAGTCTGGAATTTACACATGACCCCTCTCCTCACCGCGACCTTCGGCTGGAACACCTTGAACGGCTCCAGGTTTTCCACTGACCTTGCACCAAAGATCCATCAGGAACATGGCAGGGTTCTAGACTCTGCCCCCATAGCGTTACTCTACAAGTCCTGAGCTAAGGAGCTTCAGTGACTGGCCTGAGCTACGGAGAGTGCAGTCAAAAGGGGAATTGATTTACAGAGGGACATTCAAATATAACCACTGATCTATTTGCTAGTTGTGTGTGGTGCAGTGTCACGTTCAGAGGGCATTGGGTTAAGTGCTTGAAATGTACCGTCTCAGATGGTGAGGGAATGCTGAGAACCACTGAATGGTCAGAGATAACTCATGGATATGGCCAAGAATTTCACTTTATGCCCCAGCCACTGGGTTCCCCTCAAATGAGTACAGGAGGTGAAGAGTTGAATATGAATGTTAGCCCTGGAAAGATACAAAATTCTGGATTAACTCAGCGGGTCAGACAGCATCCCTGGAGAACATGGATAGATAAATGTTCAGGTCGGTCCCTTCTTCAGACTGATTGATGGGTTCTGACCCAAAACGTCACTTATCCATCTTCTCCAGGGATGCTGCATGACCTGCTGAGTTACTCCAGCATTTTGTGTCTTTCCTTGGTAAAGCAGCATCTGCAGTTACTTGTTTCTACATGAATGTTAGCCCTACTTTTGGTGAAGTGTTTTAGGCAGAACATGTTCACAGCAGCTTTGAGAGGAGTGTTCAAAATTAGGAGATGGTTTGATCGAGGAGAAGCTATTTTAATTGGACTCAGACAGAGTGAAGGACGAAGGAACCAAATGCCACAGGAGGAGATTTTTAACCGTAATGCAGTGGTCTCTTGTCGCCAGGAATGCAATGCTTGAAAGGGTGGAGAAAGCAGATCAGCACTAATGTCCACAAGTGAATAAATACATTAATGAATAAAAATTCACAGCACAGTAGGAAAAACCACAGTGTTGCAAGCCATCCCGGGTTAACGGACTGGTTCCAATTTTACAAATGTCCATAAATCAATTTTATTCATAAACCAGAAAATACACAAAAATCACTTGAAATGGCACCATACCTCCACGGCATTGTAATGAATGACATCAAAAGCACATGACTGATGAAAGAGAACAACTGCTAAAAGTGTAGAAAGAGGGGAAACTGTTTGTGCCGCTCGTAGAAATGAATATGTGCAGGCAAGTTGGACTTTGCAGCTTAATAATATTGTGAGAGCTCGATCGCGTGTAGGGGTGTGTTGGCTGCTTCTAATGCAGTGATGACCTCTACTTAGATAGGGCAAAACATAACGGATCAAATTAGCTCCATGAAGGATCACTATGATTTTACAAATCTACCTCTTTCTGCTGACTTCAATAGATCTTCATAATATTGTTTGCAGAACTTGACCTCCCTCTCCAGTTGTGCTCCATCAGTGACTGAGAAGGCCTCGGACTCCTGACTGTCCTCCAGGAAGTCATTGAGGTGGACCTGTAGGCTGCTGAGCACCTGCTGATGCTCTCCTGGCAACATGGTCTTTATCTGTGGAAAGGCAACACATGATGTGAAGATCATAGCAAATGAAAGGTCCAGAGCTTCCTTTGGCTCTTCAAGTACAGATAATCACTCGGTCGTGTTCACAGACTGCCCAACACAGCTACAGCCTTTTTAGCCGACAGGTGTGGACTTGCACATTGCTTCCCCTCAACCACTTCATCTAACCACTTCAACACATTCTCTCTCCTTCACGTCCAATGCTTATAACAATCTATATTTACCCACTCTGCCTCAATCGTTCCTTACTGGAGTGTGCCACGTATCCGAATATTCCACCAGGTCAAGAGGTTTCATGCACTTTGATGAAAACCTCATTATATTTTAGCAGCACTTCGGAGAATTTGGACTAGTGCTTAAGTGCGTCAAATTTTCATAAGGTCATAAGTGAAAGGACCAGAATTAGGCCATTCAGCCCATCAAGTTGAGTATAGGTGAGTATCGGAGAAAAGAGGTCCTTCTGCAGTTGTACAGGGCCCTGGTGAGACCACACCCAGAGTATTGTGTGCAGTTTTGGTCTCCAATTATGAGGAAGGACATTCTTGCTATTGAGGGAGTGCAGCGTAGGTTCACGAGGTTAATTCCCCGGATGGCGGGACTGTCATAGGTTTTTTTTTCATTAGGTCATTAGAAAATAGGTGCAGGAGGAGGCCATTCAGCCCTTCGAGCCAGCATCACCATTCACACATGGTGAAAGAATGCAGTGGCTGGGCTTGTATACACTGGAATTTAGAAGGATGAGAGGGGATCTTATTGAAACATATAAGTTTATTAAGGGATTGGACACGCTAGAGGCAGGAAACATGTTCCCGATGTTGGGGGAGTGCAGAACCAGGGGCCACAGTTTAAGAATAAGGGATAGGCCATTTAGAACAGAGATGAGGAAACACTTTTTCACCCAGAGAGTTGTGAGTCTGTGGAATTCTCTGCCTCAGAGGGCAGTGGAGGCTGATTCTCTGGATGCTTTCAAGAGAGAGTTAGATAGAGCTCTTAAAGATAGCAGTCAGGGACATTGTGAGAAGGCAGGAACAGGCTCGACCAGTTGCGCCACTGTACTGTTCCGACAAGATATTCCAACCAACACAACAAAGAATGGAGCAATTGGAGTCCGTGCCACACTTCATGAAGTATTTACCGAGGAAACGTTCCAGGCTCGGATGGTGGAGATTTCATTCATCAGGTAGTGCCAGGACACGATGCTCTTCATGTTAATGTGGGACTGATGCCAGAGAGCCAGTACATTCTGATAGAGTTGCTCAATCCTAGGAGAAGAAAAAAAGGGAAAGGTTCACTTATCATGCCATTTTGCAATTGGGAGTAATTTAATTAATTCCGACTAGGAATGCAAACGCACTGTGGGAGTGAGCTCATCTACCAGCAACTGGGTCTCAACGTCAAAAGTAGTTTTGGATACTGTTCTGGTTCATCGACCATCAAAGCACCTTTCAGTGTGTTTGAACCGGAGGCTTTCTCAATATTTCAGACCACCACTCGCCTGTCACACTGGGTTTCGCATCAGTGAAGTGAATAAGGAGAGCTGTGTTATCAGGAGTATCTTGTTATAGATGGGATGTCATGGCAAGACTGGATCTGCCCGCTGCGATGCAATTGGTAACTGAACTTCCCTCAACCCCCTACATAACAAGGCACATTAGTGATTCAGGTCACCACTGCGGCTGCCTATGAAGGGATTGCAGTGGGTAAAACAGATTCCCCATGCAGATAGTCAAAGACTTCAAAAGTATTAAAGAAGGAACTGCAGATGCTGGAGAATCGAGGGTTACACAAAAAGCTGGAGAAACTAATTTTCACACTACAAACAGCTTACAATGGCCCGTTTCCTTTATCATCAATACTTTTTTGCATATCTTTCATTCATTGTTCTTTAACTCTCCACATCACTTTCTATATCTCTCTTTTCCCTGATCCCTGACCAGTCTGAAGAAGGGTCTCGACCCGAAACGTCGCCTATCTCCTTTGCTCCTTAGATGCTGCTGCACCCGCTGAGTTTCTCCAGCTTTTTGTAGACTTCAAAAGTATCTTGTCTTTGTTCCCTTTTTAATGGAAAGTTTGCAAATGGTGCTGCATTATGTGAAGCGTCAAAATGCCCCTGTACCACGCAGTTACAGACACCACATAAGGGAAAATGAACATCAGCATGCCCAGCCAAACAGCATCTGCAGTTCCTTCTTTAACACTTCTCCGAATGTTTGTGGTTTGGGTCAGTTCCTCGTCAGACCACATGGTGGCCTCCCATTCCCATGTAAACACTGGCAAAGGTTTCTAACTCAGCAAGAACCTGGGATTCGTATGAGTCTTAAGTCTTGTCAGAGGCCTATGTATAAGGAAACATTTTTGAAGAGGATTCCCCGTTGAAGGGGACACAATAGCCACATGCGCGCAGCAAAACCAGATATAACTCTGTCATAGACACAAAATGCTGGAGTAACTCAGTGGGTGGGACAGGCAGCATCTCCGGAGAGAAGGAATGGGTAACATTTCGGGTCAAGATCTTTCTTCCTTGCTAATTACTACTGTGATAACAACTTCATGATTCATGTTGGTGGGATAAATATTGACCTCAGGATCGAGGGGAGAACTCCAAGCCTGGAGCAAATATGATCTGAAGAGCATTAGATACATGAGCAGAATTAGGCCATTCAGTCCATCGAGTCTGCTCCACCATCCGATCATGACTGATCTATTTTTCCCTCTCAGCCTCATATTCCCACCTTTGCCTCGTAATATTTCACAGTAATCGAGAACCTAGCAATTTCCCGTTTTAAAAATACCCAATGACTTGGCCTCCACAATCATCTATGGCAATGGATTTCACAGATTCACCAATCTCTGCTCTCTTTCAACAGTATAGCAGCCTTCAGGCTGGAGGACCTAGATTTTCAGTTTAAAAGTGAACAACTCTCCAAACAGGTTTGAGCTGCCCCAAGGCAAGCCTTCCGTAAATGGCAATTCGTGGGGTGCCAGTACTACCAAAGCGGCATGTCAAAAATCTCCATTTTGAAGCCACGCGCTCTCCCATGAATAACAAATACAGCCACTAAATTTGTCCACACGGGACACCCTCTAAAAGGCCAAATGCACCATTGCCTCGTCTATCTTCCCCGATGGAGGGAATGGTGCTTCTTCCAGCATCGTGACTGGCAATGAATGGGAAGTAGGTTGGTTGGGGGAAGAGGGGAACCCACAGGAGAAGTCAAGTAAGCCATCTTTTATTCAGCAAACAGGGTCTACTTCAACTGTGCATTGCAACAACAGTCGCCAGAATCGACTTGAAAATCACCTCCCTCCTTCCCCCCCCCCCCCCCCCCCCCCCCACACTCAATTGCAGCACCATCTCCTGATAAAAGCGGACTGATTTCTCCAGTAAATGAGGGATGGTTGCTGCTGTAAGACAAGCCCAGTCACTACGTGTAGTGGACAAGAATGACTAAGAAGGGAGTTTCCTAATCTCTGCCCTGTGAGCAACAGACATTTGATTGTAATGTAAAAACAACAGCCCTCTCCTTACCGGCTTGCCATCTCGACGGCCTCTTTATTTGGCGGTGGAACTGAAAAGCAAACGGACGGAACCATGGCCTCGTTCCCAGTGGGACTGATGACCTTCCATTTGGCTCGGTGCGAGTTGTTTTCCAACAAACATTCATCTTCCTTGTAAATAGTTATCTGTTTAAACAAGAGAATTAGTGCAGGACTTCTGCAAACTCACACCACAGATGGGAGGAGGCGTGAAAGTCGCCACAAACCGCGCCCTGCATTCATGTGGTAAGAGCGGCCCTTGGTGCCGAGGGGCAGGAATTACCAGGTGATGTTTGAACGGAGCCACACAATGAGAAATTAGGAGGAATCGCGATGCGTAGCCGGTTGAATAGGTAGATTTTTGAAAGTTATTCTCGATGAGGAAAGAGAGTTGGAAAGGTTTACGGTGAGAATTTCAGAGCTGTGAAACCAGGTAGGTGACGACACCAATGGAGCAAAGATGAAACAGGGGACAATAATAGGCCAGAATTAACCAGATATTTCAGTTGAAGGCGGCTGCTGAGGCAAAAAGTCGCCTAATTTTCATTAAAGTGTTTCTAACCTCGATTTGTTTGTAGTCACAGATGGCTTTGATGGGGATGGAGATCCTGATGGGATTTTCATGATTCCTTGGCTTCAGCTGCACAATTGCCTTTGCCCGACTCATGAGACTTGCTACGTTACTCTTGTACTGAAGCAGCTGTTCTTTCTCATCCTAAAATACACAAAATAATCCATTAAGCAGAGGAGGAGTGACAATGCTTCCCGATTGCTCTGCCATCAGTTCAGACAAGTTGACATGATTTTAACAGATACTCACAAGACAGCCTCTCAATTCATCCAGCCTGCACACCAGTCATGTTTCATGCAGATTCAACAAGACAATTTGTATCATCAGAACCTTAAATTCCAAACCATGAGCTCCATCAGAAGGCTTGTCCCAATTCTGGAGTATGGTGTGCAATTTTGGTCGCCTAATTATAGGAAAGATGTCAACAAAATAGAGAGAGTACAGAGGAGATTTATTAGAATGTTGCCTGGGTTCCAGCAACTAAGTTACAGAGAAAGGTTGAACAAGTTAGGTCTTTATTCTTTGGAGCGCAGAAGGTTAAGGGGGGACTTGATTGAGGTCTTTAAAATGATGAAAGGGATAGACAGAGTTGACGTGGATAAGCTTTTCCCATTGAGGGTAGGCAAGATTCAAACAAGAGGGCATGACATGAGAATTAAGGGACAGAAGCTTTGGGGTAACATGAGAGGGAACTTCTTTACTCAGAGAGTGGTGGCTGTGTGGAATGATCTTCCTGCAGAAGTGGTGGAGGCAGGATCGATTTTAATATTTAAAAGTAAGGTGGATAGGTATATGGACAGGAAGGGAATGGAGGGGTATGGTCTGGGTGCAGGTAGATGGGACTAGGGGAAAATAAGTGGTCGGCATGGACTGGAAGGGCTGAGAAGGCCTGTTTTCCATGCTGTAATTGTTATATGGTCATATGGTGTATTACCAATGACAAGGTGCAGGTTGATTGATTGAAAGATACAGCATGGAAACAGGCCCTTCGGCCCACCGAGTCCATGCCGACCGTCGACCGGTTCATATTAGTTCTATGTTATCCCACTTTTGCATCCACTCACTACACATTAGGGGCAATTCACAGCGGCCATTCAACAGACAAACCCCAACGGCGTTGAGATACGAGAGGACCCTGAGGAAACCCACACTGTCACAGGGACAGCATCCGTGGTCAGGATCGAACCTGGGTATCTGGCGCAGTGAGGCAGCAGCTCTACCAGCTGTGCCACTGTACGGCCCAAAAGACAACTTGTCATTAACTATGTCAACTGGGCTCCAAAACCTCTGGACCCTTCATATACTTGTACAATGTATCCATGCACTCCGGAGCTCACTTCATTAAACATGATGTTCCGGATCCAATGAAGAAGCAATCTTTGGTGGTTGTTTAATTTAGTTTAGTTTAGAGATACAGCGTGTAAACAGGCCGTTCGGCCCACCGAGTCCAAGCCGACCGTGCATTAACACTATCCTAAGCACCATTGACAATTTACTGAGGCCAATTAACCTACACACCTGTACGCCTTTGGAGTGCGAGAGGAAACTCTGGGGCACCCAGAGAAAGCCCACGCTGTCACGGGGAGAACGTCCAAACTCCGTACAAACACCACCCGTAGTCAGGATTGAACCCCCGGTTTCTGGCGCTGTAAGGCAGCAACTCTACCGCTGTGCCACCGTGGCATCCCCTAATTTCCTTGTTATCACCCTCAAATTCCTGTATTTCCTGTCTGTTGGTGCTGCCTTGCATCAGTTTGGGCCTCACCATGGAATCCTGAACCAGATCCTCCAGTCTCACCAGGCTGCTGGATTTGTCACCATTGTACTTCCTCTTGATGGTCTCCTGCAGGTTCCTCAAGTAGTCCATGGATTCTTTGGCATCATTGTAAAACTAGAAGAGAAGGCAACAGAAAGGGAGTGCGATGAGAGAGGCAGCGCACAGGTACCCTCGCCTCCGCTGACGGGACGGGTCCGTCCGGACACTTACCTCAAAATAGGTCGCATTTTCTTTCAGATGTCTCTCGACGCAGGAGCAGAGCTGCAGAATCCAGCTCCATTGGGTCTGCATGGCGGCTTTGAAAGCCTGGGGAAAGAAAACACAAGAGCTGCACTCCAGGCTCACCGGTGACCAAGACCAAGAGGAGCAGCGCGAGCCGACTGGCTGAAGCCCAGACAACACTTAAGGGCCTGTCCTACCAGCATCCGACTCCATCCGGTGAGCGCGATCAAACTAGAAGCGGGGGCCGCGCGGAGGTCGGGTGATCCCAGTACAGGGCCGTTCCCACCAGCATGCGCCTGCATGCGGCAAGCGCGACCAAACCAGCAGCGAGGGCCACGTGGAGGTCGGGTGAGTGGCGAAACGCGGCGCAAAGTGAGGCGAACTTGGAGCAAAGTCTTAAGGTAAGTTCGCCAGGACAGAGAGGGGCAAACAGAGAGGGGCACAGAGGCACACACAGAGGGCCACGGAGCCACACACAGAGAGGGTCACGGAGGCACCTACAGATAGGTTCACGGAGGTATGATGTCGAGGCGGTGTGTAATGCGTCGAGGCGACTGCGAGCCGACAAGCCTTTGCCGCGTGGAATTGTTGAACATGGTCAGTTTTTCGGAGCCCCGCGCGATGTCGGGACGAACTCCGCACAATTCCGCACGGCTCCGGCGATCGAAGTGGGACCGGCCCCGCGACGCCGGACGGCTGAAGCGACCACGTTAGGTCGCGTGCATCGCATAGAGTTGCATGCTGGTGGGACAGGCCCTTTACTTACCTCGATAGTCGACCGAGCAGGGTGCCGATGAAAGAGCAGCTTATCTGCCATCTCCTGCACAGACCTCATGAGGACGTCTTTGTCTTCCAGTTCCCGCATCAATTCCTGTCGCGGTGAAGACAATAAAGTACAGCTTGTGAGGACAATAAAAGAAACTGAAGCACAGAGGAAACAAAACTAGATAGACACAAAACACTGGAGTAACTCAGCGGGACAGGCAGCAACTCTGGAGAGAAGGAATGGATGACATTTCGGGTCGAGACCCTTCTTCAGACTTCAGGTCTCGACCCGAAACGTCACCCATTCCTTCTCTCCAGAGCCGCTGAGTTACTCCAGCTTTTTGTGTCTATCGGTTTAAACCAGCATCTGCAGTTCCTTCCTAAACAAAACTCCCATGTTGCCCCCACATTGGGAGACGGATGTTTACAGCTGACTGTTCATACACTAATCAAGAGGAACACACTTGCTTCTGTGGCAGAACGCTGCGGTATAATACGCTGTGATAGAACTTTGTTTATCCCAGGAGGGAAATTGATCTGCCAACAATCATAAAAACACAAAATACATGAAACATGAAATTAAAGTGAGGAGTTGAAAGGATTGGGTATGTTGAAAGAATTGGGGGGGAAGGGGGGGGGTGGTCAGTCAGTCTCAGTCTCAGTCTACCCCACGGGGAGGTTGGAGGGTACCCTTTCAAAACCCAACCAAGTGATCATCAGTGCACTACTCTGAGGGCAGTTCAGCCCAAACACCTGTATTTCTATCAACACCACCTCATCCCACCTTGCTGTGCCACACTGTTCCAACGTTACAATAGTAACTCCTGAGGCAATCTGTTGGCCTCCCAATCATTCCCAGTCATGAAGGGCAACATTCTGTTTTAAAGTAGCAGTTTTGAAATTCTACACGCGCCTCCCCTTCCAGATGCAAACACTTCAAACTAGCAGCCGTGCCCACAAGGATTACGTACGGCGTGGTACTCTCTCTTCCGCAACATGCTGGAGTTCCTATCACTCCAGTCGTACGCCACCTCCTCTTCCTCCTTCTCGTTCAGCCAGATCAGCTCAGTGGTTGCTCGGGACACAAAGCTATGCAGGCTGTCAAGTTGAGTGGCTCGGTCTCTGGAAGTGTCCTTCATGTTCGGGAAGGATGAAAAGAGCACACAGTTAAAACTCTGGATTCAAGCACTCATCTGACTGTGAAGACAGAAGTGACAACAAAGTCTCACCAAAAGCTTCCGGTACTGGCTCTCTAAAGCTCTCAGCTTCTCCGAGTAACTTTCGCTGAGTGGTGGGGTCATTTGTCCCTAGTTCAGAGATAAATATTCACATTATTACTGCGGGGGATTGTAAACATTTTTAAGAATTAAAAAATATATATTTGAAATGTTAAATGTGAAAAGTAACATTCGCCGAGTGGTGGAATAGTTTGTCCCCAGTTGAAAGAGTAGTCTTCACGTTATTACTGTAAGGGGATCGTCAAATTTAAAAACTAAACAAGATTTAATCCGAACCAATGAATGGTTCACATACTTGACAACAACCAGCCCTCAGCATCATTCAAGATAAAAATGCTATGACTAAAAACAAGGACTGGTACATCATTAAAAAGAGTTTATCGAACCATAAAGCAATGAGGAAAGTAATGTGGGCCCATTGTGTTGCTGTACGCGCCTTCAAACAGCTGTCTAATGAGTCCTATTCCCTCTTCCCACACCAAACTTCACTTTGGACCCACTTTACTGTAGAGATACAGTGGGGAAACAGGCCCTTCAGCCCATCAAGACTGTGCTGGCCAGCGACCACTCTGTACGCTAGCACTAGCCTACACACTAGGGACAATTTACAATTTTACCAAAGCCAATTAA
Source organism: Raja brachyura (assembly GCA_963514005.1). Next base: position 100,149,992 of record OY740785.1, read on the forward strand.
CCTCCAAACCTGCACGTCTTTGGAGTGTGGGAGGAAACCGGAGCACCCAGAGAAAACCCACATGATCCCAGGGAGAACGTACAAACTCCGTGCAGACAACACCCATAGTCAGGATCGAACCTGGTGTCTCTGGTGCTGTAAGGCAGCAACTCTACCGCTGCGCCACCATGCTGCCCACTTCTTCAATGAGGCTACAATAAGCACGACCCTACAATACTTATGCTAAGACTAAAAGTTGGTAGACTATAAGCTGGTATACATGTATTAATTCCCACAAATCTATTTAATTTCAAGAGAAACAAATTAAAATTCTGACAATGAAATATGATTTTGCTATTAACGGTTACCTCAGCGGCTCTGGCTTCCCTGATGCTGGATTCAAACTCTTCAATTGTTCGGTGAACATTTTTGTGGTTTTCCAAATGGCTTTCAATGCTTGGCAAATCAGAGCCCCATTCCGCGCGATCAAGCTGCACCTGGTTTAGGCCAGAATAAAACACCATCAATCAGGAACGTCGTCAGCGGCATCAACAAAGCTCAAGCTCACAGTTCTGGAGAATCAATCACGATTTTGTGTATAGTCTCATGACAAGAAAGGAAGGCATTAGTGCCTTCGAGTCTACACCAGCAATGTCATGAGTCCCATTCTCCCATTTCCTTCCTTCATAATAGCCCATCACCTCCACCCCCACCAGATTCTCCTGTCATTCACTTGCACTGAAGGAAGCCCACAGTGGCCAGGTTGACAGTGCAGGTCAACCTGAATTGTGCAGGTTTGGACCTGCAGTGCCCGATAGTACTGGGCCAAGTACAATGGGAGTGCAGATGCAACTGCTGATATAACTCAGCGGGTCAGGCAGCATCACTGGAGCCGTTTTAGGTTGGGACCCATCTTCATGCTGAACGTTGCCTATCCATGATTTCCGGAGATGCTGCCTGACTTGCTGAGTTACTCCAGCACTTTGTGTGTGACCTCCAATGGCCCACTGACCACCCAACCTGCACATTTTTGGGATGTGGGAAAAAGCCCACACTGTCAAAGGGAAGACGATGTAAACGCCATACGTGTTGCGACGTGGGCCACTGGAGGTGGCAGCACCGAGTGCCACACTACTGTGCCACCCAAATGATGCACACTCCAGGCAAGACTCTCTTCACCGGACCCGCCAGCTGTAACAACACAAACCAAGGTAGGGTGCAGTATCAATGTATACCCAAGGAGGAGCTCGGAGGTGAAGCTAAAAGGGCAATCGAGTTGAAAAGAAAGTTGTTTTCATTTGGAATCATTAATTGTTCCTGTTATGAACACGGGTTTCTTCAAAATTCTATTCTGCTCCCACATCCCAAAGATTAATTGTCCATTAATCTACCAATTTAGTTAACGAGGAGGAGGGAAAGCTTAAGAGAATATGGGCGAAATATAAAATAAAATTAATGTAGGCTTAGTGTAAATGGATGATTGACGATGGTTATAGACACAATAGTTGCAGGGACCTGTTTCCAAGGAGATGAGTCTATGACTTTGGAATTCTCTAATCCGGAGGGCCGTGGAGGCTTAGTCATGATGTTCATCCAGAACTGAAAGCTGCAGATTTATGGTTTAGGAGAAATGGGAATGGTGCTGAAAAATGGGCAGAGGCAAAAAATAAATCAGTGGATCTTGATGAATGGTGGAGCAGGCTCCGGGGCAGGCGGCCAACTCCTGCTCCTCTTCCCAATGCCCTCATGTGTTTAGCGTGAGCTGGAACCCAATCTGTCCTTTTGCAGTTTGGCTTTGCCCTGTTTAAAGCATCGTACTGAAACTAATTGGCTCCCACCTTCAACATTACTTGTTCTCCAGTTTACATATGGGACAATAGTTAGTGTAGGGAGGAAATGCAGAAGCTGGTTTACACCGAAGATAGACACAAAATGCTGGAGTAACTCAGCGGGTCAGGCAGCATCTCTGGAGAGATGCAATAGATGATGTTTTCGGTTGAGACCATTCTTCAGGCCAATAGTTTGTTTGTAGTTAAAACTACCTCTTGACAAAGAAATAGCAATTAAGTGTACAGAAAAGATTCCACTCGTGAATTGGCCATGCTGATGTGGCCCATCAGCTAAGCTGGAAAACTAAATTAAAATAAAGTTAAAAGAAATTGAAAAAACAGGTGGTAAACGTTTTATTGCCAAGGTACCTGTATATCTTCCACCCAGCTCAACAGGTCCTGGAGAAACTTCATGTTGACCTCCTCCTCTGTTAGGGATTGGTCAACGAACTGTGATCGCATTAATGGCTTCCTGATTTGCATCAGTTTCACTGTCTGCAGTGTGTCAGGCTCCGTATTGGGGACAAAGCCTTGAATGAACCCATGCGCCAGGACAGGTTTTAAGCCGGAAGACAGCATTGCCGGCAAGCTGGGCGTGACAACTGGGGTTGATCCATGGGTCAGGCTTGGCGTCAGGCTCCGAGATAGGTTAGAGGTCAAGGACGGAGTCAAACTCTGGGGGAAGTCAGAGGAGAAGCTCTGATTCAGACTCTGTGTTAGCCCAGCCATCATCAGCTGGGTCTGATCTGTTGACGAAGGACGCCCTTTATTGTACACCAATGAACATTCCGACTTCTGTAACATCAGCTCATCACGTAGCTTGGCCACCCTGCAGGAGGAAAATCACACAGGAATTTGGACCGAGTTTCAATGAGAAATTGTCAGCAAAGTTCCCAAGGGTGCTTGCTCTCAATAGCAGTTCATTGTGAAACGTGGACAATGGGCAGAACATTCCAGAGGCTCAGAGAGATATCAAAGGAAAGGCAGCCCAAAGAGCAGCTGAGCTGCACAAACCAGGAGAGGTTTTACCTCCTCCTCTTCAACATTACGTAGGGATTGGGGTTCTGCAATTAGCCTCAGCACACCAAAATCAGGGGACTGCGGGTCAGGAGGGGGAATCAATTGGGCTTTTGTACCTAACACTGACCCTAAAGGGCCTGTCAGACTTGGCCGTCATTTGCAAACCATTTACGTGACCTCCAAAAATGTGGTCGTCACGTTGTGACGCACGGGTAGCATGTGGGTAGCGTGGGACGGGCGCATGGAGAGGCGTGGAGGAGTGTGAAGTTGCGCGCGGTATCGTGTGGCGCTCCAGGATTTCATGCTGCACAAAATCCTCACCCCGTCAACTGCATGATGTATCACGTACGCACGCTGACGCATTGGGTACGCACGCTGCCATCCCGACGTCTCACGTGTCGCACGCTGGCGTCCCAACGTCACCGTGCGTAACCGTGCGTCCGCAATGTATTCTAATGACGTCACGTGCGTCAGACGGCATGACGACGCGCGATTTGCGCACGACGTCGCGGGTAACGATGCGTCGACCTATTACATATGACGCGTAAATGATGCGCAAATGACGGCCAAGTGGGACAGGCCCTTATCCCAGACAGCAACCGCCATTGGAGAAGTTCCGATCGGGTAAGGACGTGAAGTTGCCATAATGACGCTAGCAATCAATCGACCTGACGCTCCTGATTAGGTTTCAGGTTTCAGGTTTCCATGTTATAACCGAGTCTATGTTCACAATCACTTTGTTAACCAGAAGGGTCCATTTCACCCATCAAGGTAGTAAAAGTCAAGAATATTAAAAAAATATGAAAAATACATCCACGCAATAAAATGTGTTCTTTGAACTAGAGGATATAGGTTGAAGGTGAGAGGGGAAAGATGTAATTGGAACCCGAGTGTGGTGGGTATATGGAACCAGATGCCAAAGGAGGTAGTTGAAGCAGGTATTATAACAACACTTAAAAGAGGTTTGGACAGGTACATGGATCGGAAACATTTAGAGGAATATGGGCGAAAAGTGGGCAAGTGGCACTAGTGTAGATGAGGGATCTTGGTCAGCCCAGGTAAGTTGGGCTGAAGGACCCGTTTCTGTGATGCCTAACTCTATGGCTGTATGAAATTGCTGATTTTATAACTCAATTGGTTTCCGATTGCATTGATCTTTGATTAGTGTGTCAGGGGCCATGGGGAGAAGGCCAGAAAATGAGTTTGAGAGGGAAAGATTGCATGGCGGAGTAGACCTGATGGGCCGAATGGCCAAATTCTGCTCCTAGAGCTTATTAATGACCCTTTCCTGTATTGCTGGTGTGATTCAGGGTCTTACCTTTGGATTAGCTGGTCTGCCTGATAATACTTCCCATCAACAAGAATCTGGATATCAATAATCTGTTGCCGTATGAGATTTTCGGACTCCAACAGGTATCCTGCAACCTCCGTTTCATTTTGAAACTGAAGTCCTGATTCCAATCGCTTTGCATCCTGAAACACAGTGGTGCATTTATTTAATGGGTGTAAAAGCCCAGTTACACACAGCAGATCAAAGGCTTCACACCTGAAACCAGTCCGTATCAAACTGGCTATTCACACAAACAAAACACACAGGGCAATTTCACAGGCTGTCACTCACCAGCTGGAGTGAATTCCGCGCCAATATTAGTTTATCTTCGCAGGCTACGCTGTCGCAGTGAAGTCTGGATGCAATCTGCTGCAACATCTCCAGTCTGCAGATTTAAAAAATAAACAAATAAAAATAAAACTCAAACTCCATGGACATAGCTTTGATGTCGGCTAAGAGTGTCAGCAGCCCTTCTTATAAATTTCTCCTCCTTTCGATCAAAGCTGGCTCTAATGAAAATAAAATGTGGAGAGCCAGTCAACTCTACACTGAATGTTGGAGTGTGCCCCTCCATTTAATGCTTAGTTACTCTGTATGAAAATCATTTTGACATCTTCCACTGATATACCCCTTGCTTATTTTATAGACCATATGGATTGAAACACTTGCTCCTGTGCTTTCGGATCGGGAGATATTTTGGGCGGAAGAGATTGCTTTAAGTAAGCTGGGACTGCCCAGATTAATAGATTTCTCACTGGCTTTGATTTCTCACTGGCATTCTCGCCTTCAATCCACAAATTTAAAGAAAAGAAAATATGCTGTACTAAAGGTACAAAGAGTGTTTTCGTTTCAGCCTGTCAACGAAATCTGGTGCTTTATGCCAGGAAGCTCCAAGCAACACGGAGGCAGGATTGAGATCCCAACATGTTTGAGCAAACAGAATTTAAAGCACACGGCAACCTTAAAGCAACATGCAGGTTTGCAGGGCAAAGTCACTAAATTGTTCACTGAATCGCAGAGCAGAGGAGGCCGTTTCACCCAACATGGCAGTGAATATCAAGACACATTGATAGACACGTCTGAAGAAGGGTCTCGGCCCGAAACGTCACCTATTCCTTCGCTCCATAGATGCTGCCTCACCAGCTGAGTTTCTCCAGCATTTTTGTCTACCTTAGATTTTTCCAGCATCTGCAGTTCTTTCTTAAACATCAAGACACGTTTGGTCACTTTGTTGACATTTGCCAGACGTCAACAATATTTCTGGTTCATAAAGTCACGAGTTCTTACAACACGGAGCAAGGCTAGTCGCCATTCTGCCTGTGCAGAGGCAGTAGGCAAAGCCAAAGATAGGCTTGGAGTAACTCCAAAGCCAAGATAGACAAAAAGCTGGAGTAGCTCAGCTGGCCGGGCAGCATCTCTGACGAAAAGGAATAGGTGACGTTTCGGGTCGAGAATGAAGAAGGGTCACTCCACAATTATGTGTCTATCTTCGGGGTAAATCAGCTTCTACAGTTCCTTCTTACACAGTAGGCACAGCCTTCTGATTAGTTCTGCCCCATCTGCACTATTCCTAAAGCCCTGCAACTTTTTGTTTAAATCTTTCTAACATTTATCCAATCTTTTGAAGCTCTCAAATCAATCTCCTCCCAGCAGGTTTTCAGGCAGTGAGCAGATAAAGTTCAGCGCAGCCAGCCAGGTGTGCACGGTGGCGGTGCACACTGTGGGGATGACGGACTTACCTGACGCCGTCAAAGTCGCTGCTTGAGGATGTCCAGGAGTTAACAAAGGTTCTCCCGCCGGAGCTGAGGGGGGAGAAGCTGTCGATGGAGCTGCTGCTGATGCTGTTGCACGGGGACAGCTGCGTGTTGCCACGGAACACTATCGCCTGATGGCTCATGTTGAGCAGCGAGGCCACTGACGGCAGCTCTCAAACCTGAACGCCTTTCTGTGCCGTCACCAGCAGAGCAGCGAGACGGCACGGCGGTCCCCATAGGCACACCATGCCCACGGACTGCACTGCTGTCGGCAGCTGGCTGCACCAGTACAAGTACAAGCGAGTCTTCGCTGCAGACTAAATCAGTCCTACGCTCTGATCAAGCAGTCAGGAATGTGCTGCCGGGCACACATACCTGCTCCTCATTAATTACTTTATTGATAAATCTGGACACTCCTCCTTCTCCCTGCCCCACCTACATGCAAAACCACAAAGCAAACCCTTGTTTCACCAAAAAACAACTTAATATTCCCTTTCAGTGAGGAAGGTTGGTTTTAATATCCTCCAAACAAAGGCAACTCTGAGACACCTGAATAGACCGGTTGACGTGGAAATCAAATAGCAAACTGTTTACTGGTTAAACTTTCACGCAATCTTTTTGAGGTTTGAGCCTGGTCCTTTCTGCAGCTTTCGTGGACTGAATATCATAGAGTCTTGGAGCAAAGCATCATGAAAATTAGCCCTTCAGCGCCCTCTGCATTTATTTTCACCAATCCTACGTTCATCTTGTTTTATTCTCCCCACTTCCCCAATCACTTAATTACACACTAACTAACTACCAACCTGCACATCTTTGGGATGTGGGAGGAAGTCAGGAGCACTCGGAGCGTACCCACGTGGTGACTGGGAGAACGTGCTAATTTCACATGGACAACCCCGGAGATCCAAACGGAAGCTGGGATGCTGGAGCTACAAGGCAGCACTACTACTGGCTACACCACTGTACCACTAACATTTCCTCAATACTAGATTTAACTATTGCACTCCCTTCATCAATTAGGCCATACCAATCGCATCACCATAAGTTCTCCAATTCCTTAACTTATACATTTAGAACTCCTTCGCTTCTCTGCATAAGTAGTGAATTTGCGCTGGACTACAGTTCAAGAGTAGGACCAGCTTTCGAATGCCTCACCTGAGAGGTAGGCTTCACGGAGCCCAGGAATATACACCACATACACACCCAGGTATGCTTACTCAAAGGATCAGGATCCAAGCCAGGCAACAGTGGCTGCTGATCTCACCCTGTGGTCACAGAGGCGCAGGCAAATCGCACTAGCGACCAGCAGCAGCTAATGCACAACACTGCAGAGTTGCTTCGTCTCTCTGGGTCAGTGGAACACACAGTGATATGGTTACCCTGGCAGGTTGCACTATGGCCTCATTCAGCAACTTCAATGCAACAAGAATGCAAGAGGCTGCACACTGGTGGACTCAGCCTGGTCCACCGTTTGAGTATAGGAGTATAGAGCTCCTTCTGCAGTTGTACAGGACCCTGGTGAGACTACATCTGGAGTATTGTGTGCAGGTTTTGAGGAAGAACATCTTTGCTATTGAGGCAGTGCAGCGTAGGTTCACGAGGTTAATCCCCGGGATGGCGGGACTGTCATATGAGGAAAGGTTGGAAAGACTGGGCTTGTATTCACTGGAATTTAGGATGAGAGGGGATCTTACAGAAACACATAAAATTCTAAAAGGACTGGACAAGCTAGATGCAGGAAAAATGTTCCCAATTTTGGGGGAGTCCAGAACCAGCGGCCACAGTCTAAGAATAAAGGGGAGGCCATTTAAAACTGAGATAAGAAAAGGTTTTTCACCCAGAGAGTTGTGAATTTGTGGAATTCTCTGCCACAGAAGACAGTGGAGGCCAATTCACTGAATGAATTTAAAAGAGAGTTAGATAGAGCTCTGGGGGATAGCAGAATCAAGGGATATGGGGTGAAGGCAAGCACGGGTTACTGATTGGGGATGATCAGCCATGATCACACTGAATAGCAGTGCTGGCTCGAAGGGCCGAATGGCTCCTCCTGCACCTATTTTCAATGTTTCTATGGTCCATTGCAGGCACAGCCTACCCCAAAATTGGAAACATCTACATGAGGCGCTGCCTCATAAGGTGGCTTCTGTATCAAGGATTCCCAACATCCAGACCATGCCATCTTCTCACTGCTACCATTGGGCAGGAGACAGAGAAGTCTCAAGTTCCGCACCATCTATTCAGAAACACCAACTTTCCTACAACTATCAGACTCTTGAACCAATCTATACAACACCAACCCTACTTCATCAATGAAAAGCTACAGACTAGCTCGTACTACAATGGTCTTGTTTTTCTTCCCAATCGTGTTTTGGCTTCATGTCTTTTTTTTGCAGTCTTTTTCTCTCTTGCAGCATTTTATGTATAAATGTATGTACACATGATGTATGATTAATGCCCATGTGCCTGTGATGCTGCCTCAAGTAAGTTTTTCATTGTACCTCATTGCACTCTGTACTTTTGCACATGACAATAAACTTGGCTTGAAACTTGAAACATATTCCATAATTCACCAAGGGTATCGTGTAAATTTCTGACAGCATTAGGAGAACGATGCGTGTGAGTTGCGACTCAGTGGTAGAATTTACATCTTGCAGCCAGTGGAGTTGTTGATTGAAGTTCACTCTCAGGTACAAGCAGGCAAAACCAGCTGGCATCATGGTGCAGTCCAGAGGGAGTGCCACACTCCCACAGGCAGTGGCCCAATGGGCTTGCCATCGATTTCACTGGTTGTTAAGTGGGTGAGGGTTGGGATGATCAGAGAATCGTTGAAAATTCATGGCACAAGTAGCCCATCATGTTTGCGCCATTTGAAAGAAAGTCACCCTGCCTAAACGAACCTTCCAGCACTAGTTCACAGCTCTACAGGCCACAGATCTTCAAGTGCACAAACAAGTACACAGTGTTTTGAGACTCTCTGCTTCCACCACGCTTGTTCCAGGCAGAGAGTTTCTGTCGCCCACTACTCTCTGGGTGAAAATATTTTTCAGTTTCCCCTCTAATCCATCTAACTTTAAAATCAATGGCCCTGTTTTCCCGAACCCTCTGCTAAAGGAAATATATATTTCTTACTTACTCCGTCTAGATCCCTCTTAATTAAAACTTCCCCTCAGCCTCCTCCGTTCGAAAGAAAACAATGTGAGCTTAGAGCAGTTTATACAGCTTAAATAAAATAGCTAAAATAGTTCTTCCTCACAGCTAAAATGTTCCAGTCCTTGCAGCTCCATATTAATTTCCTCTGAAAGATCTCCAGTGCAATCACAGAGAATGTTCAGCAGACTGATTCCTGGGATGTCAGGACTTTCATATGAAGAAAGACTGGATAGACTCGGCTTGTACTCGCTAGAATTTAGAAGATTGAGGGGTGATCTCATAGAAACTTACAAAATTCTTAAGGGGTTGGACAGGCTAGATGCAGGAAGATTGTTCCCGGTGTTGGGGAAGTCCAGGACAAGGGGTCACAGTTTAAGGCTAAGGGGGAAGTCTATTAGGACCGAGATGAGAAAAACATTTTTCACACAGAGAGTGGTGAAACTGTGGAATTCTCTGCCACAGAAGGTAGTTGAGGCCAGTTCATTGGCTATATTTAAGAGGGAGTTAGATGTGGGACTTGTAGCTAAAGGGATCAGGGGGTATGGAGAGAAGGCAGGTACAGGATACTGAGTTGGATGATCAGCCATGTTCATATTGAATGGTGGTGCAGGCTTGAAGGGCCGAATGGCCTACTCCTGCACCTAATTTCTATGTTTCTAACTTCCCTGTAATGCGGTGACCAGAACTATGCACAGTGCTCAACCTGTGAACTAGCCAGTATTTTGTATCATTCCAGCATAACATCCTGGACCTCATATTCCCTCCCTCAGTGAGTAGAGGATAACACCTGTGAATTGTTTAACCACTTTATTGACTTATCCTGTTGCCTCTGTGGTTTTCAAATCTGCAAGTAATTCTTTGCTTTGGAAACAGGCTTGGTTGTGAGCCAATATGTGAAAAGCTGTGGCAGATAATTAAAAGCAACTAAATCACACTAAAGTGTAAAGCCTCATGTCTGGCGCTAAATTCACTACAATTCTTTCTGCACACACGTAGATTTCTGCGTGCATTTCCCACCATGAGTTTCAGCCTACACTGCAATTTATAATCTCTGATGTGAAACTCATATTATTATCCGGGCTTCGGTTCAAAAAGAGAACAAACCCTTCCTTATTCCATGATAAAGTCATTAATGTTGGAAAGAGTACAAGGGTTTTAAGCACAATATCAAGGATAAGTTACTTAAGAGCAGCAAATAAATAGTTACATGTGGAGCTAGAAAGCAACACATGGAGTTTAATGTGGAGATTATGAACTGGAACAACTCATTGTGTCAGAAGGATCTGCAGATGCTGGTTTAAAGCAAAGATAGACACAAAATGCTGGAGTAACTCAGCGGGACAGGCAGCATCTCTAGAGAGCAGGAATGGGTAACATTTTGGGTCGAGACCATTCTTCAGTCTGATCAGATCGAAAAAGTTGTCCGAATGCAAGCGATTTTGTGTGCTTTTAGACCAAGTTATTGGACTCTTGGATTTCAGGCAATGCTGGTGACTAGAAGATGGAACAGAAAATGAAGAACGTTCTTCAGAAGGTTCTCCTGAAGAAGGGTCTCGACCTGAAACGTCGCCTATCTGCTTCGCTCCTTAGATGCTGCTGCACCCGCTAAGTTTCTCCAGCTTTTTGTGTAACCCCCCTCCTTCTTCAGAACAATCTTGTTCTTCAGAGTGAACCAAATCTCCGGAACATCGGCAGTTGGGGGGAGACTTGAGAGGAGTATATAAAATGATGAGAGGCATACAGAAAGGGTAGACAACCAGAACCTTTGTCCGAGGGTGGAATTGCCCAACTCTAGCGAGCACAGCTGTAGTGTTAGAAGGGGAAATTTTATCACAGGGAGCGGTGGGGGGTCGGGAACACATTGTAAAAGGTGGAAGTGGAGACAGATACGATAGTGGCGTTTGAGGTTTTTAGACAGGTACAGGAAGTTCAAGGAATAGAGGAATATGGATCATGTACATGCAGATGCGTTCAGTTTTTATTGTATACATTTGTATAAATAAAAAATTGTATTTTGCTCCACAATGTTTGTGTCGAACATGTTGCCAAGTGAAACTGATCTGATCTCATGAGGAAAACATTCTTTACACAGAGAGTGGTGAGTCTCTGGAATTCTCTGCCACAGAAGGTAGTTGAGGCCAGTTCATTGGCTATATTTAAGAGGGCGTTAGATGTGGCACTTGTGGCTAAAGGGATCAGGGGGTATGGAGAGAAGGCAGGTACGGGATACTGAGTTGGATGATCAGCCATGATCACATTGAATGGCGGTGCAGGCTCGAAGGGCCGAATGGCCTACTCCTGCACCTATTTTCTATGTTTCTATCTGCCTGCTCCTGTGCTGCACTGTTCAATGTTCAATGTTCTAAGTCGACAGTTATCACTTCTTAGTATCCAGTCATTGTTGCTATTAACATGTTACATGATAATATCATGCTATTATCATGTTACAACCAGAAATTCAAGAATTGATTCTAAGGCTGTGGTTCTTAACCTTTTTGGCACCAGTACGCGCATATGCGAACAAAATACTGTATGTGGTATGCCCCTTTGTTAGGTTCCTAAACATGTGCTCAACACGTTGATATGTTATTTGTGTCCCATTCATGACCCCCGGCAAAGCCCCAAACGACCCCCATAGGGGATCACGACCTCCAGGTTGAGAACTACTGTTCGAGGGGTGAGAAATAAATCTGTAACAACGTTTGATGAAGGAGATGAAACCCCTTACTGCACCATAGGATTTGCAAGTGGCATTGGTCCCCTCAATACTGGTCCCAGCACCTGTGGTGCATGGTCCTGAATGGGAATCAGATCTAATTTATAGGCCAATCATTGCCCAGATAGGGGAAGTAAACACAGAATGTAGGAATTGCTCAGCAGGTCAGGAGGCAAACACAGTAGAAACAGCTCATGTGTCAGGCCAACAACATTTCTTCACAACTGGGAAAAGTTAGAATTAAACAGTTCTGATATCCTCAAGCATTGACCACCTTTCGTGATCCCACAGATGCTGTCTCATCGGTTATTTCCAGCATTTTCTGTTTTAATTTCCAGTTCCACAGTATTTGAGAGACTCAAGCAACCGCAATGTTATAATCTTGAGCAAAGCACAAAGAACTCAGCGGGTCAGGCGGCATCCACGGAAGGAATGGACAGACAACGTTTCGGGTTGGCACCCTTCTTCAGACTGATGCAAGATGCTGAGGCATCTCCAACTAAAGTGGGGACCCAACCCAAAACGTCGCCTGTCCATTTCTTCCACAGATGTTACCTTTCCTGCCAAGTTTCTCAAGCACTTTGTGTTTTGCACAGTATGTTTCTGAACGGTTATAAGAAAACTACTTCATATAATCACACCAATCTTAATTCTCACAAACCTTTCCACCTCTGGACGCAAACTCTTTTCTCGTTCTAACATTGCGATGATTAACTTCCCCCATTCCTTCTCCACGTCATTTGGGTGATAGCCTTGAGGAAGTTTTATCCGACCAAATTCAATCCACACCTAGGAAACAATAAGAGATCCATAGAATCGTAGAGCCATACAACATGGAATCAGGCCGTTCTGACCACCCTGAAGCACCCATTTACCAGCCCCATTCCCATCAATTCCCTTGGATTCTGTGATTTACTTATATCGTCACACATGCCCATCAACACCCCTGATTCTCATGAAACCCACCTGTACCGTGCATTGCCTTTCCACTGACTGGTCGGCACACAACAAAAGCTTTTCACTGCACCTCGGTACACGTGACAATGAGCTTAACTGTCCCAGGGGCGATTCACAGTGGCCAATTAACCAGCCAACCCACACATCTTTGGAATGTTGGAGGAGACTCAAGCACACAGAAGATACTTGTGTGGTCACAAGGAGAGTATGCAAGCTCCACGCAGGCAGCACTGGAGGTCAGGTTTGGACCCAGGATTGGACGTCACTAGCTTTGACGCTGTGCCACCTCAAAGTCGGGTGAGGATGACCTACGGATCTCTTATTTTCTTCACAAGTTTCCAAAACAGACCAAACCCAAGGAAGAATGCATAGTTCTAGGCCCAGTTTTGTTTACCTCATTGACGTCAAATAAAAGACCTGGTTAATTTTAAATAGTTCAATGGAAGATAACAACTGACATACAAGAATGTATGTCCGGAGGGAGGTAAGTGCAGTTGGTTTGGAGGGTGTTGATAATTATTTACCCCAATCATGTTTAAAGGTGGAGAAAGTCTTACAAATAATGTTTTTAAATGAGGAAAGGAGAATAATACGGGTATACAAAGAATAGACTTAATATAACACAAAAAATATGGGTCAATATGAACTCAACTCCATTTGACTTTCTTTACTAGCTCTGAATGCTCCACCTCAAGCTATTATCTACAAAGTGGACAGAAATGATAAAGGCATTATTTAAAAGACACAGAGAAATAATAGCCTATTCAAAAACATCAATCAAAGTGAAAACCTGTGCTGAAATCGGACTCACAGAATGCTTCTTTCCAAATCTGCTCTCTTTATCTCTCTGATCTGTGAACTCACTGTACTGAGGTTTCGAGTTTAAACATGGTGCCATTCAGATATAATGTATTCAAAGTTTAAACTTTTATAATTTCAGTTTTGAACACACAAAGGAAAGTCCAGAAATAACAAACATTTTCCTCGATTGAAATCCTAGGTCCCCACCCGAATGTAACGTGGCATTAGTTCCTCCATGCACAGTGCAGCAGTTGAAGGTGTCAGTTCACCAGCACTTTCCCAAAAGCAGCTGGGCTGTTATTATGCATAGCCTCCGAGAAAGTTGGATTTTTTTTTGTGCACGGTTCCTGTACTGTATATATATATATATATATATGTGTATGTATATATATATATTAATTGACTAAAGTTTATTTTGAAAATTTTAAAAAAGTTATTATTATTACTATCTCTCTTTGTCGCCATAAATGGAGACGATAAAACTGGCCAGGCTCACTCCTTTAAAGGATTGACGCAAACTGGCAAAGAAGAGAATCAAGTCCTAACTCTCAATAAAGTTATCCAGTTCTGTCCCGTACTGCAACTTAAACAGAGTGGGATAAAGAGAGGCCTCGTATCCTTACGGAGAGACAGGAGAGTTTGTGGAAAACAAACACAGTGGAGACAAGGGCCAGAAATGGGAGTAATCAAGTATGCCATCGTGGTCAGCATGGACAAGGTGTGCCACAGAGCTTGATTCTGTGCTGTGCAGCACCAGGACTCTACGACTGGTGGCAACAGATCATCTTCTCAGTTACAAATGTCACATGACCTGGGGCTGATGGAGAGCCACTTTGTGACTCGAATTAATGTATTTTAAAAGCAGTGACAGTAGGCAGATAGTGTCCAGAATGAGATGGTCTACTTTGCTCCAATTACTGAGCTCAATACAATCCTTAAGTAACTAACTCCTGTGGTTTATGGCACCACAATGGAAAAGGTGGTGAAGCTGCTGCCAGCCAACCCCACGACCAGGACTGGACCTTCCCCTCCTGTGGAGTTTGCCAGTTTTCCCTGTGACCCTGTGGGTTTACCCTGGGTGGTCCAGTTTCCTCCCACATCCTAAAGACAGATCGGTAGGTGTGTTGGCCTCCATAAATTGCCCTTAGTTTGGAGGTAAATAGTAGAGTTTAGTTTTAGTTTAGAGGTACAGCACGGAAACAGGCCCTTTGCCCCACTGAGTCCACGCCGAAGTGGGAGGAAGCTGGAGCACCCGGAGGAAACCCACTTGGTCGCAGGGAAAAAATGCAAACTCCACACAGGCAGCACCCGAGGACAGGATCAAACTCGGGTGTCTCGCACGATCCTGACCGTGAGCTCTCCCAGCCGCACCACTGTGCCATCCTGTGATCCGATGGGAATATTGAGAGGATAAAATGTATAAATGGGCACGTGAAGGTCAGTAAACTGAGCCGAGGATTCTGTTTCCATGCTGGATCTCAGCCACCCTCATTTGTGAGCAACTTCCACTGCAGTGTACTTAACAGAACTACAATCACCAACGTGGTCGTACAATTCACACTTTTCAAAACGAGTTACAAATTTCACAGCTGGCATCCCCAACAGTGCAACAAACAAAGTGCTGGAGGAACCCAGCTGGTCAGACAGCATCAGTGGAGGGAAATGGACACACAATGTTTAATAAGGCCGAAGAGACTGCAGATGTTGGAATGTTGAGTAAACCATAAAACAAAAGTGGGTCAGACAGCACTGGGGAGGGAATGTACAGGTGACCTTTTGGGTCAGGCTCTTCTCCAGGTGGGATGGGATGGATGCGGAATAATTGGGACAAAATTACACATTTTATGTCTATTGTTCTGCATCCTTCCCATCCCTCCTCTTCTCTGCAACATAAATCAAGTCCAACTTCCGACTCTTCCTAGTTCTGATGTAATCTCCCAGCTTGAATGACTCTGTTTCTCCACAGATTTCCCCCAGCTACATTATGCACGGCATTCTCTGTCTTATTTCAGGATTACAACCGCTGGGAACCATTACCCATCTTTCAGTCTTGCAACAGTGAAAGCACTTTGGCCATGCAAGCATGTGACAGGTGAGGTGCACCTACCTCCAACAATTTGTATAGTTGCTTGATTTTAGCTTTGTCCATCTCTTTCGGTGGGATTTCTGTGTCTTTGAACTGCATGTACTGGTTATAAACTGCCTATAAAAGGAGAGGGTTGATCATTAAGATATTGCTATAAAAGGAACTGCCACAAATGAGGGACTGAAGTCAAGTTATTTCACATATCCATCATTCGCAGTATTTTGCTTACATTTCAAAGAATTATTCTTCCACACTTGAATTGAAATTAAATTAGGATTGGATCATCGTGTGCAGTTCTGACCGTCTCATTGCAGGAAAGATGTGAAGGCTTTCGAGAGGATATAGAAGAGGTTTACCAGAGTGCTGTCTGTATTAAAGGGTATTAGGCTTAGAGAGAGGTTGGACAAACTGGAATTGCTTTCTCTGGTGAGTCAGAGGCTGAGGGGAGATCTGATAGTAATATATAAATATATGAGGGGCATAGATATGGTGGAGAGTCATAACCTTTCCCCCCCAGAGTGGAAATCTTAAAGACTAAAGGGCCTGTCCCACCAGCATGCAACTCTATGCGATGAACGCGATCAAACTAGAAGCGGGGGCCGCGAGGATGTCGGGTGATCCCCTGTACGGGGCCGTTCTCACCAGCATGCGCCTGCATACGGCAAGCGCAACCAAACCGGCAGCAGGGGCAGCGAGGAGGTCGGGTGAGTGGCGCAACGTGGCGCAAAGTGAGGCGAACTTGGAGCGAAGTCTAAGGTAAGTTCGCCAGGACAGAGAGGGGCACACAGAGAGGGGCACAGAACCACAAATACACACAGGGCCACGGAGCCACGCACATAGAGGGTCACGGAGGCACCTACAGAGAGGGTCACGGAGGCACGATGTCGGGGCGGTGTGTAAACGTCGAGGCGACTGCGAGCCGACAAGCCGTTGCCACACGGAATTTTTGGACATAGTCAGTTTTTCGGAGCCCCGAGCGGTGTCGGGACGAACGCGAGACGAACTCCGCACAATTCCGCACGGCTCCGGCGATCGAAGTGGGACCGGCCCCGCGACGCCGGACAGCTCAAGCGACCACGTTAGGTCGCGCTAATCGCATAGAGTTGCATGCTGGTGGGACAGGCCCTTATGGGCATATTGTTAGGGTGAGAGGGGTAAAACTTATACGAGATATGCGGGGCATGTTTTTATTTAAACACAAGATTGGCACATGGATATGCAGGAAAAGGAAGGATATGGATCATGTGCGGGTAAAGGAGACAGGTATAACTTGGCATCATGTTCAGCACAGACATTGTGGGCTGAAGGGCCTGTTCCTGTGCTGCACCGTTCTATGTTCCAAACATCTTACCTTAAGTTCTGCAGGATTGTTTGAGTAGCTCCGATCTGACATAACTGTCACATGATGCTTGATCCATTGGATGAGGTAGTTCACCATGTTCTGGTATTCTATCCACTTAACGTCTACGTCCTAGCAGAAGCCCAAAACAAGTATGAACAAGAGTTATTCCGTTTCAAGAATCCAATAGACAACCTCAAATGCAAAAGGTGAAGAGTAAAATGGGCCAGCTGTCAATGAATGGTGATATACTGCAGGGTCTTACATTTGCACCGATGCCTTCTCCACCCTCTGGAATCTTGGGAAAGACGTCATACAACGACGACACATAAGTGATCACTGATTTCTCATCAGGGGATGCGACGTTAACGTCTGAGGAAATGGGGGAAGCATCAGTGGTTAAGCATCATGCACAGTTGAACAAACATAAATTAGAGCAGAAAACAGAGATCACTCCATGAAAGTCTCCAGATTATAAGGTACAGTATATATTTCTGATTGTTGAAAGGCACTAGAAACAGTAAACTATCAATTTCACTCGGGACGCACAATTACAATCCAAATGACCAACCCCATCAAGGACGTCTAACCTCCTACCCTTCAAATTCAAAGCCATTATCATCACTGAATCCCCCAACCCATCACTCTATATATTGCAGCTACGAGAGCGTGCAAGAGTGTGGGCATTCTTTCACATCCTGACATCCCAAAGCCTTTCCACCATCTCCACCTGCCAAACTGGCTCCAGCATCAACAAAACCTCAGAACCTAGCTATCACTGGATAAAATATGCCTCTTGACTCATATCCAGCAGGTCTGAAATTTGGAACAAGATATCAAATCATGATTAACGAGCTTAAGGAAAATGGTGATTTGACTGCATAGATCAGCAATACAAACAAATGCTTGATTAGAAACCCAACCAGCACTGTAACCATTCATCCCCTCCATCACCAGTGGACAGTGGTATGGCTACTCTTATGCTGCTCGGGCAATATATCCCAACCAACAAGAAGAACAAGAGATGAAGGCACGTGGGGACAGCAGTACCTGCAGGTTCTCTCTCCATACACCACCCTCGTCTGGAAACGTGTCACTAGCCCTCAGTGTCTTAGGGGCAAAAATCCTGAAGCTCCTTCCTCCACCAGCACTGCTGGACCATCTTCAGCAGGGTGACAACTGAAGCTTATGAAGCCAACTCACCATCATCTTCTCATCCAGTTACTGAAAATATTCCCATACACTCTGCACCCAGCTTTGTTTCCCTTCAAGATTTCCTTTACAAAGTTATCCTGAATCTCTATCCTCCATCCTTTCAGCGAGTCATAATTCATAGTATAAAAAACAAATGTCCCTCATCTACTTTTAGATTATTTTAATCAACTTGAATCTGAATGGCCAGTTCCTGACCCTTCTCCCTGTGGAAAGACTTTTTTCTTTATTGTCATTTATCATAATTTGTCATGAGTGACAAAGTGCCTCTATTAATACTCCGTTTAACGTTCTCTGCTCCAAATGCAATGTACAGATAAAACACACATTTTCCCGGGAGTAGATAGATCGTTGCTGAAGTATTTAAATGATTCCACAAATTAAAAACCAGAGGCTATTAAAAAAACCAACATGTTTTCATCTGGTCATGGTGGGACTGAGCAGGTCAAAGCAAGTACGAAGTCGTACAATTTGCAACACTGATATGACCATAGATAATATTGACTCAGTGACTAAGCTTACCTTCTGCGTCCAACAGTCTCGTGACACCAAGCTTCTCAGCTACAACAAAGGCTTGTTCCAAGTTGTTCATGCTGCTTTGAATTGCTACTTGACGCATATCTACCAGGTCCGGCCTGAAAATTTGGAACAAGATGTCAAATCCCGAGAGAGCTTTCGGAAAATAGCGATTTATTTTTTTTTTTGTATTTTTTTAATTATGTGAGAGAAAAAGAAAGAGAAAAAAAAAGAGAGAAAAAAAAAAAACCATATTACTGGCAAACAATTATTATACTAAAAGAAAAATCAAAATGTAAGTATACATCTTAACAATGAATAGAACAATTTCTAATAACAATATATATAGAGACGAGTATACAAATCTCAGATTAAATCTTTTCATCTGATCTTACCACCGGGTACTTGTTTAGTTACAATGCTGAGCCCCGCTACCCCTTCATATAATTAGTGAATGGAGACCATATTTGTTCAAAAATAGTGATTTGGCTGCATAAACCCGCCATCCAAATAAATGCTTGTTTGCCAGCCCAACCAATGTAACCATTCACCCCCTCCATCACCAGTGCACAGTGGTACATCTACTTTGTTTGACCCTCTTAAACGACTCGGGCAATATCTTCCAAAGCTGCAACCACAACTACCAAGAAGAACGAAACATGTAGGCACAGGGGCACACCACTACCACCACTTCCCCCCCGTACAGAGACTGTACAGCCCATACAAAGACTCTTCAATTTCCTTCTTCACATCCAAGGAAGAATGAGTTACCCTTGGAGGCTCAACAGTGCAGCTTCTTGGGAATAACAGCCATATTAAGGTTCATTCATATAATGGTCTTAGATGGTAGACAAAAGTGCTGCAGAAACTCAGCGGGTGCAGCAGCATCTATGGAGGAAATAGGCAACGTTTCGGGCCAAAACCCTTCTTCAGAAATAGGCAGACGTTTCGGCCCGAAACGTTGCCTATTTCCTTCGCTCCATAGATGCTGCTGCACCCGCTTAGTTTCTCCAGCACTTTTGTCTACCTTCAATTTTCCAGCATCTGCAGTTCCTTCTTAAACATAATGGTCTTAGATTCTCTGTTAGAGATTTGCCACACACTTGGAGTTCCGCATTCATGTTGAGAAGCTCTTAAGCACATCAAACAAAATCGGGAAACCATCCAGGAAAGTACCGATCAAAAGTTAAAACATTGGGAAGTGATAGATTCATCCCGAACGGGAATGTTAAGGCATTGAAATGGATGGAGTTACTCTGTTATCTCAATGAGTGACTGCCCAGATACAGTAGGGTGGATGACATGCCCCCACAGCTGGTTAACCCAACCACAATCATTAACTGTACAACTGGAATTAGGTGAGGCAAACAACAAAGTAGCAAAAGATTGTTGATGTGTAAGAAGGAACTGCAGATGCTGGTTTAAACCGAAGATCGACACAAAATGCTGGATTAACAGCGGAACAGGCAGCATCTCTCGATAGAAGGAATGCATGACGTTTCGGGTCGAGACCTTTCTTCAGTCACCCATTCCTTCTCTCCAGAGATGCTGCCTGTCCCGCTGAGTTCCTCCAGCATTTTGTGTCTATAGTTGGCTTCAGACGTTGTGGCAACAGTGATGAGTTGTGAAGACATTACGAAGGTAATGTTAAACAAATGGCAGCAAGGGGAATGACATCGACGACTGCTTTGGTGTCACCTCGTGCACCCACACACAACTGACTGACTTCATCCGTTTCACCACCAACTTCCATCCGGCACTCAAATACACCTGGACCATTTCCGACACTTCCCTACCATTCCTTGACCTCACCACCGCCATCGCAGGGGATAGACTCCTGACCGACATCCACTATAAACCCACTGACTCCCACGGCTATCTGGACTACTCTTCCTCCCACCCTGCTTCCTGTAAGGACTCCATCCCCTATTCCCAATTCCTCCGCAGCATCTGCTCCCAGGATGAGGTGTTCCACACCGGGTCATCACAAATGTCCTCATTCTTCAGAGAACGGGGATTCCCCTCACCCACTATAGTTGAGGCTCGGACCAGGGTCTCCTCTGTACCCCATAACACTGCCCTCTCTCCCCATCCCCCCACTCGCACCCCCACTCACCCTGGTCCTCACCTTTCACCTCACCAACCGGCACATACAACACATAGTTCTCCGCCAGCTGCGCCACCTCCAACGTGACCCCTCCACTCGCCGCATCTTCCCATCTCCCCCCTGTCTGCCTTCCGCAAAGACCGTTCCCTCCGCAACTCCCTTGTCAATTCTTCCCTTCCCTCCCGCTCCACCCCTTCCCCGGGCACTTTCCCTTGCAACCGCAAGAGATGCTACACTTGTCCCTTCACCTCCCCCATCCACTCCTTTCAGGGACCCAAGTAGTCCTTCCAGGTCCGACAGAGGTTCACCTGCACCTCCTCCAACCTCAACTACTGCATCCGCTGCTCTAGATGCCAGCTGATCTATATCGGTGAGGACCAAGCGGAGGCTTGGCGATCGTTTCGCCGAACACCTCCGCTCGGTTCGCAATAACCAACCCGACCTCCCGGTGGCTCAGCATTTCAACTCCCCCTCCCATTCCGTATCTGACCTCTCTGTCCTGGGCCTCCTCCATGGCCAGAGTGAGCAACACCGTAAATTGGAGGAACAGCACCTCATATTCCGCTTGGGGAGTCTGCATCCTCTTGGCATGAACATTGAATTCTCTCAATTCTGTTAACCCTTGCTGTCTCCTCCCCTTCCAACCTCCCCCTCAGCCCTCTGACTCCTCCTCCTTTTTACTTTCTTCCCACCACCTCCCCCCACCCCCCATCAGTCTGAAGAAGGGTTTTGGCCCGAAACATTGCCTATCTCCTTCGCTCCATAGATGCTGCTGCACCCACTGAGTTTCTCCAGCATTTTTGTGTAATATTTTTTTATTTGAAGTAATCAGTTTACAATGTATAGCTTACTTTATAAACTAACACCTTAATTCAATATTACTACAAATAACATATCAATACTTAATATCTTCTATTTTTTGGAAATAAAGAAAAAGATATATAAAAGAGAAAAAAAAAGAGAAAAAAAAGGGAATTAAAAAAAAAAAATTCCCACATACTTCAACCATAAAAAAAAAGAAAATTTAAAAAACAAAAATATTACATATATATAAACAAAACTAAATACATTATACGAAATACTATTTCATACAGTAATATCTATAATAAACGCAATAATATCAAATATAAGTAAGTTATTCGCATCGGATTCCGTAGGGTGCCCGTCGAGCCGTGATTCCAAGAATAGCTACTTCTCTAAATACTGTATATATGGAGACCATATCGATTCAAAAGAATTATACCTGTCCAAAATGACAAATCTAATTCTTTCCAAATTCAACGTCTCCAACATCTCTGCTTTCCACATTTTAATTGTTGGGGATAATGTTCCCTTCCAAAATTTAAGTATCATTTTTTTCCCTATTATTAAACAGTAATCAAAAAAATTTCTTTGATTTACTGTGAGTACCAAATTTGGCTCCGGAATTCCAAATATTATTAATTTTGGGTCTGGGTCGAGTTCAACCTTAAGAACTTCCGAAATCACTTTAAAAATTTCAATCCAATAATAATTCAACCGTGGGCACGTTACAAAACTATGTATTAAATTTGCTTCAAGATTCTTACATTTATCGGACATAGAGTTTCTCCAGCATTTTGTGTAATCTCCAACTGATGTTGGTTAAGGAACGTCTGGGAGACCTTCCCTCTTCTTCATTGGAAGAGGCAGCAATGGATCTTCCTTTCTACTAAGATATTGGATGAGGCTTTGGTTTAATGTCCATTCTAGAAAATAGCACCTCTGGCAAACTGCTTTGGTGCAGAAGAGCAACAGCTCAAATTATTTGCTCATGTCCTTTGGTGGGACTTGAACTCAGGAATGGAGAGGTATAGATAAGGTGTTGGCATCAAGTTTGGCACATGAGGTACTGGAGGACAGGAGAGTAGCTAATGTTGTTCCTTTGTTTAAGAAGGGAAGTAGAGAGAATCCAGAGCATTGTAGGCCGGTGAGCCTCAAGGCAGTGATAGGGAAGCACATGGAGAGGATTTTTCAGAATAGGATTTAATCTAATTTGGAAGAGAATGGGTTAATTAGGGACACTCAGTATGGATTTGTACAGGGCAAGTCATGCCTTAGAAACTTTTTCTTTTTTGAGGAGGTGACGAAGGTGATCGACAAGGATACGGAAGTAACTAGTGTCTACATGGATTTTAGTAAGGCATTTGATAAAGTCCTCCATGTTAGACTGATCCAGAAGATTAAGATGCACGGGATCAACAGTTACTTGGCTGTATGGATTCACAACTGGCTGACTGATAAAAGTTGTGGCGGAAGGGTAACATTCAGGTTGGAGGGAGGAAATTGGAAGGAGAGGGGGGGGGGGGGATGAGTGAAGGGGAGTCCCAGTGGGACACGGGGAAGGAAGTGGGGGGGGGGGGGGGCAGGTGTTTGGTGGGGGGGTGAGAGGAAACATGTGGGGAAAGGCCTTTACACAGAGGGTGGTGGGTGCCTGGACCAGGCTGCCGGGAGTGGTGGTTGAGGCAGATACGATAGAGGCAGTTAAGACACTTTTGGACAGGCACTTGGATATGCAGAGAATGGAGGGATATGGATTACATGCAGGCAGATAAGGGTCGGTCTTGGTATCTTGTTCGGCACAGATATTGTCGGCTGTTCCTGTGCTGTATATTCATGTTCTAAGCTGCTGACGGGAGACTGCGGAACCAAGTATCTGCCATCCACACTGACTGCAACTCCATAATCACTGGGCTCTCTTCATTAGCAGCATCTTTCACAGAGACAAGCAATTCCAAAACACTAAGCAGCAAGATGACAAGTTGCTGGAAGCTGGGAAGATTCAGACAACTTTCCAGAATTGATTAAACAGATTTGTCTCCTTAAATGCATTTTCTAAGTTCACATGAAGAGTGTTTATTAATGTAGCCTAGATGCAATTTGCATTGTACTTCTGCTAACATTCTCCTTGTTATTACTTCACAGTCTGTCTAGTTATTATTACCGATATCTTGCAAAGTGTCTCATCAAGGGAAAGTGTCCACAGACATCATTCTCTGAAATGCAAGGAGAGTAAGGAGTGAGGGCTGTGGAGAGGAGCAGGGAGCAAGGGGTGTAAAGACGATGTGTGGAGACGAGAGGGACTGGGAGCAGGGACGAGAGGGATGGGGTTGGGGGAGTAAGATGGGGAGTGCTGGGAATAGAGGTGGAGCGAGGGGGGAGACGGAGGGAGGGGGAGACGGAGGGAGGGGCAGACGGAGAGAGGGGGGGATACAGAACGGGGGTGGGGAGACGGAACGGGGGGGGGACCAGTGCGAGGGGGGGGGGCCAGAGCGAGGGAGGGCAATGCGAGGGAGGGGCAGTGCAAGGGGGGGAGACGGAATGGGGGTGGGGAGACGGAACGAGGGGGGGACAGAATGGGGGGGGGCAGAGCGAGGGGGGGCAGTGCGAGGGGGGGCCCAGTGCGAGGGGGGGACAGAGCGGGGGGGGGGACAGAGCGGGGGGGGGGACAGAGCGGGGGGGGGACAGAGCGGGGGGGGACAGAGCGGGGGGGGGGGGACAGAGCGGGGGGGGGGGACAGAGCGGGGGGGGACAGAGCGGGGGGGGGACAGAGCGGGGGGGGGACAGAGCGGGGGGTGACAGAGCGGGGGGGGACAGAGCGGGGGGGGGGGACAGAGCGGGGGGGGGGACAGAGCGGGGGGGGGACAGAGCGGGGGGGGGACAGAGCGGGGGGGGGACAGAGCGGGGGGGGGACAGAGCGGGGGGGGGACAGAGCGAGGGGGGGGACAGAGCGAGGGGGGGGACAGAGCGAGGGGGGGGACAGAGCGAGGGGGGGGACAGAGCGAGGGGGGGGACAGAGCGAGGGGGGGGGACAGAGCGAGGGGGGGGACAGAGCGAGGGGGGGGGACAGAGCGAGGGGGGGGACAGAGCGAGGGGGGGGACAGAGCGAGGGGGGGGACAGAGCGAGGGGGGGGACAGAGCGAGGGGGGGGACAGAGCGAGGGGGGGGACAGAGCGAGGGGGGGGGACAGAGCGAGGGGGGGGACAGAGCGAGGGGGGGGACAGAGCGAGGGGGGAACAGAGCGAGGGGGGGAACAGAGCGAGGGGGGGAACAGAGCGAGGGGGGGAACAGAGCGAGGGGGGGAACAGAGCGAGGGGGGGAACAGAGCGAGGGGGGGAACAGAGCGAGGGGGGGAACAGAGCGAGGGGGGGAACAGAGCGAGGGGGGGAACAGAGCGAGGGGGGGAACGGAGCGAGGGGGGGAACGGAGCGAGGGGGGGAACGGAGCGAGGGGGGGAACGGAGCGAGGGGGGGAACGGAGCGAGGGGGGGAACGGAGCGAGGGGGGGAACGGAGCGAGGGG
Organism: Raja brachyura; assembly: GCA_963514005.1. Next base: position 100,175,107 of record OY740785.1, read on the forward strand.
GGGGAACGGAGCGAGGGGGGGAACGGAGCGAGGGGGGGAACGGAGCGAGGGGGGGAACGGAGCGAGGGGGGGAACGGAGCGAGGGGGGGAACGGAGCGAGGGGGGGAACGGAGCGAGGGGGGGAACGGAGCGAGGGGGGGAACGGAGCGAGGGGGGGAACGGAGCGAGGGGGGGGAACAGAGCGAGGGGGGGAACAGAGCGAGGGGGGGGACAGAGCGAGGGGGGGGACAGAGCGAGGGGGGGGACAGAGCGAGGGGGGGGACAGAGCGAGGGGGGGAACAGAGCGAGGGGGGGAACAGAGCGAGGGGGGGAACAGAGCGAGGGGGGGAACAGAGGGGGGGGGGAACAGAGGGGGGGGGGAACAGAGCGGGGGGGGGAACAGAGCGGGGGGGGGAACAGAGCGGGGGGGGAACAGAGCGGGGGGGGGAACAGAGCGGGGGGGGGAACAGAGCGGGGGGGTATAGAGCGGGGGGGCAGAGCGGGGGGGGCAGAGTGAGGGGGGGCAGAGCGAGGGGGGAACAGAGCGAGGGAGGGGACAGAGTAAGGGGACAGAGTGAGGGGGGGGGCAGAGCGGGGGGGGGACCAGAGCGAGGGGGGGACCAGAGCGGGGGGGGGGAACAGAGCAGGGGGGGGAACAGAGCGGGGGGGTATAGAGCGGGGGGGGAACAGAGCGAGGGGGGAACAGAGCGAGGGGGGGAACAGAGCGAGGGGGGGAACAGAGCGAGGGGGGGAACAGAGCGAGGGGGGGAACAGAGCGAGGGGGGGAACAGAGCGAGGGGGGGAACAGAGCGAGGGGGGGAACAGAGCGAGGGGGGGAACAGAGCGAGGGGGGGAACAGAGCGAGGGGGGGAACAGAGCGAGGGGGGGAACAGAGCGAGGGGGGGAACAGAGCGAGGGGGGGAACAGAGCGAGGGGGGGAACAGAGCGAGGGGGGGAACAGAGCGAGGGGGGGAACAGAGCGAGGGGGGGAACAGAGCGAGGGGGGGAACAGAGCGAGGGGGGGAACAGAGCGGGGGGGGGAACAGAGCGGGGGGGGGAACAGAGCGGGGGGGGGGAACAGAGCGGGGGGGGGGGAACAGAGCGGGGGGGGGAACAGAGCGGGGGGGGGAACAGAGCGGGGGGGGAACAGAGCGGGGGGGGAACAGAGCGGGGGGGGGAACAGAGCGGGGGGGGGGAACAGAGCGGGGGGGGGGAACAGAGCGGGGGGGGGAACAGAGCGGGGGGGGGAACAGAGCGGGGGGGGGGAACAGAGCGGGGGGGGGAACAGAGCGGGGGGGGGAACAGAGCGGGGGGGGGAACAGAGCGGGGGGGGGAACAGAGCGGGGGGGTATAGAGCGGGGGGGCAGAGCGGGGGGGGCAGAGTGAGGGGGGGCAGAGCGAGGGGGGAACAGAGCGAGGGAGGGGACAGAGTAAGGGGACAGAGTGAGGGGGGGGGCAGAGCGGGGGGGGGACCAGAGCGAGGGGGGGACCAGAGCGGGGGGGGGGAACAGAGCAGGGGGGGGAACAGAGCGGGGGGGTATAGAGCGGGGGGGGGGCAGAGCGGGGGGGGCAGAGTGAGGGGGGGAACAGAGCGAGGGAGGGGACAGAGTAAGGGGACAGAGTGAGGGGGGGGGGCAGAGCGGGGGGGGGACCAGAGCGAGGGGGGGACCAGACCAGGGGGGGGGGGGGCAGAGCGGGGGGGGGGGGGGGCAGAGCGGGGGGGGGGGGGGCAGAACGAGGAGGGAAACATGGAATGAGAAAACGAAAGAGCAAGGTGGTATGGATAAAGGGATTGGGTTGAGAATGAGATGAGGACGGCTCCGATAGATGGAGATGAGGAGTGGTGGAACAACAGGGGACAAGTGGGTTATCAAGAACCATCTTATACTCAGGTCATTTAGAAGTATTTTACATGCAAGGACTAAGTCCTGAACTATAATTGCTTGCTGGTATAGGTGTACAGTAGGTGCTGTTGCTGGATTCAGAAAATATTGGCCTATTGTCTCCCTCAAATCAATGCTGTGGAAACTATGTTCACCTGAAAGATCAGACCATAAGGAGGCCGCAGCTTGACATCTTGACCAAAGATAACTACTGGCACAGCACGCTCTCTTTCATATGGAGACTCAGAGAGACAACTGCACCTGCACTGAGTCCTCCAATAAAGTTTAACATGCCGCAAAACTACTCCTCCACAGATGAAGCCACCAGATCAGTTTGACTTCACCACCTGGGTCTCAATGCAGGTGTCTAATGTTAATTCTGCTTCCGAAAATAAACTTGCTCTCTTGACCAACTTTATAAATCCCTCCCCTTGACTGATTTGTTTGACTCTTAACTGTTATCTGAAGCAGCTCAGCAAGTTAGCCTGATGAAGCAGGCTGCTTGAGAAAAGGCCAGATCAAAATTGGATGGTGTGGGAAGGAACTGCAGATGCTGGATGACACCAAAGATAGACACAAAATGCTGGAGTATCTCAGCGGGTCAAAAGAAGGGTCTCAACCTGAAATGTTACCCATTCCTTCTCTCCAAAGATCCTGCCTGTCCCGCTGAGTTACTCCAGCATTTTGTGTCCATCTGTGAAGGCATCTCTACAGGTTTGGTCCAAGCAAGAACTAGGTAATGGAGTTCCATATTAAGACTAGATTTATAAATAACATGCAATCCAAAGCCATTCCACTTGCCAATCTCCTCAAATAAGTGCAGATCACCCAAAGCGCACAACAGCTCACCATGACCAGAATTATTATAGTAATAGTAACTACATGTGCGGTGAACATTTTCACCAAGGATAACTTCAAGGGATTTTCTGTTTTGAATAACATGTACCTCCTTGCTTAATTTTGAAGCTGCCTCAACAGGCAAAGGCGCAGTCAAACACATCTCAAATAAATATTTGCCTGCTCAATCCGACCATGCTGTGACAGGTTCAGGCATGGCAACTAAGCAATCAATGCAACGAGCCTCCGCCCTGCCGTTGAAGACCTCTGTCACAACATTATTCAAGTTATGTTGCCAATTACATTTAGTAAGGGGGATGTGTTTAAATATTTACCACAAGCTACTTACAGAGGATGGATGATATACATTAGTTTTACTTCACAAGGACATGGGACCAGGAGCCGGCCACCTGGTACATCAGATCTGCCCCACCATTAGATATGATATGGTTGATCTACCCTTGGCCTCACCTGCTCCTTTGTGCCAGATCTGGAATAGATCGGGTAGACGCACAGAGTCTCTTGCCCATTAGCGGGGGAATCGAGAACCAGAGGACATAGGTTTAAGGTGAGGGGGGGAAAAGATTTAATAAGAACCTGAGACGTAACTTTTTCACACAAAGGGTGGTGGATGTATAGAACGAGCTGCTGAAGGAGGTAGTTGAGGCAGATACCATTGCAACATTTAAGAAATATTCAGACAGGTACATGGATAGGATAGGTTTAGAGGGATATTGGCCAAACGCAGGCAGGTGGGACACGTTGGCTGGTGTGAGCCGAAGATCCTGTTCCAAACTGTAGGACTATGACTCTATACTCAATCTTTTAGAAAAGCACCTTCCTCTACTTTAAATACGTCTAATGAGCTGGCTTCCTTAACTCTCTGTTGAATGGAGTCCCAGAGGAAAAAAATGATGATCTTCAATCTTAAATGACTGGCTCCCCATCTCAACACCACAGCCCCTCGTTCCAGTTTGTCCCACAGGTGAGCAAATCTCAACATCTCCTCCAGGACCTGCTAACTTTCAATAAGATCATTCCCCATTCTTAAAAACTCCAAAGAATACAGACCTAGCCTGTTTGACCTGTCTTGATGGGACAATTCTCTCATCCCAAGAGTTGACTTGTTGAATCACCTTTGGAGAGCCTTCAAACCTATATCTTTTCTGAGGTAAGGGGACTGTGCGAAGTATTCCAAGTATAGCCTCACCAACTCCCTGCACAACAACAACAAAATCCCCTGATTCTAATCTCAAACCACTTTGCAATAAAGGTGAAGAATATGAGAGAATTTGCAATAAGCACCCGTTTCACATCTTCAGAAATCCTACAGATGAGGAGCCAGTCAGATAAAGCACATCTTGCTTCAGTAAAAAGCAGCAACCAATTTGTGTACTGTAAGATAGACACAAAAAGCTGGAGTAACTCAGCGGGACAGGCAGCATCTCTGGAGAGAAGGAATGGGTGACATTTCGGGTACTGTCAGGTCCGATAAAAAGCAGTAAGATAAATAATCAGAAAGTGAGAAATGTTTTGTTTGAGAGATGATTGAAGGCAGAAGGGTAAGATGGTCTCCACTTTGTTGGGTAACATCTCATAAGGCAAGGAATGGAATAGCTAAGTTACACTTCTGTATGGAAATAAACAATGAATGCACCACAACAGAACATTCAGAAGACTTGATACAGAATGGCAACTTCCATTCCGTGATTCTCCCAGAGAATCACAAACCAGACAAAAGCGTGACAGAGAGCAAGACAATACCGGGGATAGACACAGAGTGCTGGAGCAGCTCAGCGGGTCAGGCAGCATCTCTGTGAAAAGGAATAGGTGAGGTTTTGGGTCGGAATCTTTCTCCAGTCGCCTATTCCTTTCCTCCAGAGATGTTGCCTGACCCCCTGACCTGACCAGCATTTTGTGTCTATCTTCGGTATAAACTAGCATCTACAGTTCCTTCCTACACAGGACAATACAGGGGTTCGTCAGGGAACTGAGGACCTTATTGACGGATATCCAACTTTACACATTTCCCCCCGTAAATTTTTAAAGAATTTTTCAAGATATGAACATTTGCAGAAACAGAAATCCAAACAACTTCATGTAGTTTGGAATAGGGGTAGCAGTTAGTTCATTCAAAAAACAATAAGTCTTCAAAATAAACCCGTTAACAAGTAATCTTGCTAGAATAACCAAACGGAAACCAGTGTCTGTTACAAACACTGGAGCAACTTAAGGCACTTAAAAGATTTGCTTTGGAAATTGATACGGCAATCTCAGCTATTGACACGTAGAACATGTTATCAAACAAAGTATCCATTCATGCTTTATGACAGGGGTCGGCAACCTTGTTCTTCATAGGGGCCAGGACGCATGTCTGTGAGCGGATGGCGGGCTACATCTATCACGTGTACACATGGATCCCGCTCCCATCCCGCCCCAGATCGCAAGCATCAAATCACATGGGCCCGGGAGGAACCGGAGATGACAGAAGTCTGTGGGCCGAATAATTACGGGAAAAAGAATACGCCTGCGGGCCGGATGATTTCGGGTTACGGGCCGCATTCGCCCGGTGGGACCGTAAGTTGCCGACCCCTGCTTTAAGATCTTGGGAAACATGCCGTTATATGTAGCATTACAACTACAAAGGGAAAGACATCCCTAAATATTGAACCCTCATTGAAATGGTTAATTTCTGACTGAGAGGAAAAATAATCAGTTTACAGACATTTGTCTGGAACAGAATCCTTACACAACATGGAGACTGCCTGTGCTGCCGCTTCCAGAAGCTTCACAGCACTGAGGCCATTCAATCTATCATTCCAAGTGGAACGAACAATCCAATTAGCTCCAAGTGGCTGTTCATTCTCCACAAGTGTTCATCTAATAACCTTTTGAAAGATGTGTTAAATGTGCTTTCACGACACTCTCATGCAGCGAATTTCGGGATGCAATAACCTGCTGCAGATAAAGTGTCTCTTCACCAGTTGCCTTAAATCTGTATCTCTGATTGGCAATCCCCCTCGCACTGAAAACAATTTCTCCTGATTTACTCCATCAAAGCACAGCCCATAGAACAGTACAGAACAGGAGCAGGCCCTTCGGCTCACAATGTCTGCAACGAACATGATGCAAAGACCATGTCTTGTCTACTTGCACATCAATCCATATCCCTCACTACCCTCCATACCCATGTGCCTATCCAAAAGTCTCTTAGATGCCACTATCGTATCTGCCTCCACCACCACTTGGGCAGCGTATTTGATGCCTCCACCAGTGAGTTAAAGAGTTGCCCTGCACAGCTCCTTTAAACTTTGCCCCTCTCAATATGAAGCAATTCTACTTAGTATTTGACTTTTCCATCCTGGGAAAAAGATTTTGACCGCTCACTCTACCTATGCCTATAATATTGTATTTACATCTATCCGAGCCCTCCGCAAACTCCGGCATTCAAGGGAAAGCAATCCAAGTCTGTCCAAACTGCCCCTGTGGCTGATAGCTCCAGATCCCCCTGATCTGGTACAATGAAGAAACAAGAAATTGCAGATGCTAGTTTACAGTAAATGATGCAAATGATGCAGGGCACATTATCTCTGGAGAACATGGACGAGTGACGTTTCACGTTGGGACACTTCTTCACACTGATTGTGTTTGGGGATGGGGGGGGAGAAAGCTGGAAGAGAGGAAGAGAGGAAAGGTAGGACAAAGCCCGGCAAGTAATAGGTGGAAGAGAGGAGGGGCAGGACAAAGGATTAAAATGGAAACACAGGACATGTACAAGCAACTATAATCAAGAGAGGTTCTAGAGGAATATAGAAGGCGCAGGAGAGTATTTAAGGAAATTAAATGGGCCAGAAGAGGTCATGAAATATCCTTGGCAGATAAGATGAAGGAGAATCCTAATTCATTCTTGAAGAATATTCGGAGCAAGAGAGTAACTGAGGAAAGAGTGGGCAGGTAGAATCTCTGGAGAACATGGTACGTGACATTTCAGGTCAAGTCCCTTCTTCAGACCGATTGCAGGGTGGAGAAGAATCACCTGGCCTACAATGAGAGGTTTGGAGCAAGTGACTGGAGTGTCAACTGTTTCATCTGTCAAAAGTATGATGATGTTGATCCACATCACTTTCAGTAGCACCACTCCTGTGTTATTGCCACAGAAGGTGTTATGCAATACTTTATTGTGGAAAGGGCTGGTGACAGTTTTGCTTTGGAAAATGCAACTTGACTTAGCCCAAGCAACCACCCAAGATGAACCATTATCCCGGCCCAATCTCATTAACAAGGCGAAGCACAAGAATACCATGCCAACCAACCATCATGATGCCATCTTCTTGTGCAATTGTTTCTGATAATGACGGGTGGATCCAAAGTATAGAAATCTATCCCATTAATAGTTGCAAAACACAGAACACACCAAAGATCTTTGAAGTAAACAAAACTGCCTTTAGCCTTTGTTTGGAAGGGAAATGTTACTATTTCAGGCGCATTCATGTAAAACTATAAATTTAACCCTCTGGGACAAATAACCATTAATTCTATTTAAGGAAATTTGTTCAGCAAAGAGAGAGGAGCTCTTGCCTCATACGTTGGAGAAGCACAATAGACCAGAGTTGGAGCAACGCAGGCTGTCGGAGGTTCAAGAGAGAGAGAGAGAGAGAGAGAGGGAGAGAGAGAGGGAGGAGTGAAGCCGCAGATAATTTTGAAAACAGGAATGAGTTCATAGGAATGAAGTCATTGAGTCATACAGCATGGAAACACATTAATCCCATCTCCCAGAACTGGGCCCATATCTGTCTCTGCCTTAAGTGATTTAAGTGCTCATCTTGAATACCATCAGTTATTCTGCTTCCTTAACACTTGCAGACAGTTTATTCCAAATTACCACCCGAGTGAAAAAAAGTCCACCTCAAATCCCCTCTAAATCACTGCATCGTCACCCTCCAGTTTTATCAACCTCCATAAGTTCTGGGAGCAGAATTAAGCCATGTGGCCCATTACGTCTACTCCACCATTCAATCATGGCTGATCTGACCTCTCACAAGAGGAAAAAATTCCTGCTGTCCAACCTATCTATACACCTCATAATTTAACATACCTCAATCACGTCATCTCTTAAGCTCCTCTTCTCCAGCGAAACCAGACCCAGTTTTTCCTGGCTCTCCTACTAATGGAAACGGTCCATCCCAGGCAACACCCTTTCCTCTGCACCCTCTCCTCTGAGCGGATCTCCTCTGCGCCCTCTCCAGCACTATCACAGATCTCCTCTACTGTGGCAACCTGCACTGCACACAGTTATCCAGTCGAGGTTTCAGCTTCCTCAAAATTTCCTCAAAATGATAGCCTGAATAATTCTCTGTTCCATTTATATTTTTCTATGTTGGTGTATACCCCTTCCCTGCTCCTGTTTTCAAACTCCTGACGAATGAAGGCTAATATCCCATGTTATTCTTAACCATGTTATCTAACTGTGCTGCCACTTTCACGGATCTCTGGATGCACCAACGTCTATCTACGCCTCAGTGAACCATACTAGTCATGGTATTCGTCCAAGCCTTATGCATCACCTCACATCTAGTTGGATTAATCTTCATCTGTCGTTTAAGACTACCCTCCACACAGCGATCAACTAAACCAATCTTCATGGCATCTTATCGATCCATTGGCATTCATGGGCGGGAAGTCCAAATGGATCGCTGAATAAGATCACTAAGCACTACAATCTTGTGTTATGCCTGGCACCCGTTCAGTCATAATGTCATAACAGCATGGAAACAGGCCCTTCAGCAAATTAGTCCACGGTAACCATCACTCTCTCATTTATATGAATCCCATGTAAATCTCATTTTATTCTCCACACAACCGCATTAATTCACCTCCAGATCTCACTGTTCACCCACAGACTAGAGACAACTTGCAGTGGTTTAATGACCCACTAATTGTCGTGACTTTGGCATGTGGGAGGAGGCCGGAGCACCTAGGGGAAACCTATAAAGTCACAGGGTGACCAGCTCTTCTGGATGGGTCACCATGCCACCAAGCTGGGACATTGGCAGTGTTGCCAGCAGGCTGGGTGAAAAGGCAAGTCAGCCTGAAGAGCGCTAAATTAAATAGGTCTTACAAAGTCACACGGTTTAGTAACATCGTGAAGTGTTTGTCAACCAAGAACACGCATGCAACAAAGTTTTAAGGCTTTGAAGGCTGCTAGTTTGTATTTGACAAAGCCTCTCCTGCATTTCCCACTGAATTCTACATTTTTGCGGTGGGACTTATTTTATCTTTATTTCCCCGAATTTTTCCTCTATAAACTGTAGCTGAGAGGGAGATTGCCAGCAAGCTTTAGAAGTGAAGCAGGGATGAGCCAGTCCTGTTCTTGCTCATCTGACTGCGCGCACTTTGCAGTGGTATGTTCAGAATGCTGAGAGCAATGTGCCATGTTCCCTAAATTGGAGACGCCAGCAGACACTCGGGATCCCTCTTGGTCTGGACAATGCACGTCAATGATGGATATTCTGAAGGAATACGCTCGTATACTTCTAAGCTATGTAAGAGGCCATTTCTGAGTCCTCGGCCACTGGCAATATGTAAGGCAGTTACTCTTTAACTGCACGTGAGCCCAACCCTGCCCAGTCCTTGTAGATCAGTCCCAAAGTATTCCAACCCAAATCTCTCCATCTACAAGCCTATCCATGTTCCCCTGAGATGCTTCCTGACCGACTGAGCTGCTCCAGCATTCTGTCCCTTCCCTGCCTCATCCTTCTGAACTACTATATTTTCATGTGTGGTATTGCGTTTGTGAGCATTTCTTTTCCGTTGTTCTCATAATTTATGTATTTTTAATCATTGACAGGCTGTACTTCTAACTGTTCTAACCAAGCGTTGATACAGGTCCTGGGCACCCCAGCCGTACACAGCCATGTCACTTATAAAGAGGCACTTTGCCTTCATGTGGTCCCAATGTTATAAAGACGTGGCCTACCCTAACAGTCTCAATGTTATAAAGAGATGGTCTGCCCCAGCACAACCCCAGTGTTAATGAATAGGTGGTCCACCCTAACATTGCCCCAGAGTTAATGCAGAGCAAACCTGCCCCCAACACAACCCAATGTTTATGAAATAAAAAGGTGGCCGGCCTAATATGGACCCAGCCAGAGGGTTACACGTTGTTTGGAAACCTGGGCCACACTGGGCATCAGTTGTGGGCTCCTGACAGGTTCGGGTGAAGCTGTATCTCCACACCCCTTGGTCTTTCTTCTTCCAGTCTGGATTGTTGCTGAGTTTGAACCCCTCTACTAAATTCCAACTCTTCCTGTGATAGAATTGGAGGGGCAAGAGGTGGAGGTGTTGCATTGCTAGTCAGGGAAGATATTACAGCAGTGCTTTGGCAGGACAGATTGGAGGGCTCATCTAGGGAGGCTATTTGGGTGGAACTTAGAAGTGGGAAAGGTGTAGCAACACTTATAGGGGTATATTATAGACCGCCAAATGGGGAACGAGAATTGGAAGAGCAAATATGTAAAGAGATAGCAGATATTAGTAGTAAGCACAAGGTAGTGATTGTGGGAGATTTCAACTTTCCACACATAGACTGGGAAACACATTCTGTAAATGGGCTGGATGGTTTGGAGTTTGTAAAATGTGTGCAGGATAGTTTTTTGCAGCAATACATAGAGGTGCCTACTAGAGGAGGGGCAGTGCTGGACCTCCTGTTAGGAAATGAGACGGGACAGGTGGCGGAGGTATGCGTAGGGGAGCACTTCGGGTCCAGTGATCACAATACCATTAGTTTCAATATAATTATGGAGAAGGACAGAACTGGGCCGAGGGTTGAGATTTTTGATTGGAGAAAGGCTAACTTTGACGAGATGCGAGATGATTTAAAAGGAGTGAACTGGGACATTTTGTTTTATGGGAAAGATGTAGAGGAGAAATGGAGGACATTTAAAGGGGAAATTTTAAGAGTACAAAATCTTTATGTTCCTGTTCGGTTGAAAGGAACCAGTAAAAATTGGAAAGAGCCCTGGTTTTCAAGGGAAATTGGACATCTTGTTCGGAAAAAGAGGGAGATCTACAATAATTATAGGCAGCATGAAGTAAGTGAGGTGCTGGAGGAGTATAAGGAATGTAAAAAGAATCTAAAGAAAGAAATTAGAAAAGCTAAAAGAAGATATGAGGTTGCTTTGGCAAGTAAGGTGAAAGTAAATCCAAAGGGTTTCTACAGCTATGTTAATAGCAAAAGGATAACAAGGGATAAAATTGGTCCATTGGAGAGACCGAGTGGACAGCTATCTGCAGAGCCAAAAGAGATGGGGGAGATATTGAACAATTTCTTTTCTTCGGTATTCACCAAGGAGAAGGATATTGAATTATGTGAAGTAAGGGAAACTAGTAGAGTAGCTATGGATACTATGAGTTTCAAAGTAAAAGAAGTACTGGCACTTTTGAAAAATATAAAAGTGGATAAGTCTCCAGGTCCTGACAGGATATTCCCTAGGACACTGAGGGAAGTTAGTGTAGAAATAGCCGGGGCTATGACAGAAATATTTCAAATGTCATTAGAAACTGGAATAGTCCCCGAGGATTGGCGTACTGCGCATGTTGTTCCATTGTTTAAAAAGGGTTCTAAAAGTAAACCTAGCAATTATAGACCGGTTAGTTTGACTTCAGTGGTGGGCAAATTAATGGAAAAGATACTTAGAGATAATATATATAAGTATCTGGATAAAGAGGGTCTAATTAGGAACAGTCAACATGGATTTATGCCTGGAAGGTCATGTTTGACCAATCTTCTTGAATTTTTTGAAGAGGTTACTAGGGAAATTGACGAGGGTAAAGCAGTGGATGTTGTCTATATGGACTTCAGTAAGGCCTTTGACAAGGTTCCTCATGGAAGGTTGGTTAAGAAGGTTCAACTGTTGGGTGTAAATGCAGGAATAGCAAGATGGATTCAACAGTGGCTGAATGGGAGAAGCCAGAGGGTAATGGTGGATGGCTGTTTGTCGGGTTGGAGGCAGGTGACTAGTGGGGTGCCTCAGGGATCTGTGTTAGGTCCTTTGTTGTTTGTCATGTACATCAATGATCTGGATGAAGGGGTGGTAAATTGGATTAGTAAGTATGCAGATGATACCAAGATAGGGGGTGTTGTGGATAATGAAGAGGATTTCCAAAGTCTACAGAGTGATTTAGGCCAGTTGGAAAAATGGGCTGAAAGATGGCAGATGGAGTTTAATGCTGATAAATGTGAGGTGCTACACCTTGGCAGGACAAATCAAAATAGGACGTACATGGTAAACGGTAGGGAATTGAAGAACACAGTTGAACAGAGGGATCTGGGAATAACCGTGCATAGTTCCTTGAAGGTAGAATCTCATATAGATAGGGTGGTAAAGAAAGCTTTTGGTATGCTAGCCTTTATAAATCAGAGCATTGAGTATAGAAGCTGGGATGTAATGTTAAAATTGTACAAGGCGTTGGTGAGACCAAATCTGGAGTATGGTGTACAATTTTGGTCGCCCAATTATAGGAAGGATGTCAACAAAATAGAGAGGGTACAGAGGAGATTTACTAGAATGTTGCCTGGGTTTCAACAGCTAAGTTACAGAGATAGGTTGAATAAGTTAGGTCTTTATTCTCTGGAGTGCAGAAGGTTAAGGGGGGACTTGATAGAGGTCTTTAAAATGATGAGAGGGATAGACAGAGTTGATGTGGACAAGCTTTTCCCTTTGAGAATAGGGAAGATTCAAACAAGAGGACATGACTTTAGAATTAAGGGACAGAGGTTTAGGGGTAACATGAGGGGGAACTTCTTTACTCAGAGAGTGGTAGCGGTGTGGAATGAGCTTCCAGTGGAAGTGGTGGCGGCAGGTTCGTTGGTATAATTTAAAAATAAATTGGATAGGCATATGGATGAGAAGGGTATGGAGGGTTATGGTATGAGTGCAGGCAGGTGGGACTAAGGGAAAAAAGTTGTTCGGCACGGACTTGAAGGGCCGAGATGGCCTGTTTCCGTGCTGTAATTGTTATATGGTTATATGTTATATGATTATATGATTATATGATTCCTGCTCTGAGGAAGCTGCCCAGCTTTTCCAGTCACCCCGCGTAACTCAACACCCGAGCATTACAAAGCTGTGAACTCATGGCAAGTTGCTTAGTTTAGTTTACAGATACAGCACGGAAACAGGCCCTTCAGCCCATCGAGTCCACACCGACCAGCGATCCCCACACACTAACGCTCTCCTCCACACACTTGGGACAATTTACATTTATACCGAGCCAATGAACCTACAAACCTGTACCAGGAGCACCTGGAGAAAACCCACGTGGTCACGGGGAGAATGTACAAACTCCGTACAGACAAGCACCCGTAGTCAAGAACAAACTCGAGTCTCTGGCACTGTAAGGCAGCAACTCTACCGCTGCACCACCGTGCCGCCCTCCGCACTGATTTGTGAAAGCTGTACCTGTATTTATGAATGATGGCGTTGAATAGTTTGCCGTCCCTCCAGCACGAGGTGAAGTTCTCACACCTGATTCCAGTGTGGCCATCCGCTGCCTGTTGCGACCACAGTAAGAGTTTCTCCTTAGCTGACATCTCCTCAGACTCCCCAGAAACATGGATGTCAGAGATCTGAAGAACAAAATACAAAGTGATTTAAAAAACAATAATTCATGTTTCCTGATATCAAAAAGTCCTTCGCATTGTTCTACCATTCTGAAACTTGTTTCTACACCAGAGGCCACCTAACCCAACATAATCTGGTATGAGCGGGCAGAAGTCTGAAGAAGCATTCGACCCGAAACGTCACCTATTCCTTTTCTCCTGAGATCATGCCGGACTTGCTGAGTTACTCCAGCATCTTATGTCTATGATCTGATACGCGTTTATTATTGTCGCATGTACCGAGACACAGTGAAAACTTGTTTTTGTGAGCAAACCATTCCATACATGAGTGCTCAGGTAGTGCAAGAAGAGAAAGAAAGAGTGAAGAATATAGTGTTACACCTGCAGAGAAAATGCAGATTTAAAAAAGTGCAAGAGCCCCAACGAGGTGCAATGGGAGATCAGAACGACATCCTTAGCTTGTAAAGCTCCATCAAATAGTCTGGTAACAGCAGGGGAGAAACTGTTCCTGCATTTGCTGGTACATGTTTTCACACCTTTGCTTCTTCTGCCCAACAGGAGAAGAGAGAAGAAAGTATGAGACGATAAAAGGTCCATGATTATGTTGGCTGCTTTGCTGAGGCATTGTGAACTGCAATTGGAAGGGGGGGTGGGGGTGGGGGGGGGGGGGGGGGGGGGAGAAGTATCGCTAGTTTCACGATGTCCTGGGCAGAGTTCAAGACTCTTCGATTTCTTGTTGTCTTGGGCAGAGCAGTTGCCAGACCAACCTGTGGAAGGAGGCTTTCTAAGATGCATTGCAGAAATTGGTAAGAATCATTTGAAATCCTGCACTGCTAAGGTTCAGAATGTTTCAGATACCATGACCAACCAGTCACCCCTCTGCTCCACATGGAAAACAACTCCTAGCATCCATCCAGCCAACTGAGACAAAAGCACACTGGATAGCCACCAGGTCACAGGAGTGGCAGGCAACCTCATCTCCATTACACAGCTACATCTCTTCACCAGATAAAAGCTGTCCAGATCTGACCTCCCCAGAGGAGCATGGGTGAAGCTCAACAGACTTGGTACTGGAGTTGGCCGTTTCAATGCCAGCATGTGGAGATGGGGTCTCCGCCAGCGCCCAGCCTGTGAATACGGAGCAGAACAACTAGACAGCCAACCATGTCATCTCTGGGTGCCCGCTCTACCACCCACCAAATGGAGCTCAGGGCCTGGCAGACATTGACGCAGAGACAACAACCTGGCTGCTCAACACCCGGCTTGAGATCTAACTATTCCTTTGGTTTATGTTTCATTTGCAAGAAGAAGACCAACCATCTGAACTGGTGTACATAAAGGAACAGAATTTCCATGGCAATTCACTCAACTCTGTCAAAGATGCTGCATTTTACATGCAGATTGAACAGACATGGGTGCTGGAAGCAGGCCCTTGCTCCTTATCTGGTCGTCCCACTCTGAGGTAATCGCCATTGGGCGTTTATATTACTTGGATCATTTGCAGCCCTGTAAGTCAACTTTCTTAAGCACTCGTTGCGTAAGTACACTAACACGTGCCATTAATGGACACCTTCTTTACATTTACTAAGAAAGTGACAGCTGCAGCTCAAGGCAATCTGTATGGATTTTTGACATACATGCATTACTACAAATATAAAATAACTAGGGCAAATGGACTTAATTTTACAGTTTTTGTTTCAAAGCTCTCTGCCTGCGCAGTTCCTAACGGATTTTGCGTTCAGTTCGATACAATATTGAGAGGAATTTCGACAGGACTTCCGAAAACACAGTGAAAGTGCCTCCAGGTCAAAGATGAAATCATAGCCCAAATATCTCACCATCACCAAACCATTTTAATTCCCCTTCCCATTCCCATACGAACCTTTCTTATGCTTTGCTTGACCTCTTCCGTTGCTATAGTGAGGCCTTACGTGAACTGGAGGTTCAGCGCCTCATTTTCCGCTTGGGTAGCATACAACCCAATGGTATGAACATTGAATTCTCCAATGACAAGTAATATCCCCCCTACCCCTCTCTCTCTCTCTCTCTTTCCTGTGACCCCCTCCACCACCCTGCTGCACACCCATGTCTCCAACTATCTCTTAACCCCCCACGTCATCCTCTCCTTTCCTCTTTATCGTACACTGATCACCCATCTCCGAGTTCCCCGTTTCCCTTTTATCTCCCCTCTGTCCCCTCTCCTTTGTTCCCTTCCATCTATATCCCTCTCTCTGTCTTTACATTTCATTGGTCTTCTCTCTTCATCTGAACCCTTTTGTCTCCTTTGTCACTGACAGCACTCATTTCCAATCCAACCTCCGTCGCTTGTATCCACTTGCCAGGCTTTGCACTGGCCCCAACCCTCTTTTCCAGCTTTCTCCCCCCCTACTACAATCTGCCTGAAGAAGGGGTCTGACCCAAAGCATCGCCTGTCCGCAGTTGCTGCCTGACCTGCTGAGTTCTTCCACTACTTTGTGTTTTACCCAAAACCTCTGTTCATCTCAGGAACACCAGAGAAAACCGTTCCTTCAGTGAAGGCATGAGTTACACCCTGATAAATATAAGTCATACAACAAAGGTATCAGATGCCTGAATGAAATAGCAGCAGTTGTATCAGATATCCTTGGCAATTACACTGCATTATTGTTGAACTTACAACATATCAAACATCAGCTGCACAAAAACTAAGGACTACCACTTACTCACGCTTTTTAAGTTCCACCACACCTCTTTAATCGTGGTTCAAACATCACAATGCCCTATTCCAATCCTTCCTATTGAAGGGAAGACACAAAATGCTGAAGTAAAAATGCGTTAGGAAGCATCTCTGGAGGACATGGGTGGGTGATGATTTGGATAGGGACCCTTGTTCAGACTCACCTCTCCATGTTCTCCAGAGATGCTGCCTGTCCCGCTGAATTACTCCAGTTGAGTAACAACTCTTTTGTTCTTAACAAGCATCTGCAGTTCCTTGTATCCACTTTCTATAGGACGGCACTACCATAATCGCACATTTGCTGGGTGGTCATATCGGCAGAGAACCACTGGCTACTTTATCCTCGTGAATAAGTGTCTGACTTCAATGCTCGCGTATTGTAGGTGCATCGGACCACACAAGCTATGGCTCAGCGCAGCCAATGTGCTTGGCCTGGTATAGGCGGGGGGGGGGGGGGGGGGGGAATAAATTAAATGGTCCATTAAGGGCAAATGACCAAACCCAGCCAGTGAAGGCTCAAATTTATTAAACCTGCTTTTAAGTCTCCACAGAGCTAAGTGAATAAAGTCAAAGTCAATTTCATTCGTCACATGCACCCGAAGGTGCAGTGAAATGAATTTGCCAGCAGCGATACACTTAAAAAGAACACACAATACACAATAAGAATAAGGTTGTGGGTTACCTAGTAAAGGATGAGTAAGTCATAAAGCACATACTTGTGTTAATATTGACCAAATTAAAGACACCATAAAATGGAGGATCCCTGCATTTGTGAGAATTGCTTAACCCTTGTCAGTGGATATTTACAGGCTGTGGATGGCACCAGTCAGTCCAAGCTTAGATTGATATGCAGTAATAGTGAAGGATCCAGGTGTTCTTCTAGTTTTACCTAATTGAAAAAATGTATAACAGTTCTGCAAACGAAACTTAAATGCATCACTTTTATTGGATCGCTGCAAGGGGATTGAAAATAGTGTAAATAATGTTGCGGGGCAGTTACCCCGCTGTTCGTTGATTGGTTGAAATGTTAAGCCTTGGAGGAATTGTTTGAATTCCAGCATTATTCATTTATGTTGGCTTCCTTCTGGAAGCTTCTTCCAGACAATGTATGTGAGACTCTGTTATTGGGTTGGGGGACTATCAATAATGTACTGATGTAATTAATATGTTTGATAGGATTGTAAATAGACCACCCCTATGTAGTTTGGCCCCTCAAGGTTCGGGGACCTATAAAAGGCAGCCCCCACGAGGTCCTTTGTCGATCTTCTGGAAGAGCACTTGGGACTGCGTGACCTTTTGGAGTGTCTCTGCTTGCACGAGGCTGAAGAGGTTGGCCAGGCAGATACAAGGATCGAACCCGCGGTGGTATAGGGGAATTTGTTGTTCTATCCAAAAATAAAGATTAGTTGTTCCAGTGCTTGACTCTGTGGTTTTTGACTGACCTAGACTGGGGGGTAAGCTGGAGAAGAGCGTATTTACACTTGGAGTGCAGGAGTGCATCAAAGGTTCACCAGATGGATTCCTGTGATGGGGGTAGCGATTAAGCAGAGCGGGTCAATATTGTCTACAGTTCAGAGATTGAGAGACGGACATTAAAAGGTGCAGGTATTTCCTCCATCTGTGGAGTCTAGAACCAGTGTTCAGAGTTTCAAACTAAGGGGCCACTCCCACCCCCCCTTTCCTGAGGTGGATCTTATAAACCTCCTCTTTTCTCCACCAATACGCGGCATTAAGAATGACGTGCTTCCATTCTCAATCTGTGGGTTCTGAGGTGATGGATGAGGCCCACGTGAGAACCACAGGCTTTTCCAGAGATGGGATAGGAGGTGCCTGACAAAGGGAGGTGGGTGGGTGGTTTGTGGGACGGTTCTCTCCTTCTGCCGCTTACACATTAAGGACTGAGATGAAAAGAAATGCCTCCGCGTCGAGGCTGGTGATCTTTAGAATTCTCTGCCCAAATGGGCAACGGGGACTTGGGCAGTGAGTGGATTCAATAGAGATCAATAGATTCTAAGGTATTAAGGAAGCAAAGGGCATATGGGAATAGTATCGCACGAGCCTCTGAGGGAAAAGATCGACCTTGATGGTATTAAAGGGCAGGACAGGGACTACAGGCTGAACGGCCTACTGCGATTTATTTTAGGGATAAATAGTAATGGAAAGAGTCTCTGTGCACATCATTGCAGAAACAGACTACACAAGTGAAGCCACAGAATCTCTCTCGGGGGAATTGCTAGTAGAGGTGGGTCATCCCAACCACTGTGTGTTATCATTGAGGCCTGCGGTGCCCATGAAATGAGGGCACTGTCGGGAGCATTGCAGGGAAAATAAACACAGGAAGGTCAGGGAGGGAAATAATTCCTTCTTTAAACATTTTCATTGAAAAACTTTGTTTACTGGATATAAAGATCGGGTAGATGCATAGAGTCCCTTGCCCATAGAATAGGAATCAAGAACCAGAGGGCATGGGTTTAAGGTGAAGGGGAAATTATTTTATAGGAATCCGAGGGGTGACTTTTGCACACTAAGAGTGGTGGGTGTATGGAACAAGACTGTCTCAACGTTTAAGAAGCAGTTGGACAGGGACATGGATAGGACCGGTTTAGAGGGATATGGCCCAAATGCAGGCAAGTGGGGCTAGTGTGGATGAGACATGTTGGTCGGTGTGGGCAAGTTGGGTGGAAGGGCTTGTTTCCACACTGTATCACTCTCTGGCTCTACATTGATGATATGAGAAAGCTGATACCGAACGGCAGTCTATGCTCATGTAGCAACTTTGTAAGTGGCCTGGGAAGCAGAGCTTACCAAGGGAAGCATAGAGTTACCAACAGCAGCAGGCTGAGGGGCAGGCGAGGTGAAAGTAGGAGGTTATGTAAAAGGTCCTCCATTAATGCAAACAACACGAGGGGTGAAACAACAGTACTGAAATAGAAACAGCAGTTGTTTGTTTTCAGATGAGACCTTCGAGCGAGGCACCACCCATACTCACAGAAATGAAAAAAAATCACTGGCACAATTTTGATAAGAGCTGGAGAATTTCCCCTGGTGTCCCTGCTCATGTTTATACCTTAACTAACATCATTGTAACTTTAAACTGCTGTTCAAGAGGTTTCTGCAAATGAGCAGACACATTTATAACAGTGTAAGTGTAATTGATTGGTGCAAAGTGCTTTACAATTGTGCAGTCTAGCTCATTAGCAATCATTTTTCACCTCTAGCCTTTGCTACCTACTCCACCCATTAGCCAATTAAACCAACCGCACCTGCATCAACCTATCACTTCCCAGGCTTTGTCCTTTCCCCACCTTTCTTTTCCAGCATTCTCCCGCCTGCTACAATCAGCGTGAAGAAGGTTCCCGAACATTGCCTGTCCATCCCCTCCACAGATGCTGCCTGACCCGCTGAGTTGCTCCTCCAGCTCCTTCTGCCAAACAATCTTTGCTTGGTGTGGCTGCGTGTTGAGGTGGTTTCTATAGTCCTTCTCTCTTCTCAAGCAATCACTCGGTGTAGAGGGTAATTTGATTTCATTCTGAATCTGTATGTACGAAGCTAATGAAAGAAGCTAATGTGGGAACCCACTAAGGAAGATACAAACAATCTCCCAGATGTACTGGATCTAAGGGGGTCGAGGAACTGAAATACATTATCATTAGGCGCGAAATAGTATTGGGTAGGCTTGATAAATCCCCTGGGCCTGATGGTCTGCATCCCAGGGTCCTCAGGGAGGTGGGTCGAGAAATAGTGGACGCATTGGTGATCATTTTCCAATGTTCAATAGATTCAGGATCGGTTCCTGTGGATTGGAGGATAGCTAATGTTATCCCACTTTTCAAGAAAGGAGCGAGAGAGAAAACGGAGAATTACAGACCAGTTAGCCTGACTTCGGTGGTGAGAAAGATGCAGGAGTCAATTAATAAAGAGGTAATAATGGGGCATTTGGATAGCAGTAAAAAGATTAGTCCAACTCAGCATGGATTTATGAAAGGAAAATCATGCTTGACTCACCTTCGGAAATTTTTTGAGAATGTGACAAGTTTAAACGGATGAAGGGGAGCCAGTGGGTGTAGTGTATCTAGACTTTCAGAAAGCCTTTGATAAGGTCCCGCACGGGAGACTGGTGACTAAAATTAGAGCACATGGTATTAGGGGTAGGGTGTTGAAGTGGATAGAAAATTGGTTGGCAGACCAGAAGCAAAGAGTAGGAGTGAACAGGTTCTTTTCAGAATGGCAGGCAGTGGCGAATGGAGTGCCGCAAGGCTCGGTTCTGGGGCCGGTGAAGAGGATGTTAGGAGGTTGCAGGGTGACCTGGACAGGTTGAGTGACTGGGCAGATGCGTGGCAGATGCAGTATAATATAGATAAATGTGAGGTTATCCACTTTGGTGGAAAAAACAAGGGGACAGATTATTATCTCAATGGGGTTAGGTTAAGGGGAGGTACAGCGAGACCTGGGTGTCCTTGTACACCGGTCACTGAAAGTTGGCAAGCAGGTACAGCAGGCAGTGAAGAAAGCTAATGGAATGTTGGCCTTCATAACAAGAGGATTTCAGTATAGGAGTAAAGAGGTTCTTCTGCAGTTGTATAGGGCTCTGGTGAGACCACATCTGGAGTATTGTGTACAGTTTTGGTCTCCTAGTTTGAGGAAGGACATCCTTGTGATTGAGGCAGTGCAGCATAGGTTCACGAGATTGATCCCTGGGATGGCGGGACTGTCATATGAGGAAAGATTGAAAAGACTAGGCTTGTATTCACTGGAGTTTAGCAGGATGAGGGGGATCTCATAGAAACATATAAAATTATAAAAGGACTGGACAAGCTAGATGCAGGAAAAATGTTCCCAATGTTGGGCGAGTCAAGAACGAGGGGCCACAGTCTTAGAATAAAGGGGAGGCCATTTAAGACTGAGGTGAGAAAAAACTTTTTCACCCAGAGAGGCACGGGTTATTGATTGGGGATGATCAGCCATGATCACAATGAATGGCGGTGCCGGCTCGAAGGACCGAATGGCCTCCTCCTGCACCTATTTTCTGTGTTTCTATGCATCCAGAGATGTGGCAGAAGGTGCCTGATAAGGTGAGACGGATGGGTAGTTGTGGGGGGGAGGTGTGCACTGCTTCACTTACACATCACTCTTCCACATGCACATTACTTCTGTATGGTCCCAATAGTGGTCTTGGGGTTCTCATGCTCTTGATCATATTATCGAGCTGACAATCAGTGGAAATGCTGCATTTCTGCAAGAAGGCTTTGAGCAATCGGTGAGCCTCTTTCTTTTCTCTACCTGTTCACTTTTGGTCACCATGTTATAGGAAAGATGTTGCAACGGTCGAAAGGGTGCAGAGGAGATTTACGAGGATGTTGCCAGGACTCGGGGGCCTGAGCTACAGGGAGAAGTTAAGCAAGCTAGGACTTTATTCTTTGGAGCGCGGGGGATAAGGGGTGATCTTATAGAGATAGATAAAACCATGAGGGGAATAGATAGGGTAAATCCACAGTTTTTTGCCCAGAGAAGTCAAGAACCAGAGGACATGGGTTTAAGGCAAGGGAGGAAAGATTTAATAGGAACCTGACGGGTAACTTCACTTATACAAATGGTGGTGGGCGTACTGAATGAGGAGGCAGTTACTATCAAACGGTTTAAGAGACATTTGGACAGGTACATGGATAGGATAGGTTTAGAGGGTTACGGGCTGTTGGGACTAGTGTAAATGGGGCATGTTGGTCAGCGTGAGCAAGAAGGGCCTGTTTCCATGCTGTATGGCTCTATGACTTCCCATGGCAGAGCTTGGAAAGGAGTGTCTGTTTCAGAAGCCAGCATTCAAATGCACAAGAACCTTGGCTAGCACAATAATGAATATCGAGGCTCACTGCTGGTCACTTTGGTCGGGGACAGAATATTGATGCAATCTCACTCATCCTACCAGTGACATTGGAGGATTTTGCAGATACATCACCAGCAGTATCTTTCAACTGCAGTGTCATGGGAAGTCCAGATCTCAGTAGCGTCGAGGAAGGCACATGACAATCAGTTATGTACCAGGTCAGATTCTCAATATATATACGACCTGGACATTAATATAGATGAGATGGTGAGTAAGTTTGCAGATAATACGCTTATACTCAATGGAAACAATACTCAATGCTCAGATGAAAGCAAGGATACCATACTTGTCTACTTCATCTACTTGTGTTACCACTTCGGGGAACTAAGGATTTGGACTTATATCAATGCTGTTTAGGGTTATGCTGTTAACTCTATAGTTTCCCTTTACATTTGACCTATTGAATCTCACACTTGCTCAGGTTAAAGTCCATCTGCCAATTCTCATTCTGTAGCTGATCTGTAGCCACCAGTATACTTTGGCAGCCTACGTCTGCAACTCCACAGAGTTTGGTGACCTGCAAATTTACCAATCGACCCACCTACATTTGCATCCAAGTCATATATCTATATAATTAAAACTCATCTTGACCACTTCCAGTCTGCGCTGTATATTGATTTTAGAAAAAACCTTACATATATCGCTATGATTTTTGGCAATCTTACTCACAGTCCTCCTCCGCTCAGCAGGCCCCGAGGGTTTTGCCCCATCGGTGAAAACAAAAAGTTACGAGTGTTTAAAAAACCTTGAGATTAACACTCCCTAATTTTTTGTATTATTATTGGGCAGTAAATGTCAACAATGTAATTCACCTGTTGGACAATTCTGCCCAGCGGGTGGATTGGATGGTGATGGCGAGAAAGGATTGTTCCCCTTTTAATATAGGACCGATCCTTCTCTCACCAATAAAACTGAATAATACAATATACAAGAAAATCCAATTATTCATAGTATTATTAGAGTTTGGGAACAAATAAAATTAACCCTTAAATTAAGAAACCTATCACTTCTCTCTCCTATAGTTAATAATCCGTCGTTTAAACCATCCATTATTGATAAATCACTTACACATTGGGAAAGAATTAAAACGTTTGGAGATATGTATGAAACTGGAAATGTTTTATCATTCCAACAACTACAACTTAAATAAAATCTGAAAAGTAATCAATATTTTAAATATTTTCAAATCCATGATTATTTGAAAAAACATACACAAGAATACCAAAATTTGACTCCAGACCTATTAGATGAAGCTATGAACAGAAAGGCGGACTCAACTAACTTAATATCATACTTGTATAATATCACCCTAAATATAGAAATACCATCATCCGATAGAATTAGAAGAGATTGGGATCAAGAACTATCTGTAAAAATCTCGCAAGAGAGTTGGGATAAACACTTGCTATATGTGTATAAATGCTCGATCAATGTAAAACATATTCTAATCCAATTTAAAATCCTACACAGATTATATTATTCGAAAACTAAAATAAGTAAAATCTTTCCAAATGTTTCCCCCACTTGTGACAAATGTTTATCTCAAGATGCAACTATAGCACATTCCTTTGTATTTTGCATAAAAATCCAAAAATTTTGGAATGAACCATTTGACATTTTTACAAAATTATTAAAAAATAAAATTGAAACCGAACGCAGAATTAATTATTTTTGGAACAATGGAAGGCGGCTTTGAGCTGACTTCGATCAAAAAGAGTTTCCTTAATTATGGCTTAATAACGGCAAAAAAACTCATACTTAAATTCTGGATAAATGCACCCACACCAACGCTTAAAATGTGGATTTCAAATATGTCCGAAATGTTACACCTCGAAGACATGAGATTCGTCCTAGCAGGCAAATCAGACCAATTCTTAAAGATTTGGTCTCCATTTATCGACTTATTACAAGCATAAGGTGCAACATAACTCTGGAAATAAACGGTTTCAGGTCCTAGTGACGGGGTGTGTAAAGATATGAAGCAGGTACATCCCTTTTATCTTATCTTATATTACTTACTTTTTTTTCTTTTTCTTATTCTTCCTCGCGCTCTACATCTTTACGGGCTATTTCTTTTCACTTTCTCACGTACTTACTATCTTATCTAACCTTCTCTATTTCTATTTTTCTTTCTTCTGTTACTTTCCTATTTTTAAAGTTTAAAACAAGACGTGGTACATTAAATGTATTATGTTATTCCGGGCTTATATTACTGTACTGTACATTACTTCTAATAAAAAAAAATTAAAAAATAAAGTAATAAATAAATAAAACCTTGAGATCCTCTTGCCTGTCAATCACCGCGATGGAGGTAACACCCCTTCCGGGGGAGGGGGGGGGAGGGGGGACAGAATTATAAAACCCCGGATGACTGGATGTGACTCAGTCACTCTGCAAGATCACGAGGGAGAGGCCACGACTCTCATTCTAAGCTGTGACTCAACTGAACTGTGAGTCTGCGATGTACTTGCAATAAATGAATTGTTAGCCCTTAATGACAATGCCATGAGTCGATGGCCTGCTGCCCTGCCTGTGCTTGAAACGGCAATGCTTTATTAGGTCCGACTGTGTTTGGGAGGAATAAATGCTTTATTAGGTCCGACTGTGTTTGATTCGAAAGTCCCGCTCATTTCGTGACCTCCACTTAATGATCAGGTCGCGCTGATTGCATTATTTCCGGTGAGTGCACAGGTCGCACTGATTGCGTAATTTCCGGTAAGTGCAGAGGTCACGCTGATTGCGGAAGTGCCGCTGACTGCGGAAGCCCCAAAGTGGGGAGGCTGCGCTCAGCCATGTGAGTATTCAAGAAGGTTTACTGCCATATATATGGTGTGTGAGTCAGTGAGTGTGTTTGTGAATGTGTGTGAGTGTCTGTCTGTGTGTATGTGTTTGAGTGTATCTGTGTGTATGTGTTTGAGTGTATATGTGTGTGTGTGTATATCTGTTTGTGAGTGTGAGTGTGAGTGGTCTCAGTGACTGAGCTGCCAGCCCAAGAATCCATTCGGTCCACAATGTCCATACTAGCCCTCTGGAAATGAGTCCCTTCAGCCCACACCGTGCTAGCAATCCCACCCCCCCCACCCCACTGACCAGCAATATTGGAATCGGTGGAGAGGTGGAATATTGCATTGGGGGACCAGCCCTCCCATGTGAAGCTGGGACCCAACGGGTCCCACTTAGTCTAGAATTATATATATCACAAACAACAAATGAAGGAGAAGGAGAAAGCAAAGTAGGTACAGAACAGTACTGTATCGCCAAATATGCAAATGGTCCAAATGTCTTCAGAAATAAAAGATTCGTCCAGAAGAAATATCAGAACGATGTGATTACGTGACCTAATTTTCTTCAAAACTGTCCTTGATCTATAGAAGTATTGGAAATGAATGTCATGTGACAATGGGTCTTGGCAGACAATGGGTTAAAGTGGACAGTGGCCTGAGGCAGCTCAGCCCAAGTTGTCAGATGATCCTCGGGTCTGGGTCAAGGGCCTCGGTGAAACCTGGTTGTAACTGGATTACACCAGTCTCAGAGACCAGTTGCAAATACAGTGACCTTAAATGAGCCTAGCAGACACTCCACAGACTCCAGGGATGGGTGGGGAGAGGAAGAATATTATACATATACGGTAAAATGGAACTCTTCACAGCTTTTATAGCACAGCAGAGTACAGAGGTAGCCATGAATGCACTCACATTAGGTAGAGGTGGTGGTGGTGGATGGGGGTGGGGGTTGGAAAAATGTGGATAATGAGTGGTATGGTAGTATAAAAAGCAATATGTGCTTTGTATCTGAAAGCATGTATCCAAGGACAGGAGAGCATCTTTCCTGGGAGATACCTCCAAAATTGGCCAATTTGTAATATATAGTTTGTTCTGAAAGTAAATTCCACACTCCATGTGATTTTTTCCCCTTATACACAGGAAATAAAGGTGTGTGGATTTGTGATACAATGGGTAGGAATATGAGCGACTCTAGATAGCTACTCTTTGTCAGATAGCGAGCCAAGCCTTAAGGGCCTGTCCTACCAGCATCCGACTCCATGCGATGAGCACGATCAAGCTAGAAGCGGGGGCCGCGCGGAGGTCGGGTGATCCCCTGTACAGGGCCGTTCCCACCAGCATGCGCCTGCATGCGGCAAGCGCGACCAGACCGGCAGCGAGGGCCGCGCGGAGGTCGGGTGATTGGCGCAACGCGGCGCAAAGTGAGGCGAACTTGGAGCAAAGTCTTAAGGTAAGTTCGCCAGGACAGAGAGGGGCACACAGAGAGGGCCACGGAGCCACACACAGAGAGGGTCACGGAGGCACCTACAGATAGGTTCACGGAGGCACGACGTCGAGGCGGTGTGTAATGCGTCGGGGCGACTGCGAGCCGACAAGCCGTTGCCACGCGGAATTTTTGAACATTGTTAGTTTATCGGAGCCCCGCGCGATGTCGGGACGAACTCCGCACAATTCCGCACGGCTCCGGCGATCGAAGTGGGACCTGCCCCGCGACGCCGGACGGCTCAAGCGACCAAGTTAGGTCGCGCTCATTGCATGGAGTTGCATGCTTGTAGGACAGGCCCTTTATGGTTCAAGTACTGGTTCTTCTCATCTCCGACGTTACCAACACAGAAGCATAACAAAAGATCAACACCAACAGCTTAAAAACGCGTTGCAGTTATTTAACGTGCCCAATACAGCTCATGGAAAAGGATTGCTGGCTTCAACATCTGGTAAAGTATTGCAACCATCCCAACATCTTGATTTTGAAAGCCGTTGGAACACTGCTCACACTCTTGGCTTTGAGACAAAGTAAATATTTCTTGATCTTTCCTCTCTGGAAAAATTGAGCTGGAGTTAAGCAAGGATAACGGCTCCGTTCTTGCAGGAATTCACCTTCGCAACGCAGGCTGAGCAGTTGTGTTGAACTCAGTCATGAACTCAGTCTTCCACCACAGATCTGAGCTGCTTGTGACATCCAGACACGCCCAGACAATCCAGTGTTTCAGTTTACACTGCAAACCAATTATGTAATCTTACATTATTTTCAAATACTGAGCACAACTGGCAACAAATTCTTCAGTTAATAGTTTTACACTGAGTACATACAGGGACAGAGGGGAGGGGTGAGAGAGTGAGAGGAAGGGATGGAGGCAGTGGTAGGGAGAGTGATTTCCAGATAGAGTGGATGTAGAAAGGATGTTTCCAGTCATGGGAGAATCGAGAGCCAGAGGGCACAGCCTCAGAATAAAAGATCCTACCTTCAGAATGGGGAAGAGGAGCGTAGAGCGTAGTGAATCTGTGGAATTCATTGCCACAGTCAGCTGTGGAGGCCAAGACAGTGGGTATTTTTAAGGGGGAGATCGATAGGCTCTTGATTAGGTAGGGCGTCAAAGGTTATGGGGAGAAGGCAGGAGAATGGGGTTGAGAGGGAAAGATAGATCAGCCATGATGGAATGGCAGGGTAGACTAGATAGGCTGAATGGCCTAATTCTATTCCAATGTCTTATGGTCTTATGATCTTTGAACTGGCCAAAGACAATATTTGCATAGTTATTCATCTTCATGGTGTCTGTGAGATTCCTATGTGAGTGAGAAATCAGACACTTCCTCGTGTCTAGAATGAGAAACCACTTTGCGAGCATGCCGCTGACACCACCTGGAATCATTGCTCCCTGTTTGCATTTTGCGACAACAGATCATTGTTTGAGCTGGGAGTTTTCTGCCCAAAGAAGGCTGTCATCTGAGCAAGAACGTCTTGAGAGACTGAACATCCCACTCCAGCTCCTAGTTCTTGCATATAAAACACACAGGATTTCAACCCAAAACATAAACCAGTTCTTTCCCTTCCAATCCCACACCCCCCTCCCCCAGATAATGGGTTCCTCCAGCAGAACGTCTGTTGCTCGGGCAACAGTACAAGAGGAAACCAATTTCAACAACTGCACATGCTGGAAATTTGGTATAAATACTGAAAAATAAGACCAGGCAGCACAGTAGTGCAGTGAGTGGGATCACAGCCTCACATCGCCAGAAACCCAGCTTTAATCCTGACCTCTGGTGCAGTCTCTGTGGAGTTTGCATGTTCTTCATGTGACCGCGTGGGTTTCCGCTCTCATGACAAAGACATGCGGGCTGGTAGATTAATTGGCTGCTGTAAATTATCCCATGCGTGTAGGTGACTGACGGATTCCAGTGAGTTGATAAGAAAGTGGGGAGAATACCCCCAATAGTATGATGAATAAATCAGTGTAAATGGGCGGTTAATGGTCGGCAGGGAATTGGTGGCCTGTTTGCGTGCTGCATGTCTCTGTGGCTGTATGGTCAGGAAATGATCATTAGACCAGGTCCAACACATGTCTGCTAGATTGAAATTAATCTGCAAGGCAGCTGCACATCTAATGTCAACTCTGCCCCATAACCAAGTCACCCGACCTCCGTCACCGAGATGCAGTGCACAGCGATCACTTGCATTTGCATTAGCTCGGAGACTGAGTTCCAAACCATCATCGATGTATTCATTGAGCTATTGGGAGAGAATGGGCCTGACAGTCCACACCTGCAAAACAAAGGTCCTCACCAACCTGCCACCTCACCTTCCCCTCTACCCTGATAATAACGTTCCAGGCCAGGACCTTGAAAACATGCACCACTTCAAAACTCAGGAGTCACCTCGCGATGAATGCACACACTTCTCTGTCACCCTCAGTGCACCAGCACGGAGTTTGGAAAAGAGTGTTTGCCCACAAAGAGCTCAAGACGAGCCAAACTCACGGCCCATTGTTTAGTTTAGTTTAATTTAGCTTAGAGATACAGCATGGAAACAGGCCCTTCGGCCCACCGAGTCCATGCTGTCTAGCTAGTTCACACGAGTTCTCTGTTATCCCAGTTTCTCATCCAGTCTCCACAAACTAGGAGTGATTTATTGACACCAATCAACCCTACAAACCCGTATGTGCGAGGGAACTGGAGCACCTGGCAGAAGGCCCATGAAGTCACTTGAAGAACGTGCAAGGTCCAGACAACACCCGAGGTCAGGATCAAACCCAGGTCTCTGGCGCAGTGAGGAAGCAGTTTTACCAGTTGCGCCACAGTGGACAGCAGTGATCCCAGCCTGCTGCTTGCCTCCAAATCAGGGATATCTACAGCCGATTCCTCAAAGAACAGGCAAGATACCAACTAAGCCTTTGGTGGGATAAGTGAACTAATGTCAGTGCCTTCAACCAGCTCAATGTTCCTTGCACTGAGGCCGTTGTTACACTCAGCTGATAACATATCAGCTGAAATAATGATAACATTCTTCTGCAGTTGTGTAGGGTTTCTTCTGCAGTTGTATAGGGCTCTGCTGAGGCCACATCTGGAGTATTGTGCACAGTTTTGGTCTCCTAATTTGAGGAAGGACATCCTTGTGATTGAGGCAGTGCAGCGTAAGTTCATGAGATTGATCCCTGGGATGGCGGGACTGTCATATGAGGAAAGATTGAAAAGACTAGGCTTGTATTCACTGGAGTTTGGAAGGATAAGGGGGGATCTTATAGAAACATAAAATTATAAAAGGACTGGACAAGCTAGATGCAGGAAAAACGTTCCTAATATTGGGCGAGTCCAGAACCAGGGGCCACAGTCTTAGAATAAAGGGGAGGTCATTTAAGACTGAGGTGAGAAAAAACTTGTTCACACAGAGAGTTGTGAATTTATGGAATTCCATGCCACAGAGGGCAGTGGAGGCCAAATCACTGGATGGATTTAAGCGAGAGTTAGATAGAGCTCTAAGGGCTAGTGGAGTTAAGGGATATGGGGAGAAGGCAGGCACGGGTTATTGATTGGGGACGATCAGCCATGATCACAATGAATGGTGGTGCTGGCTCAAAGGGCCGAATGGCCTCCTCCTGCACCTATATTCTATGTTTCTATGTAACATCATGTCCGACACTGGGCTAACCTCCAACATCCAGCATGGCAAGAGATTACCTGGTGCCAGAGGAAACAATTTAAGAATCTTCTCAAAGCCTCCTTGAGATTTCGAGCAACGGTACAACAGTTAATGCAGCTAACTCATAGTTCCAGTGTTACAC
Organism: Raja brachyura; assembly: GCA_963514005.1. Next base: position 100,205,083 of record OY740785.1, read on the forward strand.
AAAAAGCTGGAGAAACTCAGCGGGTGCAGCAGCATCTAAGGAGTGAAGGAGATAGGCGACGTTTCGGGTCGAGACCCTTCTTCAGACAGAAGGGTCTCGACCCGAAACGTCGCCTATCTCCTTCACTCCTTAGATGCTGCTGCACCCGCTGAGTTTCTCCAGCTTTTTGTGTAACCCTCGATTCTCCAGCATCTGCAGTTCCTTCTTTAACTCATAGTTCCAGTGATCTGGTTCAGTCCCGATCTCTGATGCTGCTTGGTTGGAGTTTGTTTGGGTTTCCTCTGGATGCTCTGGTTTCCCAACCACATGCCAAAGATGGCAGGTTGGCAGAGGAAACCAGGTGCTGTGAATGATCCCAAGTGAATGCTGGCAATGGAACACCATGGGCTACCTCATGGACATCGATTTTATTTTCTAGTAAAACGTGTGTAAATATATATACGTAGGTCCTGTAGAATTTATGTATAGTTTATGTGTAATGTATGTTTATGTGTGTTTTCTAAGTGCATGGGTCTGACCAAGAATTTCATCGTACCTGTACCTCAATATACTTGTGCACATGGCAATAAACAGATACAGGATAAAGTGTATAACATTTAGTGCAAGATAAACTCCAGTAAAGTCCGATTGAAGTAAATGGGATGTCTGGACCGCTCTCTAGTTGGTGAGCGGATAGAAGCATAGAAACATAGAAAAATAGGTGCAGGAGTAGGCCATTCAGCCCTTCGAGCCTGCACTGCCATTCAATATGTAAGTCTCGATGAGATTCCTCCCTCAATCTTCCAAATTCCAGCGAGTACAAGCCGAGTTTATCCAGTCATTCTTCATATGGAAGGATGTTCAGGATTCTTCAGGATGTCCTGCCATCCCAGGAATCAGTCTGGTGAACCTTCTCTGTACTCCCTCTATGGCAAGAATGTCTTTCCTCAGATTAGGAGACCAAAACTGTACGCAATACTCCAGGTGTGGTCTCACCGAGATCCTGTACAACTGCAGTAGAACCTCCCTGCTCTTGTACTCAAATCCTTTTGGTTCAGTTGCCTGACAACAACAGGGAAGAAACTGTCCCAGAATCTGGAGGTATGTGTTTTCAAACATTTATACCTCATGCTTGATGGGAGAAGGGAGAAGAGGGGGTGACTGTGGAGGGGATACTGCCCCTTGATTATGCAGGTTGCCTTGCCACGGCAGCATGGTCAAGATGGAGTCGCAGTTAAATCTCAATACCAATTACGTCGCTTCCAGGAGTTACTACCAGACCTATCCACATGCGTAACTCGAAAGCAAACCGCTTTCAAACCATTTTCGGTTAAACTATTTAAATCACCGGGACTATTATGATTCAATTTCTCCCTCTGCTGCTCTTCATTCCCATTGTGCTGGGGATATGTTCAAACAAGCACTTCAAGAGGATTCACATGCTGAGTCTGAAAGAAATAAACCAACCTTGGCGTTTCCTGGCACGAGTCCAGACTGCAGGGATTAGATCATGGCCGCGAGTCAAAATAATCTAGTCCTTGATTGAGTAGACTTTCTCCAAAATACCTGCTGTGAATTCAAGGCAAGAGGAATAACATGCCTCCTGGCTACCAGGGCCATTTGGGGAAGAACCCCAGCTTGCTACGTCCTTTGAGTGAAAACATTCTTTATTGATCATTCCTCAATGCTCTGATTATCAAGTTTGCATTCCCCTCAAAGGGAATTATTTCCTCTCCCCCCCCCCCCCCCCCATCAAATCATCTCAACGCTCTCACTGCAAGTATGCCAGCCTTTTGAATTCGCAGTCGCAACGCCATTCAAATAATATTTTTTGTACTGGCTGCAAAATTAAATTTGACCTACTTATCTCCAGGGGTCCCACGCACAGAGTGAATGGACTTCTTGTTGATAATTCTATGCTTAGTGCTGCTTCATATCAGGAGGCACAAAGCAGAAAGATTTCACAAGCTGCCTGCTCTGCATCCCCCCCCACCAGTAAGATGAATCTTCTTGCTTTTACTCACCACTACGGAAGAGGCTCAAGTGGTGCCAGAGCACCTCCCGTCACCGGTGGGGCCAGGCCAAGATTGCTTTGTGTGCCATTTTTCCCAGCCTGCATCAGTCATTCAAAACACAGCTTTGTCAGATGTATCACTCAGGTGGCACAGTGACACAGCAAGTGGAGCTGCTACAGTAGCTCACAGCGATAGATACCCAAGTTCAATCCCGACCACGTGGAGTTTGCATGTTGTCTCTGTAACTGTGTAGGTTCCTCTGGCTCCTCCAACTTTCTCTTTGAGGGATGGTAACAGAATTTTAACTGTACAGTCAAAAACAAGGCATCCAACATTTGCTTTGTGCACAGAGGTGCAGGGCTCCTTGAGAGAAGGCTCTGCTCATCTAACACACACAGGACTTTGCAAAGCACAACCGACTTGAAGTAGCTCTGTTCAACGTGAGCACAAGCCCAGCCAGTCAAACGGGCATAGTGGTGGAGGGAAACTGGTCAGGCCTCTGCTCAAGGAAGTGGAGGATTGCAAGCCACCCCGGGGTGGATGATTGCAACCTTCACGTGGTCCGCCCTGTTTCGACGAATGCAATCAACCCGGCGTGCACAATCAAATAAGATCAAATAGAACAAGTTGTCCTGCAACTTCAGGCTGTGCTCGCCATACGCGAGAAGAAGGAGAAGCAAGCCACCCAAGTGTGGCAGGGAGGTGTAGAAGAATTGGATGTCCATGGGACGACAGGCCTGGTTGGGTCAGAAAAATGGAAACTGTCAAAGTGGCAAAGGGGCAGAGATGTCATGGTCAAATAGTGGTCTGGAGGGAGGGTTACAGTTCGTGTCGGAGGAGGAGAAGATGTTGGGGAATTGATTGCTGGATGAAGAAATTGTAACTTTGGGAGATAATTGCAAAGGATGAAGGTTTAAAAAGAAGATATGACAGTGGGGAGTGGGTTGCAGTCAAGACTGAGATAACTAATGAAGGGATATTAATGAAGGAATTGCTGATAAAATTGCACCTGTACTATTACTGCTCATCATTTGCGACAATTTTAGGAAAGCGGCCATTTTGGGTTAAAAATCATGTAACCTTTCCCTATCATCAATTCACCGCTGGAAACCCTGCTTAATGTGCTGTGTGATGTTCAACACTGACGCTGCATCAAATGGGCTGAATTCTACCAAGCTTAATTTTTTTTTCGCCAACCACATTGGTCACAAGCTTGCAAGTGCACTCACACCTTCCAAAATCACCTCAAAATCAGCAGCAGGCCTGATTGGATCAAGCCCTTGGTCCCATGCTGAACCAAGAAGCATTTCAAAACTCTCAATGGTTCTCTGGAACTCAATGGGTAGCACAGCGGTAGAGTTGCGGCCTTACAGCACCAGAGACCCGGGTTCGATTCCGACTACAGGTGCTGTCTGTACGGAGTTTATACGTACTCCCCGTGACCTCATGGGTTTTCCACGGGTGCTCTGGTTTCCTCCCATTCTCCAAAGATGTACAGTTTTTGTAGGTTGTGCAGGACGGGAAGAGCTTTGAAAAAAATGCTACAGAAATCCAATTGAAAGCACTCCCTCCCAGTGGTTCCATGGTAATTAAAGTCATAGCTCAAGTGATCTGTTGAAAGGCAGAACAAGGTGCACTGAGGTTTAAGCAGTAATGAGACCAGGTACAATGCAGGAACCTCATACTCCTTAGTCCTCTGATAAGGACCTCCATTGATTGAAAGGATGTGCAGAGCTTCCATTAGACTTTCAGACTTTAGTGATACAGGGCGGAAACAGGCTCTTAAGCCCACCGAGTCAGCACCAACCAGCGATCACCCCATACACTAGCACTATCCTACATGCTAGGGACTACTCACGATTTTACCAAAGCCAATTAATCTACAAACCTGTCCCTCTTTGGAGCGTTGGAGGAAACCGGAGCCCCTGGAGAAAACCCATGCATTCACAAGGAGAACGTACAAAATCCATCCAGACAGCACCCGTAGTCAGGATCGAACCGGCGTGGCTGGTGCTGTAAGGCAGCAGCTCTACCACTGTGCTACTGTGCCACCGTTGCTCTTGGATAGCAACACTTGGGCAGTGTAAGCAGCATCCTATCCCGCGGACACCCAGGCTGCTGCAATCAGTATTAAACACATCCCTAGTGATTCCTCATCGCAAAATAACCCTTTGGGTCATCTTTCACCAATTTGTTTCTTCATAGATCTCATGCGTGGATAGTCACTTCAGTGCCCATGTACTTTACATTTCGTTAAACCAAGCGGCATTTCAACAATTTCCACCCTCTTCGCACATTAACGGTACATTACATAAGCTACACTGAATCAAACCTGACTCCAAAACACGTAGAGCAGATGCCCAGAGTTTTTTCAAGCAGATACTAAGGAAGTGAGGACGATGCAGAGGTTTGGCTGGGAAATTCCAGCGTTCAGGAAAATCTAGCATGAAGCAAAAGAATGGGCAATGCACACAAGGCCAGAGTTGAGGCCATTAACGTGTTCAAAGGCTGAAGGGAATGGGGTGGAGCCACAGAGTGAACGGAACATGGCACTCTTCCAAACATTCCAATAACTAATTCCTAACTCAATCCAAATATTCCAATAACTAACCCCTAACTAAAGCCAAATGTTGCAATAAATAACACCCAACTCAACCCAAGCATTGGCTTCGGAAATCTTGCTCCTTCACAAGAAGAGCTCATCTTCGAGCTAACTGCTCCATTTTGGAAGCGAAAGAGATGTACTGGGAATATTATGTACTGGGGATAACATCATTCGAAAAACATTTCTAAAGTCAACAGAGGCTTGGGTTGAGAATTTGGAGCATGTTGTGACAAGGCAAGTCACAGCCGATAAATATCTACACAAGATGAAGGCAGAGAGAACAAAATAGGAAGAAAATCCAGACAGAAAAGACAGATTGAAAAATTAAGCATTCCATTTCAAGAAGGGTCCCAACCCCAAATGTCACCTATCCATGTTCTCCAGGGATGCTGCCAAACCTGCTGAGTTACCCCAGCACTTTGTGTCTTTTTTTGCAAACCAGCATCTGCACTTCCTAGTTTCTACATTTGTTCCATTTCTATAATTGTTTTAACGTGTAATTCAAAAACAGCAGGGAATGAGGAACTGGAGGAGCTTAATGGTAAATTACGTAAGTCTATACAATATAAAGAGGCAACGATGGTTTAGCAACAGGGGCGCTATCCAGAATGGCAGATACACTCTCCAACTTTAATGTTCATTGCTGCCACCTGTTGATCGGATGTAGACATCTCAGTGGATCTGCGATTCTAACCCAAGCTAACAGTGAAGAATACTCTAAATGATCCATGAAACTTCAGCCAGTTAAAGCGAAGCAGTTTGTGTAAACAAATTCTTCCGTAATCCCATTAAGATTTGTTATTATATTTGTTAATTGTCTCTGTCAATACTAGTGGCAAGTTTTAAAAGGGGCTTGCTCCACCTCTCCAGTCTCTGACTGTGTTAGTCTCTCTGAGGCATCTCTCCATTATCTAAACATTTCCATGCGGTTCCTTCTCCTTCGTCCACTTTACTCAATGTAAAGCAGAAGAGGCCACGGGTGAGAGGAGTGGGTTGCCAACTGCCCTGGTGTCACTTGGAAGCAATAGTGAACCCACGGAGCATGGTCCTCCTCATTCTACTGTTACCAAGGCCACCAACGTCCTTTCTTAACTGATGCTCTCTGTCACCCCAAGCGTTTTCATCATTTCAATTATGTCGGAATTAAGCCCGATATACACAGGCAAATCTGCCTGCCTGACATGGCAAAGATTAGTGGGAAGCTAGAGCATTGAGAAGCTTTTAAAAATCAACAGATGGCAACTAAAAAAGAGTAATAGGGCAGCACAGTGGTAGAGTTGCTGCCTCACAGTGCCAAAGACCTGGGTTCAATCCTGACCACAGGTGCTGTCCGTACAGAGTTTTGTACATTCTCCCTGTGACCACGTGGGTTTTCTCTGGGTGCTCCGGTTTCGTCCCACACTCCAAACATGTGAAGGTTTGTAGGTTAATTGGTTTTGGTAAAATTGTAAATTGTCGTGAGTGTGTAGGATACTGCTAGTGTACGGGGTGATCGCTGGTTAGTGCGGACTCAGTGGGCTGAAGGGCCTGTTTCCATGCTTTATCTCTCAAGTCTAACGTCAACAAGGGGAGAAAAGATGAAATGTGAAGGTAAGCTAGCCAATTATATAAAAGGGGATAAAAGAGGAGGTCTGAAGGTGGATAAGTTACCTGGACCAGATGGATTACACCCCAGGGTTCTGGAAGAGGTAGTTATAGAGATGGTGGAGGCATTAGTAGTGATCTTTCAAGATTCACTAGAGTCAGAAATGTGTCCAGGAAAATTGCACTGTTTAAGAAGGGGGCGAGTCAAAAGAAAATAAAGTGTGACTTCTGTGGTTGGTAATATTTTTCCTAAAGATTCCCAAAAATGTTAATTTGCAGGTCAGGTCAACGGTGAGGAAGGTAAATACAATGCTAGCATCCATTTTGAGGGAATTAGAATGTCAAAGCAACAATGTCACGCTAAGGCTTTTTTAGGCCCTGGTGAGGCCGCATTGGGAATATTGTGAGCCGTTTTGGGCCCCATCTCTGAGGAAGGATGCATCGGCTTTGGATCGGGTACAGATGAGGTTTATAAGAATGATTGGGTTCATGAATGAGGAATGTTTGAAGGCTCTCGGCCTGCTTTTGCTGGAATTTAGAATAATAATAGGAATCTCATTAAAATCTGATGGATAATGAAAAGTCTAGATCGAGTGGATGTGGAAAGGATGTCTCCAGTTAAACGAGAGGGCAGAACCTCAGAATAAAAGGACGTACCTTCAGAATGGAGATGAGCTGGAATTTCTTTAATCAGAGGGTGGTGAATCTATGGAATTCATTGCCACAGATGGCTGCGGATGCTCAGTCATTGAGTATTTTTAAAGCAGAGATTGATAGGTTCTTGATTAGTAAGTGTGTGAAAGGTTACAGAGAGAAGGCAGAAGAATGGGGTTGAGAGAGAAAAATAAATCAGCCTTGATTGAATGGCGGAGTAGATTCGATGGCTGAAGAGCCTAAATCTGCTCCTGTGTCTTGTGGTCTTACCTAATTGTCTGGAAAACAAGGTGATGTAATTATCTGGCATTAAAATGTAAACTTTCTTTTCAAAAGCTGAAGTAACTGCAACTGCTCAGACAGAAAGGCTCTGCAGAGGGTAATGAGGGGAGGAGAGAGGATCATTGGCGTCTCCCTACCCTCGGTACAAGAACTGTTCCAGAGCTGATGCCTGAAAAAAGCACTGAGCATTGCAAAGGACAGACTGCACCCCCTCCACACACATCTGGATCTCCTGCCATCAGGCAAGAGATACCGTAGCATCAAAGCCCGGACAACCAGACTGCTAAACAGCTTCCTTCCACAGGCTGTGAGGCTGCTAAACAGTCACTCCACCTGATTCTGCTGCTTTTTGCACTTTTCGCAATTTAAGAACAAACTCTGGCACTGGCCACTTAAATCAGCTGCCCTGGACAATTTATGACTGTTTTTACTTGTATTTTAATGTTGCTGTTTTTTTACCTGCACTTTTAACAATTGTATTGTTTTTATCAGGGACTCGGTTGTTTTTTTATTGTTTTTATTTATGTGTGAAATGTTTAAGCTTTATGTGCGATGCTCTGGTATTTCCTGGGAAACATCTTCTCTTTTTGCACTGTACAACTGTTGCCTTGCAAGATGACAATAAAGAATGATCGATTGATTAACCCAGAATGCTAAAATATCCTGAACTTCCTTCACTCCTCAGTTGAACTTTACTCTGAAGTGTAAAGAACATAAGGAAAGCCTACGCAATAATGTCTCCTTGAATTTCCTTGTGACATGGGGGGCTGGTCAACCCGTCAAGTCTATGTCAGCTCTCAGATCTAACTTTGTTTCCCCACTTATTCCCCTGCAACATGCTCTCTTGGACATGCATGTGGGGTGGGAGATTGCAACTTTCACGTGGTCCGCCCTGTTTTGATGAATGCAATCAACCTGGTGTGCACAATCAAGTAAGATCAAATAGAACAAGTTGTCCTACACGCATATGGCTGTGCACGCCACACACAAGAAGAAGAAGAAGAAGAAATACATGCATATCAGTTCCTGATACCAGTCCACAGTTAGTTTATTTTATTGTCAGGTGTACTGAGGAACAGTTACGTGCTAACCAGTCAGCGGAAAGACTAGAAATGATTATAATCGAGCCATCCACAGCACACAGATACATGATAACGGGAATAATATCTAGTGCAAGGTCAGTAAAATCTAATTTAAGGTAGACACGAAATGCTGGAGTAACTCAGCGGGACAAACAGCATCTCTGGAGAGAAGGAATGGGTAACATTTCGGATCGAGGCATTCGATTTAAACCAGCATCTGCAATTCTTTCCTACACACAAAGTCTAATTAAAGATAGTCCGAGGGTCTTCAATGAGGTAGATAGTTGCTCTCTAGTTGTTGATAGAATGGCTGAGTGGATACACTGTAGGGTAGTAGGCAGTGGTGGGTTAACCTACCAATCGGCACATTATGCAATGTGGAAGGAAAGCAGATCACCCAGGGGGAAACCTGGGTGGTCACTGACCAAACATGCAAACTCCTCACAGACAGCACCAGATATCAAGAACAAACCCAGGTCGCCGGAGCTACGAGGCAGAGGCTCCATGAGCTCCTTGGAGCTATCTTTATTTGTTCTTCTGCAGAGTCTCTTTTTCTCACATTTTATTTCACTATAACTATTGAGGATTTTCCTTCTGACTTTCCTTCTGATAATTTTGAAAGTTTTAGAAAAGAAAACTGAAGAAGATAAAAAAGAGAATGTTTCTCCTTCCGGAATTGTGAAAGGTTCACCCCGGGAGATTCTGGCCCATCCCATTATCATTAAACGTTTAAACTCAGCTCACAGAATGTCATGCTCGGGCACGGCCAATTAAGTTTTTATTTCTCGAGACTCACCCTTCAATAAAAACTGCAGCAAGCTCCTTTCTGTTCCTCACAGCATTTACGAATAAATTATTTAATTTAGAGACAGTGTGGAAACAGGCCCTTCAACCCACATCGACCAGCAATCATCCATGCTCGAGTTCTACCCCACACACTCGGGACCATTTACACAAGCCACTTAACCTAGAAATCCGGAATGTGGGAGGAAACCGGAGCACCCGGAGATTACCCAAGCTATCACAGGGAGAACGTGCAAACTCCATACAGACAGCACTTGTAGTCAGGATTGAACCTGGATCTCTGGTACTCTAAGACAGCAACCCTATTGCCATGCCACTGTGCATATTTAAAACTGTTTTTCATTACAACCAGGAGATGCTGCTGAAGCTGCAAGCCCTTGCTTTTAGGGGAACCCTATTCATCAATCAACTTTTTCGTTAAACTAATGCTTCAAAGAAAGGAAATTATTTGATAACTTTAATTAAAGGTCTACAATGGTTTAGATTTTAATATTTTTGTCAATGCCTTAATTTGGATTGAAGAGATTTTAGTTACAGAGAAACGCACAGGAACACAAGAAATTAGAAGCTGGAATAGCGGTGTAACAGTGGCATGGCGGTACAGCACCAGCGACCTGCGTCTGATCCTGACTATGGGTGCTGTCTGTATGGAGATTGCACATTCTCCCTGTGGCCTGGGTTTTCTCCGGGTTTCTTCCCACATTCCAAACACGTGCTGGGTTGTAGGTCAATTGGCTTCTGTAAATTGTCCCTAATGTGTCGGATAGAACTAGTGTATGAGGATTGTTGGTTGGCATGGACCCGGTGGGTCGAAGGACCTGATTTATTGCTGTATCTCTGAAAACTAAAAAAACTAAAAGGCCACTCAGCCCCTCGAGCCTGCCTTGCCATTTAGTGCAACAATGGACTATTTGTCCCAGGCCTCAACTTTTCTTCTGTGCAAGTTCCTCATAGCGCTCAATTCCCTGTTCTTTGAACAAGGGAAACAAGGCTAGTCGAAAAATAATTAGAGAGCTTCAGAACACAGTCACTGATGTTGCATTATCGAGATATCTTTCATATGGGAAAAATGTCTCGATAAAATAAGGTGAGAGCAAAACACATTATGGAAAAGACCGACATAAAGCAATGACATTGGCTCAGCAGTCGAGCCACTGCCTCACGTCGCCAGACACCCAGATTCAATCCTGATCTCGGTGGTTGTCTGTGTGGAGTTTTCACGTTCTCCCTGTGACTGCGTGGCTTTCCTCCCACATCCCAAAGATGTGAGTGTTTGCAGGTTAATTGGTCACTGGTGTTATAAGGCAGCAACTCTATCACTGCTGATTACGCCTCGTGTGTAGAGAGTGGACTCAGCAGTGTTATACGTGCGAATGGGTGATCAATGTCCGGTGTGGACTCACTGGGCTGAAGGGCATGTTTCCGTGCTGCAACACCAAAACTAAATGGGAGTGAACTGATGCCAAGAGTGAACGAGTCAGTCAATAATTACACTAGAAAATCTCTTGCCCATCGTGCATTCATTCTCACTCTCCCATTTGTCCACATACTTTTCAGGAACACCGGGCAAATAATTTAAACACAGATACAGGTTCAACACAGAAACACAGACGTCCGCATGACGATTTTGTCCATAATTGGTGAAAATACACAAATATCACTCGAGATGGTAACTGTGCCGCCCACAGCATTGTGATGAATGGCATCAAAATACACAAGACCAACGAGAACAATTTCTAAAAGTGAACCTAGTTCTGCTGGTCGTAAGAACTGTGAGGGTGGCGCAGTGATAGAGTTGCTGCCCTATAACGCCAGAGACCCAGGTTCGATCCTGACTAGGGGTGCCATCTGTACGGAGTTTGTACGTTCTCCCTGTGACTGCGTGGGTTTTATCCAGGGAGTTCCAGTTCCCTCCCACACTCCAAAGACGTACAGGTTTGTAGGTTAATTGGCTTCTGTAAATTGTAAATTGTCCCTCATGTGTACGAGAGTGCTGGTGTACGGGGTGATCGCTGATCGTCCTGGACTCAGTGGGCCGAAGGGCCTGTTTCCACACTGTATTTCTCAAGTCTAAAATCTAAAGTCTAAACGCATTTCCCTCCAGTGATAAATAAAGTTCTATTGTGTCGTATCATATTGTGTCGTATGTACGTATGTTGGACTTTTGAGAATTTTCTACCAAAGGAAGACGGTTGAGGCAAATATCACAAAGGCATTTGCGGGTAAATTGGTGGAGCACCAGGGAGAAGTTAATGAAAGATAGCACTGATACAGGTTGGCGAGGAAGGAGGGGAAAGGGCTCTAGTGGACCATCAATGGCAGTCAGCACAATGTCCAGTCTTTGTGCCCCATGTTCTGTCGAGTCATAAAACCACATCATCCCACACACTGCACAACTCCTAATATAGATCTACCATGAATTATTCAGATTAGTTTAGAGATACAACAGGGTAACAGGCCATTCTGCCCTCTCAGTCCGCGTTGACCAAAGATCCCCGCACGTTAACACTATCCTAAACACATTAGGGACAATTTGCACATACCATGTCAATTAACCTACAAACCTGTACAAGTGTGGGAGGAAACCGAAAATCTCGGAGAAAACCCACTGCACAGGGCCGTTCCCACCAGCACGCGCCTGCATGCGGCAAGCGCGCCCAAACCGGCAGCGAGGGCCGCGCGGAGGTCGGGTGAGTGGCACAACGCGGCGCAAAGTGAGGCGAACTTGGAGCGAAGTCTTAAAGTAAGTTCGCCAGGACAGAGAGGGGCACACAGAGAGGGGCACAGAGGCACACACACAGAGGGCCACAGAGCCACACACATAGAGGGTCACGGAGGCACCTACAGATAGGTTCACGGAGGCACGACGTCGAGACGGTGTGTAATGCGTCGAGGCGACTGCGAGCCGACAAGCCGTTGCCACGCGGAATTTTTGAACATAGTCAGTTTTTCGGAGCCCCGCGCGATGTCGGGACGAACTCCGCACAATTCCGCACGGCTCCGGCGATCGAAGTGGGACCGGCCCCGCGACGCCGGACGGCTCAAGCGACCACGTTAGGTCGCGCTAATCGCATAGAGTTACATGCTGGTGGGACAGGCCCTTAAGGCAGCAGCTCTACCGCTGCGCCACCGTGCCGCCTACCAGTCTACAGTAAATTTGTAGGGACTGATAATATATTAAATTATGCAATGCCATATAAAGCTATATAAACTGTGCAAACCATATAAAATGTTGCTCCATTAAATGATACAAAGTACCAAATCTTTTGGGTTGACATAGTAAAATATTACATATGATCCCATTAGATATAATATATAATGTTTTATAACATGTTCATATAAATATATTATCACATTACCTCATCAAACAATGATTTGACTCCATTTCCATCTGAACCTTTGCACGTTCCCACTTTCCCAGCCACATTCCTGGATGGAGTCAGGAGGCACCTTGCCACCGGTGTTGGAGGCGATGAATCGCGAGGGGAGCCATCTTCTTGCCTCCTCCTTGTGCAACGTCTGGAGATGGTTGCTGCTGGCTTACATCGTTTCGGATGGGATGGGTGTATAAACACCTGGCCAGTGCTTGCAGTGTTGTAATGGGTGTAATGGGGGGGATCAGCTGGACCTCCGGGGGGCCAAGTGTTAAACCTACTTTCAGCTCCTGAGATTGGGACAGGCCGCACAATAGTGCTCGAGCTCAGTGCCTTTTGAGCGTCGAAAGTTGAACAGGGCTGTCCCTCCAGCACTCCGGGCAGCTTTGAGTCTTGCTTTCCTTTTACCTGCTTGCTCACCTGAAAGTGATTGTAGCCGCTACCCACACATTCCCGGCTCTCCCCGCCTGACTCCACATCCCCCTTGGACCGGTGAAGGGCTCGGCTGCGTGAAGTGGAGGGGGAGGGGGGTTCTCCCACCTGGCTTGGCTTGACGGTGGGAACGCGGGGTGGGTGGCCGGCTGTGGCCCCACGGACCTCTCCTGACCCGGTGAGTCCGTACTCATTCCCATTGCTCGGGCAACAGGCTGGCAATTCCCCACTGGAATCCTCCTTCCAGCTTTCCCCCACTGAAGGAACACCAGCTCCAGGATCTTGGCAGCCCACGGCTTCAGTCGTCGTAACTAACTCCTGTGGAGAGAGCAGCTCCTCTTTCCTCCTCTTCCTCTTCAGATAAAGTTTGCTCCGGGGATAGGGAGAGGAACCCAGGGGAGCCTTGGCAGGGTCCACTGCACATTCCTCCTTCTGTGCTCTCACACATCCACAAGTGTTTCCCATTTTCTTTAGAGAGCGCGGGAGTTAGTCTGATGGAATGGAACGAGCTTGTCGAAAATGTTATTTCCCAGGAGGAAATCCAAAAGTCTTGACTCATCCATAACGGCAGCTTTTTTTCCTCCACTCATTTACTTTCAGAGTCTCCTGCCGTCAGTTTTGTTCTCCTTTTCTGGCTGTCCTTCATCTCTCCCTGTCTGTCTGTCTGGCTGGCTGGCTCTCTCTCTCTCTCTCTCTCCCTCCTGCTCTCTCTCTCTCTCTCTCTCTCTCTCTCTCTCTCTCTCTCACCACGCAGCCATTTTACATATGTGAAATGTTCCTGCAGCCAATCGTGGCATTTATCCCAGAAAAGGCTGGTGTCTGAACAGTCCATCACCAGCCATGGTTACAGCAACAAATCTGCCTCTAAACTGAGCCCATTCAGCAAGCACACAAAAGTAGCGCACAGCAAAGGCACTGAAACATCGCAGGAACTCCAAGGCGTGAGATAATAAATGCAAAACTCCCAGATTAACAGCAGCTAGCTTCACTTAAAGGCTGCCCCACTCAGTAAAACTCAGGGAATTTGTAGTAACCTTTGAAATCAATAAGCTGTTCATGCTACCAGGCCAAGGATAGTGTGCTAACTATGTGACTTTGACATTGCAACTGAATGCACTGAATCGCTTGTAAGATAATGACATGTCCCAATTGCTTTATTGTATATTCTATGAATATAAAGTGTATTTTTGGAAAGGTAAAACTGTGCCAACTGAATCCCATCAGAGTAAAGATGAAGCAGGGAATGACACTGATGGCGGGAGTGATTTATGTTACTTTTCAAATTTCAACATGCAAAAAAAAACTGCTTGAATATAAATTTATTTTTACTTTTGAGAAATCCATCTTAAAACCGATTGTGCAATGTATGTTTACATTTCAGAAGCCCCATTAGCATTACACCTGAAGAAGGGTCCTGACCCGAAACTTCACCTATCCATGTAACGTTTCGGGTCGAGACCCTTCTTCAGACTCGAGCACTTTGTGTCTTCTTTTGTAAACCAAACCAGCATCTGCAGGTGGCTTGTTTATTGAGCATAACGTTATCAGTAGCTTTCCATCTGCATTGGTATTTGATGCTGTCACTACACCACGAGAGATCAGCTTTGCAGCCCTCTCCATCTGAATAACAGACTGCGGTGAATCAATGACAGACGAAGCTGACAAGGGCACTATCGGCCCAAATACAAAATTACCAAACGCTAAATGACTTCTTGCTGTCGTGCCGGCACGAACATCAATTTCCTTTCCCAGTCTGATAATGGTGCGGGGAGGGCCCTGGAGATTCCACAGAAAAACACAAGGATGGCTCATTGCTGACCCCAGGGACAATCAATCCCTGGGAACGCACGGAACAGACATTCCACGGCAGGCAATGCCGTGTCCTGAACTGGCACCGTGTGACATCGCCCCTCTCTATTGTCCTTGATAAGCAGCCAATGTCACCACCCTGGCCACTCTCGCACATCACTGCTGCCATCGGGAATAATTCAATTCAATTCAATTGTCATTGTGCAGTGTACAGTACAGAGACAACGAAATGCAGTTAGCATCTCCCCAGAAAAGCGAACTTAGACTAATGAATGGTAAAATATATATATGTACAAACAGTATCAGTAGTGCAGTTATACTGGGGGAAGGAGTGTCGGGGGGGGGGGGGGGGCCTTGATGATGCGGCGCGCCCTTCGCAGACATCGCTTGCTATGGACAGACTCAATGGAGGGGAGTGAGGAACCGGTGATGCGTTGGGCAGTTTTCACCACCCTCAGCAGTGCTTTCCGGTCAGAGACAGAGCAGTTGCCATACCATACTGTGATACAGTTGGTAAGGATGCTCTCGATGGTGCAGCGGTAGAAGTTTGGGATACTGAGTTTAATGATCAGCCATGATCACATTGAATGGCGGTGCAGGCTCGAAGGGCCGAATGGCCTACTCCTGCACCTATTTTCGATGTTTCTATGTTTTTATGTAAGTTCACCAGAATCTGAGGAGACAGATGGACCTTCTTTAGTCTCCTCAGGAAGAAGAGACGCTGGTGAGCCTTCTTGACCAGTGTGGGGGTATTGTGGGTCCAAGAGAGGTCATCAGGGATGTTGACCCCCAGAAACCTGAAACTGGAAACACGTTCCACCTCCGTCCCGTTAATATGGATGGTAGTTCAGAGTTTATGAACGACAGCTTGGAAACAGACCCTTCGGTCCACTGAGTTCACGCCGCCCATCTGTACACTAGTCCCGCTCCCTATACACTAGCGGCAATTTACAGGAGCCAATTAACCTACAACCTGTGCATCTTTCGAGTGTGGAAGGAATCCGGAGCACCCGGAGAAAACCCACAAAGTCACCGGGAGAACGTGCAGGATGGAACCCTGATCTCTAGCACTGTCAGGCAGCAACTCTACCGCTGCGCCACCGTGCTGCCCCATATCCTGACAACCATTACCTCCAGGTTGAAAAACTGTTTCACCCCATCAACGACCAGGCTGATCAGAGGGAGTGCAGAGAAGGTTCACCAGACTGATTCCTGGGATGTCAGGACTGTCTTATGAACAAAGACTGCATAGACTCGGTTTATACTCTCTAGAATTTAGGAGATTGAGAGGGGATCTTATAGAAACTTACAAAATTCTTAAGGGGTTGGACGGGCTAGATGCAGGAAGATTGTTCCCGATGTTGGGGAGGTCCAGGACAAGGGGTCACAGCTTAAGGATAAGGGGGAAATCCTTTAGGACCAAGATGAGAAGGACTTTTTTCACACAGAGAGTGGTGGGTCTCTGGAACTCTCTGCCACAGAGGGTAGTTGAGGCCAGTTCATTGGCTATATTTAAGAGGGAGTTAGATGTGGCCCTTGTGGCTAAGGGGATCAGAGGGTATGGAGAGGAGGCAGGTATGGGATACTGAGTTGGATGATCAGCCATGATCATATTGAATGGCGGTGCAGGCTCGAAGGGCCGAATGGCCTACTCCTGCACCTAATTTCTATGTTTCTATGTTTCTTATGAACAACCCTGCACACGCCTAACCACACACCTACCGCAACACTGAACGATTACAGACTTTCTCTGAGTACTTCAGCTTGCATGTGGTCTGGTTACCAAATGCAATCGATGCTTTAGTGGACTATTATTTATTGTATTTTTATTTGTTGTGTTGTTGTGTTAAAGTGCCTGCACAAGCTGCATTGAGTTATGCCCCTGTCCCACTTAGGAAACCTGAACGGAAACTTCTGGAGACTTTGTGCCCCACCCAAGGTTTCCGTGCGGTTCCCGGAGGTTTTTGTCAGTTTCGACCATTAGGGAGACTGACAAAAACCTCCGGGAACCTCCGGGAACTGCACAGAAACCTTAGGTGGGGCGAAAAGTCTCCAGAGGTTTCCGTTCAGGTTTCCTAAGTGGGACAGGGGCATAAGATGTTTGTTGCCAGTGCATGTGACATTTAATAACCCTTGACTCGTCCCACAGTTCACAAGTCCATAAGTTCTAGGAGCAGAATTAGGCCATTCAGCCCATCAAGTCTACTCCGCCATTTAATCATGGCTGATCTCTCTCTCCCTCAACCCCATTCTCCTGCCATCTCCCCATAACCCCTGATATTGTTGAGACGGCACCAACAGCAACATGGCACGCTAAGCTCATCCGCCCCACAACCCGACACGAACCGCCAGGCCATTCCGCAAAACGCCATCACCTCACCCTGGGCCAACCTCCCCACACCCCTCAGGAAAGACTCTAAATAAAAACAAGCTCCTCACTCTTTTTCCTTCCTGCCTCTTCCCACAAGCCACCTCCTGCTAACCGAACTGTGCTGGGAAAGGTGATGACAGAATGGAAATGTTCCATCTTATATAGACATAAAAAGCTGGACAGGCAACAGGACAGGCAACATCTCTGGAGAGAAGGAACGGGTGACGTTTCGGGTCAAGACCCTTCATCAGACCCAAAACGTCACCCATTCCTTCTCTCCAGAGATGCTGCCTGTCCACTGCGTGACTCCAGGTTTTTGTGTCTATCTTTGGTTTAAACCAGCATCTGCAGTTCCTTCATACACATTGTTCCACTTTATAACTCACTGTAGCTTGGAGCAATCAGAAGATCATAGGTGATAGGAGTAGAATTAGGCCATTCGGCCCATCAAGTCTACTCCGCCATTCAATCATGGCAGATTTATCACTCCTAACTCCATTCTCCTGCCTTCTCCCCATAACCTCAAACACCCATACTAATCAATAATCTATCTATCTCTGCTTTAATGTGGCAAAAGTAGCAATGTGGCAAATCGAGTCATAGGGTCATACAGTGCGGAAACAAGTCCTTAGGCCCAACTTGCCCACGCCGACCACCATGCCCCATCTACACTAGTTCCACCTGCCTGTGTTTGGCCCATATCCCTCTAAACCTATCCTACCCATGTAGCTGTCTAAATGTTTCTTAGACATTATGACAGTAGCTAAATCGGGCGATAAAGAACGTCCGGGGCTGGACTGAGGGTGAAACCTAGCCCCGATGAGCTGCTGTGCACTACACAGTGCAAACCTTCACAGCTATCCTGCCCCTTGCCAACAAAATCAGTCCATAAATAAACAATACAGCTCAGTTTCCCAAATCTGGCTGGGCCTCTTCCTGAAGCCTCAATCACATGACCTTCAGCTCCAGTCCATTCATTTCTTAGGAACACAAACATTTGGGGGTGGGAAAAAGAAAGGACTTTTTTTGCTACTTCCAAATGTTTGTTCTCCTAGGAAATAAAAAAGCCTTCAAAGGAAATGACTGGGACAGATACCGTCTTATTTTGTTTAATTCCCTCCTGACTGGTCTGACAGATAGCTTGCTGCAATGTCTTACAACTTTACCTCACGTTGTTGGGGTCAAGCCTGATGGTCAACAGCATAAACTAATTGATCCGTCCCAATCTGATGGTTTGCGTTGGAAACAACATGTTTTCACTACAGCTGCCCCACTTTCACTACCTAATTTTATGACCTTTTTTACTCGTGGACATTTTTCATCATGTTGAAAAAACGCCCCGACCTTCTTGATGCCACGAGTGCCTGCGATTAGCATCACGACCTGCGACGACCTACCTACGACCATGTTGTGGGTATGAGTCAAGGGCAATCTTGGTCGTGAATTAGGTCGTGAAAGTGGGACAGGCCCTTTAGATTGGAGGTGGCATCGTTGGTGGTGGCAACAAAGGAGCCTTATAAACGCCGAGAACAGCCGTCATGCCAAGAGAAGAGGGAAGATCTCGCAAAATGAAGCCTTGTCCAGTGCCACTGTTCGTGGCAAGAACTTCTCCCGTGGATTGAAGTGGGAGTCAGCGTCAATGCATGGTTAATGCAGGTGCAGGACTAGTTCACGCCACTGCTGTTCAGGACAATCCTTCTGTCGGTTGTCCATTGGTGTAGCTGTGGGCTTGAAGTTCCCCCTCCACCCACCCCCAACCCCCTCTGGGTAGGAGTCTTGAAACTCTCCATCCACCCCTCCAGGTAAAGGGTTTGAAGCTTCCCCACCACCCCCCCACCATCCTCTCCATCCATCTTCGCAAATGTCCACTGCATCTCCCACCCCTTCCCAAGGAATTCAGTCCCCTAAAATAGATACAAAATGCTGGAGTAACTCAGCGGAACAGGCAGCATCTCTGGATAGAAGGAATGAGTGAGGTTTCGTGTCGAGACCCATCTTACCAGCATCTGCAGTACCTTCCGACACAAGTCAGTCCCCTAGTGTTCTAAAGCCAAAATGCCAAATGTCCAGGGGATCAATGTGAAGGAATAAAAACCCCAGACTGTTAAGATTAAAACTAACCCAAGGCCTCGGTCTTCAATGGGTGTTTAAAAGACAGCCTGGCCTTTTACTAAATTAATTCCACAAAGTAATTACCTTGGAGGACTTACACAGTTCCCGCTGCATCAAAAAATCCCAGAATATTATAAAGGACATTTCCCACTCCGGACACTCCCTGTTTGAACTGTTGCCGTCAGGCAGACGGTACAGATCTACAAGGACAAGGGCAAACAGACTTAAAAACAGTTTTTACCCCAATGCTATAAAGGCACTAAATGTAGCCGCCAAGGAACGCGGGTACTAAGGGACTGTGGTTGGTACACTGTGAAATCGACAGAAGGATGTAGGGTTGGGTGTTTATGCGTGCTATTTTCATATTTCATATTTATTTTAGTTGTTTATCTTTTTAATATTTTACCTTGTATGTATCGTTAGCTTTTATGGTTTGAATGGTGCACTGACTGGCTGACATTTTTAAATTTTGTTGTACATGGTCCATGTTACAATGACAATAAAGAAACTATTCTATTCAAACATTTCAAGACACATCTCTCGTGTCTAGAAACTGCCTTTACATACCTGGCAATCCATGCCTCCAACCACCACCAGTTCTAACCCCTGCCTCTCAGGAATCTCCTCCCAAAATTCCCACTCAACCTTTTGGCGTTAGTTTTTAACTTTTAGATTAGAGATACAGCGCAGAGAGAGGCCATTCGGCCCACTGAGTCCGTGCCAACACCTCATCCCTGATGGAATGACAATGAGCTGATGGAGCAGGATCAGCGCAGGGTAGAACGCCAATCTTTCAGCAGTTGAAGGCTAGTCAACCTGAAACGGCAACTCTTTCCTTATCCTGACCTGCTGTTTGAACATGTGACCTGTCAACATACTTCAGTTCACTGACCAGGTTTTATGACACGTACTATTTAAATATCATGGAGCAGGTGGCTGTCATGTGCATAACAAGCTCACAACTTTATTGCAATCTGTTAAGTCCACATGTTCTGCACGTCTTATTTTTAAAGTGTATTTCTGCAAGTTTTTCAGATATTAACTATCATGCAGTTTCATGCACTGTGATCCGCTGTAATCATTAGCTTGATTCTATTCTGGCCCAATGTATAAAATTAACAGAATAATGACTTGCATTTCCACAACATCCCACAAAACCTCAAGATGCATCAGTGACAGCTAATGAGGCACTTTCGAAGTGTAGTCATTCCTACAAAATTCGGTAAAGTCCCACGAAACGCAGTGCGTTATCAGCAAATAAACCAGCTCTAGAGATGTAAATGGAGAACACTGGACAGATAGGTTCTATTGCAAGGTGGCGCAGTGGTAGATTTGCTGCCTACAGTGCCAGAGATCCGGGTTCGATCCTGACTACAGGTGCTGTTTGGACGGGGTTTGTTCGTTCTGCCCGTGATCTGCGTGGGTTTTCTCCACGTGATCCGGTTTCCTCCCACACTCCAAAGACGTACAGGTTTGAATGCCAATTGTCCTTGGTATAATTGTAAATGGTCCCCAGTGTATGTGTGTTAGTGTGCAGGGATCAATGAGCTTGAGGCTCCAAATTGACTGTACTTAGTGTGTGGGAAGGAACTGCAGATGCTGGTTTAAACCGAAGAGAGACACACAAAGCTGGAGTAACTCAGCGGGACAGGCAGCATCTCTGGTGAGAAGGGATGGGTGATGTTTCGGGTCGAGACCCTTCTTCAGACAATACTTAGTGACTTATAAGCGCACAGTGAAGCTGAAACCCGTGTTAGAATTGATGTGGGGGATATCATTGGTGCATTGAGGCGGAAAGTAAACAGTACTGATAAAGACTTGTATTTATAAAATATCTGAAGTAATCCAAATGCTCTCCAGCCAGTGCTCCTGCACTGCGTGTGCCTGACAAAGGCTTTTTGACGTTAAACTTGATTTCTGTTTCTCTTGCCACGTGTGCTGCCTTATTTGCTGAATGTTTCCAGCATATTTTGTTTGGATTTCTTTGGTCATATTTAGGTTTGATATGTAATGAAAGCAGCAACTGATGTACACACAGCAATCTCCCAGGGCAGGCAGCTGCTGTTCACTTCTTCTTTTGTTAATGGTCAACAGGTGAATATTGGCCAGAAGAGCAGGGAGAACTCCCCTGTCCTTTCCCAAGTGAGTGTTGGAGGATCTTAACATTCACCCGAGGGGGCTGAACCTGCCTGGCATAAATCCATAAGAGCATAAGACATAGTAGCAGAATTTGGCCATTCAGCCCATCGGGTCTACTCGGCCATTCAATCATGGTTGATCTATTTTTCACTCTCAACATTCTTCTGCCTTCCCATAACCTTTGACGCCCTTACTAATCAGGAATCTATCAATCTCCAATTTATAAATGCCCAATGTTTTAGCCTCCACAGCCATCCGTGGCAATGAATTACAGATTCACCACCCTCTGGCTAAACAAATTCCTCCTCATCTCCATTCTGAAGGTACAACTATTTATTCTGGTTTCAGACACTCCCATTACTGGAAACATCCTTTCCACGTCCAGTCTATCCAGGCCTTTCATTATTCAGGTAGACATCAACGAGATGGTCTGTAATCCTTCTAAACCTCAGCAGATACAGGCCCAGGGCCCATCAAACATGCTCCTTCCTCTTCAATGAAGGGATCTTTGAGATTGCTACATTCCTTCAACACTCCGCTTGGATCTACAGTCAGCTGTCGACCTTCTGTCTCAGAGGCGAGTGGGAGGAAGTGAAAATCAGTCGTGAAAAGAATATTTTTTGCCGAGGAGTAAGTCAGCTGTTGCTATCCTGTTATGGCCCAAATTGAGTGATCGCATGATATGCTGTAAGAGTTTCATTTTGGACTGATGGTCATGACAAACTGCCACAATTAACACTTTATATCATCTAGCCTGACCCACCAAACCATTCACTCATTTCTGGATGAGGACATAATTGCTCTAACATTGTGGGCGAGTCCAAAACTTCAAAACCACAAATGAGGTAGTCGCGGTACATCCGGCAAAGTGTTTGGTTGAATATTTTCACTCAGGTTACGGAAGAAATTTTGAACATTTACGAAAATTATTCCAGGGATGTTTGTGGCTTTAAGCATGACAAGCATTTGACAGCACTGGGCCTGTACCAGGCACGTGCCGTCAGGGTAGGCAAGGTAGGCACTGCCTACCCTGACTAAAATTATGAAATGGGAATTATTAAATATAAATAGTAAAGGCATGGGAGAATTATGCCTATGTAAGAGACTGATCTCTTAGGTAGGCATAATTCCCTGTGCCTTTCACCCGCAGCGCTTGTGACACGGGAAGCTCTGTGCAGCCCCCGTGCCGTCAGCGCTGCCTGAAGCCGTCAATATTAATCGGGGCTGAAGGCAGCAGAAATCCTGCCTTTGTAGCACTGCGCATGCGCAGCATCATACTGCGCATGCGCATCAGTCTACCGCGCATGCGCAGCGCAAGTTTATTGGCGGGGTTTTCAACCATGGTTTGTCGTGTCCCAATGATATGGTAAGTACATTTTGTGATTTATTTTTTTTAATACCGTATTTGCCGGGGTGTGGGGGGGTGTGGGAGTCGGAGTGGGGAGAGAGCTCCTTTCACAGCGTGTGGGGAGTCTGGCCCGGGGTAACGTTGCGGGGAGGGCACAAATGTTATGAATGAGGGGTCGGGGGCATCCACTTGCGACGTTCCTTGCAAGGGGGCATGAAATGACACTGCTCTGAGGCCGGGAGGGGGTGGGGGGGGGAGAGAGAGAGAAGTAGCTTGAGCGGCCGCCGGGCCGGACAGCGGAACCAGCCGCCACCTTAGCTCCAGAACCACCCGCCCACCTCTGGCAGCTCTCCATCTAAAAACCTCTCTCCTGCCGCTCGCTGGCCTCACTCATGTCCTTAAATTCCAACAGCGCGATTGAGGTTACTCGGCTGTGGGAATTTAAGGATTTGCAGGAAGCCGCTGACATGAGTGAAGTCGGCGAACGGCAGGTGACAGGTGTTCAGACAGAGAGCACTGCCAAAGGTGAGCGGGCCGGCAGAAGGCGCTGAAGTGGTGGCCAGTTCAGCGGTGGCCACTCTCCGAGCTGCTTCTATCCCCAGCTACAGTCCGTGGCTTCGCACCCGGAGAGCTGCGGCAGCGGTGAGGCAGTGAAGATTCAGCACTTTGTGATAAGTCACTGTTTTTATTTATTTATTTATTTAACGGGGAGAACAATCTGCGCATGCGCGGTTTACATTTTTTTTAAAGCGGACTGAGTGCCTACCCAGAGTAATTACTCACGTGCCTGGCCTGTACTCACTGTTGTTTAGAAGGATGAGGGGGAAAATCATTGAAAATTACTGAATAGTGTAAGGCCTGGATAGAGTGGATGAGGAGAGGATGTTTCCACCACAGGGAGAGTCTCAGACCTAAGGACACAGCCTCAGAATAAAAGGACATACCTTTAGAAAGTAGATGAGAAGGAATGTCTGTAGTCAGGGGGAGGTGAATCTGTGGAATTCATTGCCACAGAGGGTTCTGAAGGCCAAGTCGTTGGGTATTTTTTAAAGATTATGGGAGAAGGCAGGAGAATGGGGTTGAAAGATAGACCAGCCATGATTGAATGACGGAGTAGATCCAATGGGCGGAATGGCCTAATTCTGCTCCTACGACTTATGAACCTTGCGACCATATGATATCATAACCACGTAGCGTTGCAGAGGTAAACGATGCAGATGTGTTTCAGGGGAAGTCACGTACATACACAGAGTCACAGAGTGAGACAGGGAAGGATCTGGCAATGGGGTTGAGCGAATAACGTGGAAGGAGTTTTATGAAGCGCAAGGCGGAGTTAGAGGGAACAGCCAACCTCAGTCCTCTAAAGTTGCATATTCACCCTTTTCAGGTGCAATTAGATTTCCAAACACCCTCGTGAAGTGATATTAATGACCTAAATAAAGGGCTGGAAATACAATCCAATATCCACTGTGTGAACAAACTTGACCCACATTACCTCCGTGCAGAACTCCAGATGAACAGACCACGAGAAGTCAAGAAAAGGATAGACAGCCTGTCACTGTTCACTCTGTGACACAGGAAACTACCTTCACACTCTCACTCCAAGTGGCTGCCAATTTATAATGAGCACACGTTAAAACGGAATTGAGCTATGGTTCGTGACAAGAAACTGGCTGAAGATTTAACAAGAGGGAAAAAGTTTGCAAAAACACAAAGGCATCTTGCCTTTAAAAAGAACCTTGAAAACACTGGGAAGTTGCAAAACATTTTGATACAGCAATCAAACAAAACTCCACACTGAACAACAGTGAAGGGGCCAACAACAGCTTGTGGGTCAGGTCCACACTGCACCCCTCAGCGTATCACTCACTCACACACACACACACTGCACCCCTCAGTATCACTCACACACACACACACACACTGCACCCCTCAGTATCACTCACTCACACACACACACACTGCACCCCTCAGTATATCACTCACTCACACACACACTGCACCCCTCAGTATCACTCACTCACACACACACACACTGCACCCCTCAGTGTATCACTCACTCACACACACTGCACCCCTCAGTGTATCACTCACACACTGCACCCTCAGTGTATCACTCACACACACACACTGCACCCCTCAGTGTATCACTCACTCACACACACTGCACCCTCAGTGTATCACTCACACACACACACTGCACCCCTCAGTGTATCACTCACATACACACAATACACCCCTCAGTGTCTCCTACATGCACACACTGTATTCCTTAGTGATTCTCACACACGCTGCACGCTCAGTGCCTCACACACACTGCACTCCTCAGTGGCGCAGACAATAGTGTGCCTTGGGGCATTATTTCCAGGAATATTCAGAACGTCATTGATAAAATATCTCATTAGAAACAACTGAAGCTTGAAGAGCTGAAAGCAAATTCTTGACCTCCTTGGGGCATTTGGCAGGATATGGAGTATGAGTAATAGGAGGCCACTCAGATTATCGATATGTGACTGGTGGTGTCTCACATGGATCTATCCTGGGGCTGAAGGTTCGACCATGGGATGCACTGCCACCTATCTGAGGTTACCAAAGATACGAACATAGGTGACCCTGAAGATAAACCCTTCAATTACAGAGATTTGGACACATTGAGCCAATGGACGAAAGTTGTAAATGGTTGTCAATATAAATGAATACGAGATCATCCACTGCTGATGCAACAAGCAGAATATTCTCCAAAATGGTGGCACTCCAAACTACTTGAAGGGCCATGGGGATAGATCATTAAAATGTCAGATAGGTGCAAATGAATCAACAAAATGGCTCAGGAATCATTGGCCTTTACATCTGTTTTGCTGGGATACAAGTAGAAGAATTAATACCACAGCATTACAAATTCATGGTTAAACCACACTTAAGTTCAATGTGCAGTTCTGGGTACCACCCGCTGTGAAGGATACTGTAAGTTGCATAGAGGTTGCAGAACTGGTTCATTGGAATGAATACTGGGATCCAAAGCTGAAATGACAACATAGAAAATAGGTGCAGGAGGAGGCCATTCGGCCCTTCGAGCCAGCACAACCGCCATTCATTGCGATCATGGCTGATCGTCCCCAATCAATAACCCATGCCTGCCTTCTCCACATATTCCTTGACTCCACTAGCCCCTAGAGCTCTATCTAACTCTCTCTTAAATCCATCCAGTGATTTGGCCTCCACTGCCCTCTGTGGCAGGGAATTCCACAAATTCACAACTCTCTGGGTGAAAAAGTTTCTCACCTCAGTCTTAAATGGCCTCCCCTTTATTCTAAGGCTGTGGCCCCTGGTTCTGGACAAGAGTTCATTAAAACTCCAGTTGTATTCTCTATAATCTGGAAGGTTAGCAGAGAGTTTGATCGAATTTTCAAATGCAAATAACAGATGCTAAGTCGCTTGTTAACTTTTATGTCTGTGATTGATAGATTATTTTTAACTAACTGATGGATTTTTGTTCCAAAATGCCCCTTGTGGACGAGCAACTTTTGCAACGTACGTCAGAGTTTATTTTTAGTGCAAGGAGAGGTTCTACACATGGAAGCAACCAAAAGCTAACAGTTTTGTGCTCAACTTGTAAATTATTCTATTCTTAGACCATTAACTCTGAATTTCCATCAAGTCTCTCTATATCAGGCATGTCAGACTATATGGTTTATGTTAAGCTTAGACTTCAGTCCATGGATGATTCACCTGTAGCCGTGAATTGTAGTCCCATTACACGTTGGATAAAGGAGCTTGTTCTCAATTCATTTTTACATTTATCAATGACCACACACACACACACACACAAACACACACACACTCTCTCTCTCTCTCTCTCTCTCTCTTCTGGTGCCTTTTAAAATAATTTATGTACATCAAACTCTTCATAATCTGAAAGAATTGCCCTCAGCCACCCTCTTTCCTGTTCAGAATGACTTTATTGAACCTGTCCTCATGGGGGCTGGAACCACAAAATGATATCATCTATTTATATCGCACACAGGATATCCAAGAGTGTAATTACAGCCGAGATCAATAGACTTCGGGATGCAGAGGAACTTTGAGCAAAAGGAATTAGATGAGCTGGTGAACAAAGAAATTATGACATTAAATGTTGGGGCAGGATCGAGAGGCTGCTTAGAATAATTCCTGTTTCCTCTTTGCCCCATATAATTTTAGTGATGGAGTCACAGGCACCACATTAATTAATGTATGGTCACCAGATCCAAATAAAACATCCTATTATTTTGTGGGGGGGTTGGAGGAAAGGATGTTTCTGCTTGTAAATATTGCAGCGGTTCGAGAAGGTAGCTCACCATTACTTTCTCAAGGGTTATTTAATGTCAGGCAATTGAATGCTGGCTCAGCCTGCAAAGCCGACATCTCTTGAATGAATCCAAAAAAAGTACTTTACATATGTTCTCCCTCGGGTAGTTACTGAGTTTGAAGATGCAAGCAAGTTGTACCTGCCAAGAACAATCTCACCTACAAACAAACCAAGGCCTGAAGGTGGCAACGTAAGTGACAACTTCTGAAATAGATTTGTGTAAACCAGCCCCTTCCTCCGGACTGCTTCTGCTGCTTCAATTAGCTTTGAAGAGTCTGGGCTTACCCCACTTCCTGGGGCCACTTTAGAAATAATTTTGATGCCAGATTCTCTGTACAATAATTATATCATTGGATGTTTCTGCCACTTGCTACTTCCTTCAGAATGAAGCTAAATCTGTCACAAGAAGGAGGCCTCCAAGCATTAAACCACAGGAAAGACCACAATCCCAATAAATTCTTCACTTTACTGCACCGGACTGACACATTGTCCGCTTAGTGCTGATGCTGGAACTTTTGAATTACTGCATGAAACACTGCATTGACTTCAAATCGATGTGGTTCCTTAACCACCTCAACACAGAGAAGAGAGAGACAGAGACAAAGAGATGCGTATTGTATTTGCAATATTTCCATGTGATAATGGAACTATACCTTGAGGATCATAGCATCTCACCACACTGTACATTGCCTGAAAGAGTTGCACAGGCATAAGGTGTTCTATCTTAAGGGCCTGTCCCACAGCGGTGACCTACTTGGCGAGTTTAGAAGAGTTTGCTCTCGACTCATACTCGCAACATGGTTGACACGAGGTCCTAGGAGGTCTTTGTAACTCTCCTTCATGCTCGAGAGTAGTCCCCGCGTACTTGAGGCCTCAGCTAGGTCGCGGCACATTTTTCAACATGCTGAAAAACGCCCACGAGTAAAATAAGGTCGACATAGAAAAAAAACCCATATTTTTTTACTCGTCGGTTTAGTCGAGGTAGGTTGCAGCAGGTTGGCATGTTATTCGTAGGTAGTCGAGGGTAGTCTAAGGTAATCAAAGGTAGTCGTAGATAGTCTTTAACATAGTCAAAGGGAGGTCGAAGGAGATCAAAGGAGGTCGTCTTCACTCTCCACTACTCGGTGTCCAATTTTCCCGAAACTAGTCGAAGCTAGTCTTCAACATAGTCGAAGGAGGTCTTCTACATGACACTTTTTCAAACCCTCCTAGACTCTTCTAAACTCGCCAATTAGGTCACCGCAGTGGGACAGGCCCTTTAGTTTGGCTTTGAATTACAGCATGGAAAACGGCCCTTTGGCCCACTGAGTCCAAACCAACCATTGATTAACATTGATTATACTAGTTCTATGTTATCCCACTTTCTCATCCACTCTCTTTACAAATTAGAGGATAAATACCTACAAACCTACACGTCTTTGGGATGTGGGAGGAAACCAGTGTACCTGGAGGAAACCCACGCGGTCAGAGGGAGAATGCGCAAACTCCACACAGACAGCACCCGAGGTCAGGACTAAACTCTGGGCTGTGAGGCTGCGGCTCTCCCAGCTGCTCCACTGTGCTGCCCTGTGGTACCAGTGTCATCCTGATGGTACCTCTTCACCACTTCCCCATGGCCCTGCAATCATTTCATTTCTGAATAGACAGGGGCTCCCGGAGTTATGGAAGACTCACAGAAATCCGATATTCCATAAATTCTTTAGCAATTTTAGAATTTAAAAAAGTTTCAAATTAGGAAAGTTATAACCATATACCATAAAACAATTACAGCACGGAAACAGGCCTTCTCGGCCTTTCCAGTCCGTGCCGACCATTTATTTTCCCCTAGTCCCATCTACCTGCACTCAGACCATACCCCTCCATTCCCTTCCCATCCATACACCTATCCACTTTACTTTTAAATGTTAAAATCGATCCTGCCTCCACCACTTCTGCTGGAAGATCATTCCACACAGCCACCACTCTCTGAGTAAAGAAGTTCCCCCTCATGTTACCCCTAAACTTCTGTCCCTTAATTCTCATGTCATGCCCTCTTGTTTGAATCTTCCCTACCCTCAATGGGAAAAGCTTATCCACGTCAATTCTGTCTATCCCTTTCATCATTTTAAAGACCTCGATCAAGTCCCCCCTTAACCTTCTGCGCATTCCAAAGAATAAAGACCTAACTTGTTCAACCTTTCTCTGTAACTTAGTTGCTGGAACCCAGGCAACATTCTAGTAAATCTCCTCTGTACTCTCTCTATTTTGTTGACATCCTTCCTATAATTAGGCGACCAAAATTGTACACCATACTCCAGAATTGGTCTCACCAATGCCTTGTACAATTTTAACATTACTTCCCTACTCCTATATTCAATGCTCTGATTTATAAAGGCCAGCACACCAAAAGCTTTCTTTACCACCCTATCTACATGCGATTCCACCTTCAAAACAAACTATAAGCACTATAACAAAGCAAACTAGTTGTACAATGTACTCATAAACAACTGAAGACAGTATGTGTTACATTATGGGCATTGTTAGGGTGAACAATAGACAATAGACAATAGGTGCAGGAGTAGGCCATTCGGCCCTTCGAGCCAGCACCGCCATTCAATGTGATCATGGCTGATCATCCCCAATCAGTACCCCATTCCTGCCATCATAGAAACATAGAAAACAGAAGATAGTTGGTGAGATTGAATAATTATAGTATGTGTAAGCAGAGCGATAGAATAAGGGAGCTATAAAAAACAGATGACACCAAGATGCGGTTCTTGGAGAAAACAATGTAGTACATCAAGTAGAGAAACCGAGTATTTTCAGGCAATGTGTTTTATATCGTGGTTTTGGGGAAATTATTTGTGGAGCTTATGGAAAAATTTGTTTTTCAGGAATGAAACGCTTACCTAACCCAGGGTCTGCCTGTATAATTCTCCTCTGCATGTTCCTGTCCAGTCCTGTTTGCATTGCACTTTTAAAGCAATGCATTCCAAATAATAACTTGCTGCGTAAAGGAGTTTGAAAATTCTGTTTTCCGTACATCATTCCACAAATCAACAAGACCAGATGCCAGAACAGGTCCCTGCCTGCAAACACTCCATGAAGAGGCTTTTGAGGAAAGTGTAAGATTATTGGCCATAATAGGTAAACACGATAT
The DNA here is from genome assembly GCA_963514005.1 of Raja brachyura. The sequence goes on from OY740785.1 coordinate 100,235,160, forward strand.
TGGCCATAATAGGGAAATGAGATTGGCAACGTTGGCTTCCTTGTGTGAAAGGACCCATAGATTTGAAAATAGTAATCAAAAATTCAGTTACACCTTTTCTTCAATCAACGATTCAGCACAACAGCTGCATGGTGGGAGAATCCCGGCAAGCCGTGGCCATATCCACCAACAGGCCCAGTTCACCTGCCTAGGAAGGCCTGGCTCGCCCCGCCCAGGAGGAAGAGAGGAAGCAGTCGGAGGGAGGGCCGCAGTGCCTCGATGGTGGAGTGGGCCGCTGGAGGCCCTGCAACAGCCTGGGGCTTGGCTGGACTGGGTGTCGCTCCAAGAAGCCGATCGTGTGGACCTCCACAATGGTGGGGCAGCATGGAAGACACCAACGGCAACACTTAGCCAGGCCGATCCTGCAACACCGCATGGACAACGGGCCTTCAAGGTCAGGCCAAGAATCCAGCACTTACAACAACTGGGACTAGAAGATGATACAGAATTTGACGATTCTACATACTGTCTCAGTGTACTGTATCTGAGATGCTTATCTAATATATATCTTGATACTTGTACTGAACTGTAAACAAAAATGTACTTCACTGTACCTTGGTACAGGTGACTATAAAGTTCCATTGAACCATTGAAAGCTTTGGAACACAATTCAGGATTTCATTACTAAGACAAACTAAAGTGCCTTAGCCAATGCAGTACTTTTGATGGGTATGTTTCAGTTGTGGGAAATGTTGCAGCTTCATTGTGTACTCAAGAAGGTTGTAAGATAAAAATCTGATAATCTGTTTATTATGAGGTTATTTGAAGACCAAAATTGGGCTGGGGAACTCTGCTGTCATCCTTCAAAGGAGCTTTGTGGGATAATTCGCCTCAACCCAAGCAAGAGAACAGGCCCCATTTAACACTTCATCCAAATGTCAGAATGACTGATGGCACAACAGTGTCAATGAGCGTGTTAAAGAAGGAACTGCAGATGCTGGAGAATTGAGGGTTTCACAAAAAGCTGGAGAAACTCAGAGGGTGTAGCAGCATCTAAGGAGCAAAGGAGATAGGCGACGTTTCGGGTCGAGACCCTTCTTCAGACTGGTCAGGGATCAGGGAAACGAGAGATATAGACAGTGATGTGGAGAGGTAAAGAACAATGAATGAAAGATATGCAAAAAAGTATCGATGATAAAGGAAACAGGCCATTGTAAGCTGTTTGTAGTGTGAAAATGAGAAGCTAGTGCAACTTGGGTGGGGGAGAGATAGAGAGAGAAGGAACGCCAGGGCCCGAGGGCTGAGGGAGAGGTGGGAAGGGGAGGGGGCAGCCTGGGTTAACAGAATTGAGAAAATTCAATGTTTAAGCCCAGAGGATGCAGACTCCCCAAGCGGAATATGAGGCTTGCGGTGTTGCTCACTCTGGCCGTGGAAGAGGCCCAGGACCGAGAGGTCAGATACAGAATGGGAGGGGGAGTTCTAGTGCTGAGCAACCGGGAGGTCGGGTTGGTTATTGCGGACCGAGCGGAGGTGTTCGGCGAAATGATCGCTGCTAGTGTCAATGAGATACAGGTTCATGAACTCCTCAGTTTCACGTGGCACACATCCTTCATAACCGCGCACAGATCCAGCACATTTCACTGCTGATCTAACAAGCAGCATCTTCGTTTCCCTCATAACCTCCCGAATGAACAAAATGAACCCAAGCTACTGCTCCACAGTGGTCTCACACCAGCCATGCCTCTCTCTGACCTCCAGCCACTTCACTGGGTTTCGAGAAGAAGCGACAGCATCACAGAATGAAAAAACCTTCCCAATGGCACTCACACCACTGACCACCGAAACGCACCAGCTCAGGATTTGCCAACCCCAAGCATTTCCTGTTGCAATATATCCCAAGGTATCTGAATGTGCTCACGCATTATCCATAGTAACACACGTGATTTTTCTCTTAATCGCTGCATTACTTCTGCTCTCAACCAGTTGCCCATATTCTTGCAAGCACACATTCTTCCCTCCAATCCGTACATAAAAATGCCGTAGAAAGCATTGGGCGACACGGTGGCGCAGCGGTAGAGTTGCTGCCTTACAGCGCCAGAGACCCGGGTTCCATCCTAACTATGGGCGCTGTCTGTACGGAGTTTGAACATTCTCCCTGTGACCCTGTGGGGTTTCTCCGGGTGCTCCGGTTTCCCCCACACTCCAAAGACATGCAGGTTTGTAGGTTAATTGGCTCCTGTAAATTGTACCTAGTGTGTCGGATAATAACTATTGTGCAGTTGATTGCGGACGGCGCTGACTCTGTGGGCCGAAGGGCCTGTTTCATCACTGTATCTCTAAACTAAAAAGGAAATTGATTTTATACTTGTATCTTCCAGTCCCTTAATTCCTGTTACCTTAGAATCATAGAGAGACACAGCAAAGAAACAGGTCTTTCTGCCCATCAAATCCATGCTGTCCATCAACTACCCATTTAGACATCCTGTATTAATCCCATTTTAATACTTCTCCCCCTATTCCTATTCATTCTCCCCAGATTCTACCGCTGAGCTATGCACCAAAGACAATTTACTGTAACCAATTGAACTATTAACCTACACACATCAGGAGCACCTGGAGAAAACCCACATGGTCACAGGGAAAATGTGCAAACTCTGCACAAAAACAGCATCCAAAGTCAGGATTGAACCCAGGCCTCTTCCATCACAGTGCCATCCACAACTTGAACTGAATTTAGCTCCACTTTATTCCACCCAGGAACACAGATCACTTCACAAAACTAACATCCTTCAAATACTAAGCAGCACCACAAATCTACCACAAATCTACACATTCAAAGCAGAAACTTGACCCGTGGGAGTCAAATCGAGCCAGCGCAGGCATATATCAGAAACGAGTAAAGACTTACCTGAAAGTGCAAAATAATGGTCCAGATCAGTCCCAAGGTTAGTTTGGGGTTCCCATCAGTGATGTCGTCATTCCTAATGTTCACCAATTTGACCTGTTTCGCCAGACACAAAGTGGACGTTAATTCAATTGTCCAACTGCAAAGTCTATTCCGAGACGAGGAAGAGGAGCGTATTTTGATAATGTTTCTACAGGGGGGCTTGCACGTCAGCTCATCGGGTCAAAGGGCGTGACGCACGGAGCAGCTCAATCCATGTGGAGGACATGGCAGCCTACGGCATACACTGTTAATACACGAAACGTGTACTTTCTTACCTGTTAAAAAAAGCTGAAATGGTCAATTTATGCGCTGTAAATAATTGTGGAAATCGGGGTAACCGTCAGAGACATTTATCCTACTTCAGAATTCCAAAAGTGAGGAGAGCTTATGGTAGAGAGAAGCGACGGATGAAGGGACAACAACAGCTAAAGTGGTTGGCGAACATTGGCCGTGCAGATATCAATATTGAAAATATCAGGAATTACCGCGTTTGCTCACTGCATTTAATCCAACCGTTATTAGTGTTTTTTCTTGATTCTTTTGGTATCTAAGAAGTTTCAGAAGTGATAAATCTGGCTGTAAAATTTTTAAATCGCCCATGGTTCTCAAGTGGGTTTTTACATGCAAAAATAAAACGCTTCTGAAGCTAAATTTATTATTTAAAAAAATCGCAAACCATACATGGGTTTTGGATTACATTTTACTCAGATGCAAGCCAAGGAATGGCATAATTGTTAGCTGTTAATTGGACGTAATCAACCTCAGCAAATTGACAATATCCTATTGAAAGGGAGTGGGTGTTTAAGCTGTCAGAACATTTTATTATTTGCCAAAATATACATCTCAATAGCATAATGATAGAAAATGTACTTTTCCACACACCACTCGGAAGTCTGGAGATTTTTTTAATGATAAATTTAGCTTCAGAGGCGTTTTCTTTTTGCATGTAAAAACCCACTTGAGAACCATGGGCGATTTTAAAATTTTGCGGACAGATTTATCACTTCTGAAACTTTTTAGATACCAAAGGAATCAAGAAAAAACCCAAATAATGCCTTACTGTTGATGAAATGCAGTGAGCAAACGCGATCATTCCCAATATTGATATCTGCACGGCCAATGTTTGCCAACCACTTTAGCTGTTGTTGTCCCTTCAGCTCTCTCTACCATAATTTCTTCTCACTTTTGGAATTCTGAAGTAGGATAAATGTCTCTCACAGTTACCCTGATTTCCACAATTATTTACAGCGCAAAAATTGACCATTTCGGCGTTTTTTAACAGGTAAGAAAGTACGTGTTTCGTGTATTAACAGTGTATGCCATAGGCTGCCATGTCCTCCACATGGATTGAGCTGCTCCGTGCGTCACGCCCATTGACCCGATGACCTTACTTGCAATGATGCAATGACCTTACTTACTATAATGAAACTCAAAAGTAATTTTACAATTCCCATAGACTTAAGTGGACCTTTATGGTTCTGCATTGTGCCTGAGGCTGGCAATGGTTTAATGGAGAGAATTTCCAGCACACCATCCTGCCCTTAATCGGAAATCAGATCAGCCAATGTAGGCAGTAAAACTGCCAATTAATCAAGCCCAATACAGCGAGCAGAATTGTACATTCCAGGCACAAGCAGAACCAACATGTTCAGTCTGAAGAAGGGTCTCGACCCAAAACATCACCCATTCCTTCTCTCCAGAGATGCTGCCTGTCCTACTGGGTTACTCCAGCTTTTTGTGTCTACCTTCATGTTCAGAAGAAATATTGATAAGGTTTCACTGAACCAAATGCCTCCGTCCCTCTCCCAATTTTCTCACCACCATCTCACTGATGTCATCTACTTTGGCTGTTTCAGGTTGACAAGTGCTGTAGCCCAGCCCACGAGCCTGTTCCTCACAGTCCAACTGCTGGCCTAGTGCACACACTGTGCCACCTTGGTGCTGGGAGGAAAACCAGCCAAGTCTATTGCTGAAAATGACATAAATGGCCCCACCTCATTTACCTTTCTCTCGCCTACTACAATCAGCCTGAAGAACGGGGTACTGATTGGGGATGATCAGCCATGATCACATTGAATGGCGGTGCTGGCTCGAAGGGCCTCCTCCTGCACCTATTGTCTAAGAAGGGTCCTGACCCAAACTGTCACCTATCCATGTTTTAGACTTTACTGATACAAGGGAAACAGGACCATCAGCCCACCGAACCCGCACCAACCAATGGTCACCCCGCACACTGGCACCATCTTACACACTAGAGACAATTTACAGAGGCCAATTAACCTTCAAACCTGTACGTCTTTGGAATGTGGGAGGAAACCGGAGCTCTCAGAAAAACCCACGCGATCACATGGAGAATCTCAGGTAGACAAAAAAGCTGGAGAAGCTCAGCGGGTCGCCTATTCCTTCGCTCCACAGATGCTGCCTCACCCGCTGAGTTTCTCCAGCTTTTTTTGTCTACCTTCGATTTTTCCAGCATCTGCGGTTTTCTCTTAAACAGGGAGAATCTTGATTCAAAACATTCACTTTTAAAATCTTCTTGAATTGAACTCTTATTTATAAATCAGAGGATCCCATAAATTTAAACAGCCTTGTCAACCTGACCTCTGACTCTCATAGATGTGTGTGCACAAAACCAGAATCATCTAATCAGGAACAGGGGGTGTTGTGGATAATGAAGAGGATTTCCAAAGTCTACAGAGTGATTTAGGCCAGTTGGAAAAATGGGCTGAAAGATGGCAGATGGAGTTTAATGCTGATAAATGTGAGGTGCTACACCTTGGCAGGAAAAATCAAAATAGAACGTACATGGTAAATGGTAGGGAATTGAAGAATACAGTTGAACAGAGGGATCTGGGAATAACCGTGCATAGTTCCTTGAAGGTGGAATCTCATATAGATAGGGTGGTAAAGAAAGCTTTTGGTATGCTAGCCTTTATAAATCAGAGCATTGAGTATAGAAGCTGGGATGTAATGTTAAAATTGTACAAGGCATTGGTGAGACCAAATCTGGAGTATGGTGTACAGTTTTTGTCGCCCAATTATAGGAAGGATGTTAACCAAATAGAGAGGGTACAGAGGAGATTTACTAGAATGTTGCCTGGGTTTCAACAGCTAAGTTACAGAGATAGGTTGAATAAGTTAGGTCTTTATTCTCTGGAGCGCAGAAGGTTAAGGGGGGACTTGATAGAGGTCTTTAAAATGATGAGAGGGATAGACAGAGTTGATGTGGACAAGCTTTTCCCTTTGAGAATAGGGAAGATTCAAACAAGAGGACATGACTTTAGAATTAAGGGACAGAAGTTTAGGGGTAACATGAGGGGGAACTTCTTTACTCAGAGAGTGGTAGCGGTGTGGAATGAGCTTCCAGTGGAAGTGGTGGCGGCAGGTTCGTTGGTATCATTTAAAAATAAATTGGATAGGCATATGGATGAGAAGGGTATGGAGGGTTATGGTATGAGTGCAGGCAGGTGGGACTAAGGGAAAAAAGTTGTTCGGCACGGACTTGAAGGGCCGAGATGGCCTGTTTCTGTGCTGTAATTGTTATATGGTTATATGGTTAACATTGAACACCATTGTAATGATAGTTGATTAGTTCATTTTTTAAGAGGAAATTATCATTGCAGAATTAACAGGGCAGAAAGTAGCAATTGGCTCTTCTGGTTTAGACCAGTGTTAATTGCCCATAGGTCTCTGTCAGACTTCTCTTTACCAAACCCCAGCAGCATAAACCCTTTCACTCTCCATGAGTTTATGATGTTCCATTTTTAATGCATCCAGGCTATTTCACTTATCTATCTAAATAAGCACAAGTACTGTACTCAAACTGGACTCTATCAAGAAGATTCTCCCAATCTCAGGTGGATTTATTGGTGACTAACTTATATCTACACCTTCTAGTTTTCATCTCCAACCACCATCAACCCAGTGAAGACATCCCAGGATATTCATACTGTTAAACAGTTCCACCGCCTTGCAGATTTCTACCCAGTCACCATTCCAAGCAAATCCCTCCCAGCTACTCAAGCTGGTTCATGGGACGCAAACACACCTGTCGGCGCTTCAAGTAGTCCAGTGCAATCTGTACATTCTGTAGTCTGTGGAAACGCATACGTCCTTTCTCACGGGGCTGCGTTTAAAAAGAAACACAAGGACATCAGATTAGTAACATGCCTCAAAAGCGGATGGAGAAAAACCTTCACTTTAATCGGACGTTAGCCCTTGAACGATTCACTGCAGTTCTCTGAAGCTTTGCATGCATTGTTGTGGCCGCACAGCGTGTGTTTACTTGGAGAAGTGCAAAGTGAGGAAGCTTGAGGCGTTGAAGCATTGATCAGCAACACCCGGGGCCGCTCCAAATTTGCAATAGTCAAATTAAACACCCCAAACCACGAGGCACTTGGGTTGGCCCTCCTCCCTGTCCATAGCACCAATGTCTGAAGACAGGAGGACAACCGAGCCAAACTTAATGGACAATCAATGACATTGTAAACCTTTCGGTCGGAAATTTACCAATGGAGAGAATTTCATCTGCTCTACTTCAAGGAGAAATGTGCAAAACAATAAGCACACCAAATATGTAGGAAGGATCTGCAGATGCTGATTTATACCGAAGATAGGCACAAAATGCTGGAGTAACTCAGCGGGTCAGACAGCACCTCTGGATAAAAAAGAATCAATGACGTGTTGAGTCGGAACTGTTATTCAGACTGAAAGGTAGAGGTGGTGGTGGAGACAAGAAAAGGCCAGAATAAATCTGGGCCAGCAACAGATGCATTCAGGAAGGCTGGAGCCCATAATGGCCCATTGTTAGCTGGGGAAGAACACCAAATAGTTTAGGGTAGGTTGCCTTCTGAAACAGCCTTGACCAAGTTATTTTTAAACCACACATGGCAACATTTTGGAAGTACCACAGTGGCTCTGAATATGAGAGCACAGCACAGTGTGCAGAATGGGAGAGCATTGGCTGCCCACTCCAACAGTTTGCTTCCCAGACGGGTGGATGCCAAGATATACTGGTGCCAAAACAATGTAGAAAATCCCCTCAGATGGAAGGAGCAAAGAGTACATGTACTCTTATTGAAAACAGATCCTACCCTCAGGGATCATCACTCAGCTGCCGTTCGTTGGCATAAGAACCAAGCGCAAGGCAGATGGTGCTAATGAGTAACTTGTAGCTCCTCTCAGTGGCAGATAAAATGCTCTCGGTGTCACAAAAAAAAGTGGAATTAACTCAGCCAGGTGATTTATTTTTAAAAGGTGAAGTATTTTAATGGTCAGCTTTTGTTCATAGTTACCATTTGCAGGTTAGAGGCCCCGACGTTGAGGCAAGCAATATCGAAATCCCTGTGGTCAACTTGCATGACCAATTGTCCTGCATTATCAATGTATCCGTAGACACCACTACACGAGTCAACAACATTACAATACTCACTGCAGACGGTCTATTTACCTGGAGAACTATCCATTTAAAAATGCACACACAACTAACTACCAGCGTACGGAATCTATTCAACAAGAGTCACTATGGACTACAGCAAATAAGCCACTGCTAAACCTACTGCGAAAACAGGCACAAGATGCTGGAGGAACCTAGCGGGACAGGCAGCATCTCTGGACAGAAGGAATGGGTGACTATTCGGGTCGAGACCCTTCTTCCCGCTGAGTTACTCCGGCATTCTGTGTCTATCTTCGGTTTGAACCAGCGTCTGCAGTTCCTTCCCAACAGCTAAATCTACGGCAACAGCTCCCAGTGGAAGATGTAGTATAACTTCCCCGGCAAAATGCAGCAAATTGAGGAAAGCTAGAAATGACAAATTGGGCGTGTAAAATGAATCCTGGTAACTTAGGGATGACAAAACCATCGGCACGCTACCCAGACACATGCAGTTGCAGATTTCCTGCAGAGTTCTAAAAGTTTGGTGGGGTTGCTATAGAACAATAGGGCTCTTAAAAATAGCGGAGTCAGGGGATATGGGGAGAAGGCAGGAACGGGGATTGGGGATGATCAGCCATGATCACATTCAATGGCGGTGCTGGCTCGAAGGGCCGAATGGCCTACTCCTGCACCTATTGTCTATAACAACTATAATTCAGCAGCTGGAATTGGACACGTTTTTGGACGTTTATTTGAGTCAGTCTTAAGACCCTTGTCATTATCTGCTTCTGAGAGTGTTTCTTCAAAATTAAAAAATACTCTGGTCATTTAGCATTATTCAGAATGTTGTTTATAAATTATTGACAGCAGCCGAGTAGAAGCTGTGCTTAGCTACTTGTGTTAGTGGAGTAGCTTTCCAAATAGCAAGTCGGTAGTTGGATTTAAGGAAAGAATTAAAAAGCAAAAGCCAGAAAGGATTAAGGTACAAAACCTTCGGTGCCAAACACCTGAAGGCATCAAACATTGAGCTAAAGAGAGGAAGGAAGTGAAAGATGATCTAGATCAAAGATGGAGCTGCAGATAGAGCCAGGCCAAAAGAGTTTAAAATTGGGAAACAGGGGCAAAGCTATTTAAGCATTTGAACATAATGATACCATTACTTTAGAAAAACCATCCAGACTGGGAACTCAGTGCAGAATACATCTCAGGGACAGGGGCTACGGAGTCTGAATGGGCTAAATTTTATGGACAGGTGGACAATTGTCAAGTGTGAAGGTACAAATATGTGGAGTGGTGCGGCAGCAACTAGCCAGCTGAAGCAGGATGGGAATGGTTGATGGAGATGCATTGGAAATGTTCAGGACGGATAGAACACCACTGGAGATGACACAGTGACACATTTAGTAGAACCACTGCCTCACAGCTCCAGCGACCCTGGTACTATCCTGATCATGGGTGCTGTCAGTGTAGAGTCTTCATGTTCTCTCATCGACTGCGTGGGTAGGCGAGTGATAGAATCTGGCGGAAGTTCACGGGAATGTAAAGGAAAGTAATATGGGATTAGTGCAGGTGAATACTTGATAGTCGAGTCGGACTCAGTGGGTCAAAGGGCCCCGATTCTGTGCTGTAGGTCTCCGGGATTGTATAACATTAATATTGTGAACTATCTGATTCAGCTTCATTCTACTGCCTGGGGCCACCAGTCTAGTTGAGTTTTGTTTCGTTTATTGTCATGTGTACCAAGGTACAGTGAAAAGCTTTTATGTTGCGTGCTATCCAGTCATAGGAAGGACTGTACTTGATTTCAATCAAGCCGTCCACAGTGTACAGATGCAGGATGTAGGGAATAACGTTTAGTGCAAGGTAATGTGCTGTAATGTCCGATTAAAGATAGTCTGAGAGTCTCCAGTAAAGTAGATGGTAGGACAAGACCACGGTCTAGTTGGTGATAGGATGGTTCAGAATAGTGGACAAAGCCTGTCTTTCAGTCTTTGCAAATACTCAGCTGATCAAGAGACAAATATCAGACATAAAGTAAAACTCTCTTCTCTTTCATTTGAGGTTTGAAATATAATGCTAGGATGGAAATCCCTAAAATGCAGTCTCCGATTGGAGGGGTAGTAGTGAGTAGACGGGAGAGAGGTTGTGGTGGAGTGTGTGGGTGTGGGAAAGAGAAGAATGATTATTGTCGGGAGGAGGAAAAGCACTGAAGCCATTGCCACAACAACCAATTTGCCATTAAAGATTGAGTGCCTCAATAATGCTGTAACACTGGTGCAAAGTGCCTTGTCACTGAAAGATGTCTCCACTCACTTCCATTCCAGCTTCCCTCACAACACAAGCCTGCTCCAACGCACATCGGAGGGACCTCTGCAGAGCTTGTTATATGGATATGACCTCCTACCACCCCAAGAGTAGTCATCTTGCATTTTTAATTCATTGATCTCTGATAAGCAACAGAATGCCATGGCAAGCGCGAGACAGCTGATCATTTTTACTGCTACAGCTGCTTGTGACTTAAGGTTCTTGAGCTTAATTGTGAAGTCACGTTGAAGGGTGAGCAACCCTGGTGGAATCAGCCATACATTGGCAAGGCAAAATAGCCAGTTAGCATGCACTCGCTATTATTGATACAGTGCCCAAACAGCGCAAGCAAGAAACGTTGTTATAAAAGCTGCCCAAAGGAATCACTCACTTGGTCTTGTTTACATAATAGATCCATCTGGAGCCTTCTCTTCCCCCCCCCCCCCCCCTTTCTCCCCAACTCAATAGGCGTGGGGTTAAAGACATTGAATCTTAGTGTAGAATTCCACCCTGAGTTTCCCAGGATACTGACTAAATATCCTCACAATAGCTAGGGAGGGAGACGAGGAGGATTCTCAAAGGATATCCAGTCCCCAGTTTCACGCCTTCCTCAAATGTTACAAAATTCATGTCTGGTTGTGCACCTCCAATAACGTTTCATAAAAATGTTTGTTACCATGACAAATCCCCAGTCATTCCATTGCAGATCGGAAGGGGATTGCTTTTCCCTGACCCTTTAGAACTTGTCTGATGACTCCATTTGAAGCTAATGTGGGAGCACTAAACCTCCTCCTAACAATTTATCACCAAAGAGATCACCTCAGAGACCTTAAGGGGTAGAAAAAGCAGATTTTGATATCAGGAAACAGGGAGGAAATAATATGGTCACCTATTTTTGTCACAGAAAATAATAATTTGTTGTGTTATTTTCCCTTACTTCTAATTATCTAATTAAAAAGAGATATTTACTGCCAATTAACAAGTTGTGTTGAATTATGGAGGGAGTCTCATTTTAAAAACTCCACCCTCGTGGGTAACAAACAGGTTGCCTGTAGCTTAAGGCACCTGTAGTAACAGATATGTCCCTACTGCATTGCCTTTACCAGAGAGTTAGCACATTACCACAGTGACTTCTAGTTCTAACTTTGCTACCCAGTCTTTTCATCAACCAGTATAGGAAACATTAGTAGAGTTATTGGGGGCTGGTCAAGCAACCTACCCCCTTATCACCATCATCATCCTCATGCTGGTCACACGCGCATGCTTCCACTGCACTCACCAACCGTAACGTCTTCAGTATGTCTCGCTCCCTTGGCTATCGGACCACAGAGAAGGTACAGGAAAGAAGGACAAAAGGCACAGGACAGACGAGAAGTGAAGAAAAATGTTTTATGAAATGAAAACATAAGGCAAACATAAAACAAGAGCAAACAAAAGAAAGAGGGAATATTGGTTACATCAGAGAGCCAGCAGCTATTGGTAATCATTAAAGAATGGGGCAGCAGGCAAATGGGAATGCCGTCACCTCCATGTTCCTCTCCAAGCCACTAATCATCCCAAGCAAGCTGCTTCATGACCCTCTGAATAAAATGAAAGTAGTGCTGGGAACACTCAGCATACGGGGAGAGCGAAACAGTGAATGCTTCAGCTCAACCACGTTCCTTCAGAAACAGTAAAGTCCTGGTGCAGGAACACTTTCTTCCCTGCAGCCAACAGGGTATTGAAGACTACAACCTTCAAATAAGCTCTGGAGTACCTCAGCGGGACAGGCAGCATCTCTGGAGAGAAGGAATGGGTGATGTTTAAGGTCGACACCCTTCTTCAGACTTACGGGGGGGGGGGGGGGGGATGTGTGTGTGTGTGTGTGTGTGTACACGCACTGGACTACTTTTCATTGCTTGCAGTGCACTATGTTTACATATTCTGTTGTGCTGGTGCAAGAGTAAGAATTTCATTGTTCTGCTGGGACATATACGACAATAAAACACTCTTAACTTTTGAAATTTATGTCCATTTGACCCATTTTGACCATTGGGTCATCGACCCAATACATTAATTCTGTTAATTCTCTCTTGATAGATGCTGCCTAACCCAGCGAATATGCCAGCATTCTGTTTCTTTTTCATTTCAGAACTGCAGCATCCGTGGGGTTTTTTTTTGCTTATCAGGACCCTGGATTCCCTGCCCAGCATTTCTCTGCAAGCAATCTCACCAGGGATTGAAGAAGGTGGATGCCAACCATCCTGACAATGGTAATTAGGGTTGGACAGTGTTTGCCAGCCTTGGCATTGTTGGCCGCAGACATGAAAAATGAATATTACCCCTTTTCTTAAGCTGTGAACAAAACACTTGTAACCGCTTGTTTCTACCTCCGTTCTGTCCCTCCAGCTGTGGACAGCAAGTCAAAGAATATTTTTAAGGCGGAGATTGACAGATTCTTGATTAGTAAGTAGGTATGTTACAAAACGTACCTTTACCGGCGCCGCACTTCTGCCGCTCCCCGTGTGCGTGACTTTCGCGCCTTGCAGAGGGGGGCGGGCTTAAAGTGCCGTTTTTCAACAGGCAGGACAAATCGGTCAATGTCGGGCGATTTGGTTGCTGAAGAAAAATCGCTCCGACATTTCATGAATGGTGGTATTTTTAAATTACTCTACATTATTTATTAACTAGAGTAATTTAAAAATCACCTTCAAAAGCCGTGAGCGCAGACAACCGGAAGCATTTTCCGTAGGGGAGAAAAAAAGGTAAATACTTTATTTTTATATTAAAAGTTGGTTTTTCGGGAGGCATTAATAATATTTTTATGTTGCGAAATGGGGTCCCCAAAAAATGTATGAACCCCCAGTATTTTTCCCCCCCGACTTCACCGCTAACCGCAACGTTCTAATCCACCGCATTCCACTAAAACCCACTCGCTAGTTGATTTAAATGGCCATTAATTTACAGGAATCAAACACTAAATTCCTTCTATTTGGCCCAGAAATTAATGAAAATGAGATTTAAAAATTATGTTATATTGTGGATTATTGTGTGAATGTTATTTGGATACTTAGGCAATTTAAAAAAAGTTTATCTTTTCTTAAGAAATGGATAGATGTTTAGATCTACTCATTGAATTTTGTAATTAGCTACAATTAGATAACTAACTAATTATATGCTTTAATTTCAGGTAATCCAAGTAAGATTTTTAATATTTGTTTCAGAATGCTTCAATCTATAATAACTGAAAATTTCATTGAGTTCTCTTAATTTTTAAGAATGTTATGGACTTTTAACTTTTCCAGATCACAGCTTTTGAGTTAAGTCAATTGAAAGGCAATGGGAAGCAAGATGCTCATTTCCGAGTATGAAAATGGCCATAACTTTCTTAATACTGAAGATATGAAAGTAAATTAGGTGTCAAATTAAACTTCTTTTTATGCTTTATCTGATGGGATAAATTGCAGACTTGATTTTTAAAATCTCAAAATTTTGTAACATTGCTATAGTAAGGGTGTCAGTGGTTATGGGGAAAAGGGGGGAGAATGAAATTGAGAGGGAAAGATAGATTGAAGGCGGAGTAGACTTGATGGGCCCAATGGCCTAATTCTGCTTCTAGAACTTATGAACTCCAAAGATTTAATTTCCAAATGCAAGGAGATGGCTCGCAGCAAAACATGTAAACATTCTCTCAGGAATAAAATTATAAAAAGAGCAAACACGAATTCAAGACATTAAGGAAGAGAGGTCGCAACTTGAAAAATAGCATCTTCAGATATGCAATAACAGTTCAACACTGGAGACCGCAAAAGACGCAGGGAAGGAAGCCCCTGCTGGACCCCAGGGGTCAACCCAATTAATGCCTCAGTACAGATAAGGACTCACCAGGGTGTCCCCAGAAAGGGCCTCCAGGAGCGAAATCAGGTTATGTCCATCTCGCAGGTCCTCGTAGAGATCATTTATGTGTTTCCGTACCTAGAGAAAAGATAGAAATAAAATGCATTGAGCACTGTTTAACAAATACCAATTATTCACACGGAAATTCCACCAGTAATCATTGTGATTCCAGGTGGAATTAAGCTTCAAGGCCCTGTCCCACGATGCAAGTTTACCCAAGAGCTCTCCCGAGTTTAAAAAAAAATCAAACTCGTTGTAAGTACGTAGAATGTACGTAGAGGGTACGTCGGAGCTCGTGGATGTCTCGTAGCGGCTCGTAATGCTAACGGCGGGTACTTGGGAAACGCGGAAACCCGTGTAGTTTTTTCAACAGTGCGAAAATTTTCCAAGAGTAAAGAAATACTCGTGATGAAGTACCACGAGTTTGATTTTTTTTTTTAAACTCGGGAGAGCTCTTGGGTAAACTCGCATCGTGGGACAGGGGATTTAATTCCTCCGTTGGTTGCACAATAACCTCTGTCTTCTACAGTAAACGTACGGCATGGCGGGACAATACATGGCAGGGGGTTAACAGGTCAAGATTCATCATCACCTTGATAGGCAATTACTGCTGGCGTAACCCTCACTGAAGTTGATAGATTGAGTTTTAAGCTCAAAGTTCATTAAGACTTCTTCAATGACTGGAAGTCATTTCCAGGACCAATCTGTCCCAAAGCAAGTGAGATATACTTTCCATAAACCCTCTATTTTCTGGGAATTACTGGGTTAAATAAACATGTCAATATCTAACTAGACGCTAAAACCTTTAATATGTACATCAAGTTTATGTTAATACAGAAAATTCACATGAACTGAGATAGACACAAAGTGCTGGAGTAACTCAACGGGTCAGGCAGCATCTCTGGAATAAAAGGATAGGTGGCCTTTTGGGTTGGGACCCTTTTTCAGACTCCAGACAGAATTGTTTCTACATTCCACATGAACAGTCCTGGATCTTAAAACACAAAAGTTAGTTAGTGCCGAAAGTTAGCATTGAGTGAAAAACATCCATTGTCATAGAAGTGGCAGTAACCAATTTGTGAAATGCGATGCTACCCCTTGAAAAACACATTTGTATTATATAAGTTACTGAATTTAAGCAACACTAAATAAATGACTGATGAAGGGTCCTGACCCGAAACGTCACCTATGCATTTTCTCCAGAGATGCTTATTGACCCACTGAGTTACTCCAGCACTTTGTGTCATTTTTCGTAAACTGGCATCTGCTATTGCTTGTGTCTCTACTAAATAAATCCACAAATGTTACCTTAATTATTTTTTATATTTACTGATAGAACAGGCCAAAACAAAGAAATGCAGAAATAGATAGCTATTTTCTATTAAAGACCATATGACTATCTTGCAGGCAGACAAAAATGCTGGACAAACTCTGCGGGTGAGGCAGCATCTATGGAGCGAAGGAATAGGTGATGTTTTGGGTCGAGACCATATTTCAGAAGGGTCTCGACCCGAACGTCACCTATTCCTTCGCTCCATAGATGCTCCCTCACCCGCTGAGACTCTCCAGCATTTTTGTCTACCTTCGATTTTTCCAGCATCTGCGGTTCTTTCTTAAACATGATTATCTTGCAGGTTAGTTCCTCACTACCTTGGCAAGGCTTTCAAATGCGTAAACCACCTTGCTAAGAAGTAAGGAAGAGTGAACATCATGTAATTGTCACAAATGCCTAAATTCAAGCCACAATAAAGTCCCTGCATTTTATCATTAAGATATGATTAAAAAGGTACACTCCATGGGCTTGACAGTCAATTCCTTTTGATTGAGAAGGCCCAGTTTCCTAATTCAATTGATCTTGGCGAATTAACACCATTTTCAAAGGATGTCGTAAGCAAACATCAAAGCACCTTTTGATCCTAAATCCTTCATATCCAGAATTGTCAAATTCCTGCCTCGATAAGTTGCCAGCTCTCTCTTGTCCTATCTAGTATTCCTTTAAAGCTACCACTTTTATGGTATCTCATGTTGTTTGACTGCACTCCCACAAATCCCTTTGAGTTACTTTAAATGAATGAATAATGAATGAATTACTAAGTTTAGCAGAGAATTCCACAGACTCTGAGGCAGAGAATTCCACAGACAATCACATGGGCATTTTCTAGCAACTCCGGTTTTCTTCCACAGAGGCGAAGGAAAATTTGGCCACTGCAAATCGTCCTTAATATGTAGGTGAGTGGCAGAATCTGTGGAGAGTTGATGGGAACACAGAGGAGACACAAGGAACTACAGATTACGGAATCTTGCATAGAACACAAGTATTGGAGTAACTCAGTATGGCAGGCAGCATCTGTGGAGGACATGGATAGGCAATGTTTCGGGTTGGAACCATTCTTCAGACTCATGGTGGGAATGTGGAAATTAGCGTCGGCTTAATGGAAGGGATCCTTGATAGTCGGCACAGACTCAGTGGGCTGCAGTGCCTGTTTCCTTGCTGTAAGACTTTAAGACCGGACACACAGTGACTCTCACGGCTCTGGGGGAGGTACGGGTTCTGTACATTGCAAACACAAAGTGTCGGGGAACTTTCTTTCTTGCTGAAGATTCCAACATATGCAGACTCCTGTGGAGACTCCAACATCTGTGTCATTAGGTCATAAGTGATAGGAGCAGAATTAGGCCATTCGGCCCGTCAAGTCTACTCCGCTATTCAATCGTGGCTGATCTATCTCTCCCTCCGAGCCCCATTCTCCTGCCTTCTCCCCATAACCCCCGACACCAATACTAATCAAGCATATATCTGTCTCTGACTTAAAAATATCCATTGTCTAGGCCTCTACAGCCTTCTGTGGCAACGAATTCCACAGATTCACCACCATCTGACTAAAGAAATTCCTCTTCATCTCCTTCCTCAAGGAACGTCCTCCTTGGAGAATGTGTCTCCAAGTTCTGTACCATCACTCACTCGCTCATGGCACAATCATTTTTTTGCTCACAGCTCGAACACTGCTCAACTCCTCCCCCCAAGTAGAGAAGAAATAAGAACTGATTACCAAGGTTTCTGAAAGAATTTTATGAGTTACTAGATATCCCGTGGACCCGTTGGGTCCCCGTCACATGGAAGTATTACATCTAAAACGTGATCTGAAAATGGCGATCTCGTCCCGTCAGCCGCGCATGCGCAGTTGGGGGAGGGTTGCCGGGCCTGGTATCCGCACGTGCGCAGTTTGGAGGGTTGGCAGGCCCGGTGCCATTTTCAGTTGTGACACGGCCGATAGGCCCGGCAACTGGTTAATTAAAGTCTATCCCGTTCTGACATTTCTGATTAAAATATTCACAACATATGTAAAAATTAAATCTGCCATCTTTGGTGCTTCTTTACAACCAACAGCTAATGATATAAATGAACAAAAATAATCTTTCTATATTTATACAATTCTGGAATATTCCCATTAAAAAAACTGAGCAAATGCACATATGCGGTATCTGTCTTCAGAAAAAGTCTATATTCCCATAAAAAAAATTGCAAATGCACACGTACAGGTTCTGTCTTCAGAAAATGTCTTATTGGAATATGACCATTAATAGATACGTTTATTCCTGGTTCAAACCTATATGGCCCATGGAGCCATCGCGAATTGGATAGAAATGGCGATCTGAAAATCGGCAAAGACAACCCTCCTCCAACTGCCCTTTGTGACTCTAATCAAGTAAACACAGAAGTATTAGATAAAAAAAGAAAGTTAACTAAAGTTTATTAAGTGAATTACTTTGTCAAATCGAACAAAGCTTGCTACTGCACACCCCAGGCGAATGGTGAGTAAGGTGGGCCTAAAAATGTTGCGCTATCGTGTACCGTTTTAGCTGTATTTCGGGAACATACAAACAAATATATATATACACATACATACATACAAGATGAGAATTTTAGTTATAGATAGATAAATGCTGGCCAAGACCTTGGAGCACATCTACATATTTAAAGGTGTCATCTTGACAACTTCCTGTCTGCGCTGTATATTAATTTTAGAAAAAACGCCGCCATATATCGATATGATTTTTAGCCATCTTACTCACAGTCCTCCTCCACTGAGCACGCCCCGGGGATTTTTCCCATCGAAGAGAAATAAAAAAAGTTATGAGTGTTTAAAAAACCTTGAGATCCTCTCGCCTGTCAATCACCGCGATGAAGGTAACACCCCTTCCGGGGGGGGGGGGGGGATTATAAAACTACAGATGCCTGGATATGACTCAGTCACTCTGCAAGATTGCAAGGGAGAGGCCTCGACTCTCATTCTAAGTTGTGAATCAACTGAACTGTGAGTCTGCAATGTACTTGCAATAAATAATTTGTCAGCCCTTAATGAAAATGAAATTAGTTGTTTGGCCTGACATGTGCTTGAAACTGCAATGGCAATGGAAATGGAATAAAAATGCAATTAGCTGTTTGCCCTGCCCTTTGCTTGAAAATGCAACGGCAATGGAAATGAAATGAAAATGCAATGAGCTGTTTGGCCTGCCCTGTGCTTGAAACTGCAATGGCAATGGAAATGAAATGAAAATACAATGAGCTGTTTGGCATGCCCTGTGTTTGAAATAGCAATGGCAATGGAAATGAAATGAAAATGCAATCTGTTCAGCCTGCCCTTTGCTTGAAACTGCAATTGCAATGAAATGAAAATGTAATGAGCTGTTTGGCCTGCCCTTTGCTTGAAACTGCAATGGCAATGGAAATGGAATGAAAATGCAATGAGCTGTTTGGCCTGCCCTTTGTTTGAAACTGCAATGGCAATGGAAATGAAATGAAAATGCAATGAGCTGTGTGGCCTGCTCTGTGCTTGAAACTGCACATATGACAAATAAAACTGAACTGAACTGGAAAGCACCCTACAGCCAAAGGAATCCAAGAGATGGAAGGAATAAATGGTAAGGTGTTTGAAGGAAGAAACAAGAGTTGAGAGAGCTGTGAGAAAGACAATGGAGAATTTCCAAAAGGTTTTAAGGGTTATGAAATCTATTTGCACAAATAAGAGTGAAAATGGAATTATGGACCAGGCAATGATGGCCAAAATCTGTGCCCTGCACAGTAGAGAGATTACTGATACAGCAGAGAATCCACTGAAAAATCCGCTCAAAAAGAGGCCATTCATCCCCCTGTTCCAATGCTGCACCTCTGCTAGAGCTCATTTATTTGCATAAGCTGGCAGGCCCTAGAAGTATTTAGAGTGATATGGGGCATAGAGCCAGACAGCACAAAACTGTTCATCCCAACTTGTTCATGTCAATCAAGGTGTCCCGTCTAGGCTAGCTGCAACTGCCCACATTTGGCCCGTATCCCTCTAAATCTTTCCACCATGTTGTTACATTCTCCTTCAACTCCAAATATATAACCCTTTTTCCTTTAGCATTACATCTGATTTCCTGGACTTTTAAAGACAATTATATGTCACAATAATTCACTGCAACAAACATTTCTCCTGGGTTTTTATCCTAGATCTCCAGTCACTCCGTTTTTGTATTAGACGAGGGGAAATCCTAACAATTCTAAAGTAGATGGATTTTACTAGACACCAGCTTGTGTCAGAGTTCATGTACATCTGTGCCAGACCCTGTGTGTCGGAAAGAACTACAGATGCTGGTTTAAATCAAAGGTAGACACAAAATGCTGGAGTAACTGAGTGTGTCAGGAAGACGAAGGGTCTCGACCCGAAACGTCGCCCATTCCTTCTCTCCAGAGATGCTGCTTGACCCACTGAGTTACTCCAGCATTTTGTATATACCTTAGTGTCAGAACCCTTCCTTTAACCAGCTTTCACGCAAGGTCACTCAACACAGTGGCGCAGCACAGGGCGGCACAGTGGGTTCGATCCCGACTACAGGTTCTGTCTGTACAGAGTTTGTACATTCTCCCTGTTATAAAATTGTAAATTGTCCCCAGTATTTAGGATAGTGCTAGTGTACTGAGTGATCACTGGTCAGCTTGGACTTGGTGGGCCGAAGGGCCTGTCTCCACGCTATGTCTCGAAGGCACTGCATGCTCAGGATCAATAAACCAATGCTCTACCATTTCTAAAAAATACTGTGAACTTTGTGGATTTAAAACAGGAAATGGAATCATTGCTGCCTGTATAAATAGAACATAATTAACCGTGGCATCATAGTCTAATTGCTCAAAACTGAATAAACCATATTACGTTTAATCTGAAAGAGTAAACATTACATCTTGGGCGTCCCTCAGAATCATGGATGACTCGCTGCCACTCCAGTTTCGTGGTCCTTAGGGTGGGGTGGGGGGGACAGTGTGGGAACCGTGGATGTTTTCTATGATTGGGGCATAGTCAAAGTCAAAGTCAAAAGAGTTTATTGTCATGTGTCCCTGACAGGACAATGAAAATCTTTCTTTGCATAGCACAACAGAACATAGAAGGCATTGACTACAATTCTATACATAAATACACCCATGACTTAATAAATTAATAAAGTGCAAATAACAGATGGAGGGATATTAATGATTAGAGTTCCGAGCCAGGTTTAATAGCCTGATGGCTGTGGGGAAGTAGCTATTCTTAAACCGGGTTGTTGCAGTCTTCAGGCTCCTGTACCTTCTACCCGCGGTAGCAGGGAGATGAGTTTGTGGCCAGGGTGGTGTGGGTCCTTGATGATGCTGCCAGCCTTTTTGAGGCAGCGACTGCGATAAATCCCCTCGATGGAAGGAAGGTCAGAGCCGATGATAGACTGGGCAGTGTTTACCACTTTTTGGAGTCTTTTCCTCTGCAGGGCAGAAGGTGCATGGCAGGATGGATGGGGGACAGATAGGAAAGGTTTCTTCTGTGCGCTGACAATGCATTGAGGTTGGAATATTCCCCTGAATGCTCCTTCTCCACTACTGGCATGGGCTCGGGATTCCCAGGAATCAGTTAGATAGCGTACTTTTCCAAGCTATCTTTAGCACATCCTGGAATTGTTTCCTCCATCTGCCTGGTAATCATTTCCTGTGACTGAGTTTGGAGCAGAGTATTCCTCTTGGGAGACTGATATTGGGCATGTGAATGACTGGGCCTGCCCAATGAGGCTGACCAAATGTAACTGGGGCTACAGTGCTGCGGATGTTGGGCTGGGAGAGGATGCACTGAAGTAGATTGGCATCCTGAAACCAGTTAACGGCAGAGTTAACAATGATAAATACTGTACATGATCCTTGACAAGTGGAGGTGGGTTAATCAATGGAGACAAGTGTTAAAGAAGGAACTGCAGATGCTGGAGAATCGAGGGTTAAACAAAAAGCTGGAGAAACTCAGCGGGTGCAGCAGCATCTAAGGAGCGAAGGAGATAGGCGACGTTTCGGGTCGAGACCCTTCTTCAATGGAGACAAGTGACTGCAGATGCTGTAATGTCAGAGTTACATCATGGTGGACAAGTAATTCAACCAAGGATGTGGTGAAGTATCTTAAAAGGGACAGATGACTTTGGATCGACACAAAATACTAAAGTAACTCATCGGGCAAGGCAACATCTCTGGTGATGCCACCAATCAATTTTATCCAGAGATGCTTCCTGACCCACTGAATTTCCTCAGCATTTTCTACCTATCTTTGGTATAAACCAGCATCTGCATTTCTTTGTTATTACACGATGATTTGGGCCTCTGTTTTCCCAAGCTCATCATCCTCATCTCAGCTTTCGCTTAGCCAGCTTACAACCCGGCTGTACAAACATTGATTTCTCTGATCCCCCCCACTCTGGTCGTTCTACTAGTTCCACTGTTTACATCCTTGTATCCCCGTCATTAGCACATCTTCCCCAGCCAAAAATGGGCCATAATGGACTCCACCATTTCTGTGGTCATCTGTTGCTAACCCTGTTTTGTTCTGGCCTTCTCCATCTTTCAGTCTGAAGAAAGGATCTGACCCAAAACATCACCTATTCCTTTTTTTTTCAGAGATGTTGCCTGAACCGCTGAGTTTTTGTCAGTCCAGCATATTTTTTGTCAGTCCTCAACTCATGTTAACTCCGAGATTATTTACTCTGATTAATCACCAGCTCCATTGTATCCAGCCGCTACCAGGATAGCCTATAGTGAACCTCATGGGCCTCAGTCCTTGCTTGGCCAGTGCTTCCATTGAAGACATCATTGTGACATACACATCTTAAGAAAGCCCAGAGCTGACTGTTTCTCATAACTTTTGAGGAAGCCTCAAGAAAGGGACAAAATCAGTTACCACACCATGTCCCCAAATGCAACTGTGTTATTTGAGTAGGCTGAGGATTCGCTTATTAAAGAATTGCCATAGAAACACATCGTGTTTTGCCAAGTATAAATGAATCACAGCAACCGCACAAAGTTTACAAAGTAGTCCCAACAAAAAAATAAGGTGTGGTCTATGATAAATCATTTAGCTCCAGAAGAGAGAGGCTTCACAGATTTGCCAATGTCTAAAATGCAACCGTAGTATTTTGTCTCTCCTCTCTGCTTTGGCCTGTTTTGGTACATTGCAAGTTTTCATTTCATCTCATTCATTGAATATTCAACCGAAAGGGTGTCGGGGGGATAGGTAGGGGCGGGAGGTCTACTCTAAACATACATGGCCATTGCCACAAATATAGGCCACAAGTTGGTGAAATTTTGCAGCACAAGATAAACTCTTGCCTAGCAGCGGCAACGTTTCAACAGCTTATGGAGAACACGAGGAATAAAAACTTATTGCCTAGATCATTGTCGCAAAACATTTGAATCACCGACCCCATATTGGTCAGTTGGTGTTTGCGATAATGTCAATGCTGTTTAACCGGTCACATGTTCACCTTTACACTTTGCCCTTTCATAGCAACTGCTTCCTCAACTTGCATTATAAATACCGGCTAGGGCAGCTAATGAGAGAGCGCTGACTTAACTTGATCTCCAGCCTTCCCCTCTTTTACAGCTGCCCATGTGAGTAACAAGGCAGAAATTTGGCATATCAATCAACTCCGGCTTTGGAAGCTCCTGCCCTCTTAGAGAACCATCAGGATACCACAAACTCTGTTTCTATTCAGTATATTCACATTCCTTCCTTACCGCAGAGGTGGACGCCATTGCAACAATCAACTCCATTCTGGCTCTCCAAGCAATCGTAAAGGTTTGTAGGTTTATTGGCTTGGCAAACGTAAAACAAAAACTGTCCCCAATGTGTGTAGGGCAAGGTTAATGTGCGGGGATCGCTGGACGGAGCGGACCCGGTGGGCCGAAGGGCCTGTTTCCATGCTGCATCTCTAAACTACACTAAAAATCTCAGGCTTCTCCAGCAGTTGCAGTGTCTGATGTACCACCTGAAATATGTAAACATTGAGAATAAATGCATGCAAACCCTTCACTCCAAACCACACCCAACCCCACCCCATCCATTGACTCCATCTACATCTCACACTGACTCAGGAAAATCAAAGACCACACACACACACACCCAGTCATTCTCCCTGCACTTACTCCAGCACTTACTGTCTTTCTTTGATCGTAACCTGCATCAGTAGCTCTTTGTTAATATACGTTTTAAATAATAATTTAATCCAATGAAATCTGCATGAAACACAAAACTACACCTGATTTGACTAAACTTTCTGCACTCGGTCCACATAGTCTGAAGCAGACACATGTTACACACGATTAGTCATTGCGTGACCCAAGATTAGATCAGGGTGTGAGGACTGTCAATTATCTCATCTGAAGGGAGCACAGAATTATGAAGAAACAAAGTTGAGGCAAAACCTCCATCCTACGTGTTGCTTGACTGCACCACTTATAATCACCGAGCAAACACCAAACTCATGCGTCTTGCCCAGCGCTTCCAGAGTCTCAAACATGGACGTATAACTCCAAAACAACGCAGAAACCCACCCCTTTCAAATGCATTTGCTAAGTTAGATCTATTCCAATATTGACCCCTGGAAGAGATTGAATTAAGATTTTTATTGCTTCTTACAGAGCGCTGAGGTATTCTAAAGTGAGACTAATCCGAGTGTTAAATTATAGGACACTGTCCTATGCTCACGTATTACAGTAAGAGAGAAGGGCACTTAGAGTCACGAACATGTGACTTCGGTTTTATAACCTGATGTTCTGCTTAGAAACTGAGATATAAACAGGACAACCATGTTCCTCAAGCTGAGGTATTCTAAAGTGAATCCGAGGTCCCACTGTGCCTCCCACAGAAGAAAATAATAGGCCGGCTATGAAGCAAATAGTCACTTTGATTATTTCTATTTTTTATTCCTTAATAACAATCAACTTTATATTTGCTTAGGGTTACACAAAAAGCTGGAGAAACTCAGCGGGTGCAGCAGCATCTAAGGAGCGAAGGAGATAGGCGACGTTTCGGGTCTTTATATTTGCTAATATGATTTAAACCTTTCAAATGCAATCTGGACCCACTTCCCAAAGGTTCCCTGTGCCACCACTGGAGGGATCCCTCTCTGGTGATGTCAACACTTTGACTGTTGACGTTCAGTTTAGCATTGTGAGATGCGGCATGGAAACAGGCTCTATGGCCCACAAAGTCCAGACAAACATTGATCACCCGTTAACACCCGTTTCAATGCTATCCCATGCCCTACACACTAGGGGCAATTTATAGATGCCAATTAACCTATAAACCTGCACGTCTTTGGAATATGGGAGAAAACCGGAGCACCCACGCGATCACAGGAAGAACAGACAAACTCCACAGAGACAGCACCCATAGTCATAATCAAACCCGGGTCTCTGGCCAGTATGCCAGTAACTCTACCGCTGTGCTACTGTGGTTTAAGTATGGTAAGGGGGAAGAGGTGAAATTGGATATTTGGAGCTTAATTTGGCCCTCTGGAAGGCGACTCCGGACTGTCAAAGCTGCCACAGACAGACATAAAAACAGTTTTTTATCCATGAGTAGTAGCTCTACTCAACAGACAAAAATCTGTAGCCTCCCTTTGATCTGGTATTTTGTTGGTTCACATGCTTGATCAATGGTGTTTTATCATTAATGTTTTATTATTATTAATGTTTAGTGTTTTCTGAGTCATTCGTAACTGGCACTGTATGTCATGTTGTTACTTGTGGGCGGAGCACCATGGCAAATTCCTTGTATGAGAATACTTGGCCAATAAATTTACTTACTTACCTACTTAATTTCCATATCCAATTATACCACGGTAACTAAAATTAAGATTCTTTGCACATTGATTTTCTAATAATGGAATTGGGGAAGAAAACACTGGGAGTAAACTGCGCCGTTAGCTTCTCGACATGTAGTTGGAATTAGTTTGAACATGAGCACAAAAGAACACAAGAAACAGAATGGGTAGAGGCCATTCTGCCCAACATGTATGGTCTGCCAATCAATAAGATAATGGCTAACCTTTCCCGCACTAACCCAAAGACACTTGATTCCCTCAACATCTGAACATCTATCACTATCTGCCTGATCAAAACCAGCAACTGAGTCTTCATAGCCTTCTCCGGTAGAGAATTTCAGAGAATCACTGGTTCAACCGAAGAGCCATTTCACCCTGAATGGTCTTCCACTGATTTTGAGAACTCCCAGTTCTCGACAACTCACCCAAAACTTGGGGCCAAACGCAGGCAAATGAACTGGTTCAGATAGACATCCTATTGGCATGGAGGAGTTGGGCCAAAGGATCTGTTTCCATGCTCTATAACTCGATGACTCTAAGGCCTCACTGACCACCAAGCACCCATTGACAATCCAATCCTATTTTGTTCTCCCAAAATCCCCCTCATCTACACCACCACACCACACAGATTATATCTCTCACATTTACACTAGAGGCAATGTACTTGGCCTTAACCTCCCAATTCACATGCCTTTGGGATGTGGGAGGAAATCCACACAGTCACAGTGAGAAGGGGATATCCAATGTAAATAAGTAGGAAGGAACTGCAGATGCTGGCTAGACACTGAAGAGAGACACAAAATGTTGGAGTAACTCAGCGGGAAGGGCAGCATCTCTGGGGAGAAGGAATGGGTGACATCTCAGGTTAAAACCTTTCTTCCGTCTGAAGAAGCGTCTCAATAGACAATAGGTGCAGGAGTAGGCCATTTGGCCCTTTGAGCCAGCACCGCCATTCAATGTGATCATGGCTGATCATCCCCAATCAGTACCCTATTCCTGCCTTCTCCCCTTATTCCCTAACTCCGCTATTTTTAAGAGCCCTATCTAGTTCTCTTGAAAGTATCCAGAGAACCTGCCTCCACCGCCCCCTGAGGCAGACAATTCCACAGTCTCGATCTGAAACATCATCGATTCCTTTTCTCCAGAGATGCTGCCTGCCCTGCTGAGTTACTCTTGCATTTTGTGTCTATCTTCCATGTATATCAGGTCAGGAGTGAATAAAGATCTCTGGAGCTGTGAGGCAGCAGCTCCACCCACTGCACCGTTGAGGTGCCCAAGAGGAACTGGTGTTCAGAAATTCATGAGTGGCTTTTCTGCTTAAGACTGAAGTTCTCAATTATTTTAATCACATAACTCCTCTAATCTCAATGCAGCATGGATGTGAGATGGCAAACTCAAGTGAGAATGGTTCCAGCACTCAAGGTCATGTCTCCAGTTAAAGCGGTTCAGGAAATCACAGCAGATGTCAAGCTAGCTCAGGGCACGAGAAATAGCAGACAACACAATCATTTGCTGTTCCCAGCACAGCATGCACTTAGCTTCCAATAAATTGTTTATATGAAGGATATTTAATGAATAAAGCATTTCCTTCATCTTGTAAGCAGGCCTTTGCATCGAGTCACAGGAATTACATGTGCAGTCGGACCTTAAAGAAAAGCTACCTTGACAAGAGTATACAGTACGTTACTTATGAGGCTACAAGATAACATCGGAGGTTTTCATCAATTTCAGCTGTCAGACTCCATCCCCCTGAGTTTGGCAGCAATCAGGATTATGCAGTCAATTCCTTCCGCACACAATCCGCCAAGTGGATCACAGCTTTGCATTGACTAAGCTCCTCATTCAGAAATTATTACTAATACTCTATTGAGCTCAAACATCTCGTTGCAGATCAAAAGGGCTTGCAACCCGACAGCAAAGCTCAGTCTCAGGGCAACTCCGATGACAAGTTTTTATCTTGTGAAAAAGGTCTGAAGAAGGTTCTCGACCCAAAATATCACCTATTCCTTTTCTCCGGAGATGCTGTCTATTCCGCTGCGTTACTTCAGCTTTTTGCGTCTATCTTCGGTTTAAACCAGCATCTGCGGCTACTTCCCACACACAAGTATTTTTTTGTCATGCAGAGACTAATGCAGCCATTACCGTGACAGCGACAGTGAGCTTCCATTCACTGTAATGCGATGGCAGCGAGATAATCTGTTTTTAAATTATTTCAATCGAGTGACAAATGCCAGCCAGGTCATGAGGGAATCAGCCCAGCCTTTCCGCAAATTTAGATTTAGTTTAACTCATTATTGCCATTTACTGAGGTACAGTGAAAAGATTTGGGTTGCGTGCTATCCAGTCGGCAAAAAGACTATACGTGATTACAATCAAACTCTACATGATTACAATACAAATTAGAGTCATCGAGAGATTCAGCATGGAAATAGGTCCCTGTTGAGCCACTGAGTCTGTGCTGGCTCCTAAAGTCCCATTAACATTAATCCTATTCCAGCTCTATTTATTTTCCTCACATTCAAATCAATTGCCCCAGATCTCACCACTCACTTACACAAGGGCCAATTTACAGCAGATGACTAACATGCACGTCTTTCAGATGCGGGAGAAAACCCATGTGCAGTCACAAGGAGAAGGTGCAGACTTCACACAGGCAGCGGCAGAGGTCAGGATTGAACCTGGGTTGCTGGAGCTGTGAGGCAGCAGCTCTGCCACTCTGTCAACCGGGTGCCTGGATTTCTCCCTGTCCACAAGATGGCAGAAGGGGCCACAGTAAAGCACAAGAGCTCCAATGTTACAGCCCTCCCTCAGCAATTGCACTGAAGACCAGCTCAGGTGATGATGTTTGTGCATCACAAGTCAGGCTTTGCCAATGGCTTAGTTCCCAGTGACCAATTCAACCGGTTGCCGCGCCAACCATCTGGAGGCAGCGGAAGAGCAGCTGCTCCACAAGGTGCCAGAGAATCATCGGTGCCCACAGCACGTACAAAGTAGGTGGAACAAGTTTGCACATTTGTTTAGTTTAGAGATACAGCGTGGAAACAGGCCTTTCGGCCCACTCAGTCTGCGTCGACCAGTGATCCCCCCACACACTAGCACTATCCTACACACTAGGGACAATTTACAATTATACCATGCCAATTAACCTACAAACCTGTGCGTCTTTGGAGTGTGGAACAAAACCGGAGCACCCAGAGAAAGCTCGAACAGGTCACGGGGAGAACGTATAAATTCTGTACGGACAGCACCTGTGGTCAGGATCCAACCTGGGCCTCTGCCGCTGTAAAGGGCCTGTCCCACTTACGCGATTTTTTTTCGGCAACTTGCCAGCACCCGTCATAGTGGCAGCAGGTTGCCGAAAATTTGCAAAATGTTCAATTTTGAATTTTTTCGGCGACCTGCTGCGACTATGATGGATGCCGGCAAGGCGCCGAAAAAAATCACGTAAGTGGGACAGGCCCTTAAGGCAGCAACTCTACCGCATCAGGACCGTGCAATCACATATTAATTCCTAAATTCATAAGTTCTAGGAGCAGAATAAGCCCATTCGGCCCATCAAGTCTACTCCATCATTCACTCATAACTTATCTATCTTTCCCTCTCAACCCTATTATCTTGCCTTCTCCCCATAACCTCTGATCTGTCAATCTCCACCTGAAAAATATCCATTGACTTGGCCTCCACAGCCGTCTGTGGCAATGAATTACACAGATTCACTACCCTCAAACTAAATAAATTCTTTCTTATCTCCTTTTTAAAGGTACGTACTTTTATTCTAAGGCTGTGGCCTCAGGACCTAGACTCTCCCAGTAGTGGAAACATCCTCTCCACATTCACTCTATCCAGGCATCGACATCCGGTAGCATGGAGCTGAAACACTTTGATGATCACAATTGATCGCATCCTATGCAAGACAGCTGGTGGCCTGACTTGTGGGAATGGAAAATCAATACCTGCCCTTGCGGTGCTATTGCAGGGAACAGATCACGCAGAAAATGGCCCAGCAACAGAAAGAGTACATGCATTAATGGAGCGTTATTGATCAGCCAGAGCACGTGCCTCCTGAAGAGACGTCTCTCTGGATTTTGTGCTGCTTTCAGCAGCCGGGACTGAGTGGAATAGCTTGGTGTGGCGAGAGAATGTCAGGATTCTGTCGGTGCAAATCTGATAACCTCCGAGGGATACTTGGATTCTCCCTCAAGGCCTGAAGCAGAGCTGGAGCCGATCCATGAGAATTCTTGCTTTGCAGACTCACCTCCTGATTGTGCAATCAGGCACTGTGTAGCACTGCCCAGACATGATTACAGTGCGGTTTCTGTAGCTGTTGGGATATGGTTAACCATTTGTGTACAAAAGATAAAGGGCCTGTCCCACTTGGGCGTCATTTACATGACATCAATTGCGCGACATCATTTACGAGTCACGACACATGACACACGCGCATGGTGTGTGGTGACGTATGCAGTGACACGTTCTGACCACTCACAGATGCGCAAATTGCCACCATATAGTCCTACCCTGTCAAGACAGGCTCTCACCTCTGTCAACCATGGCAACAAGACAGAGGAAAGGAACCTACAAGTGGTGTCATTTCAAACCTTCTAGATATGGCTATTGACTAAAGTTTCTACCTCAAAATGCACCATTCATCTTAGCCTCTTACAGGATGATCATGAACTAAATTAGAGCATTCTAGCCAGCATACGTAAAGGGTCTGATGATGCATAATGCATGGAGACAAACTGAGTGTTAAATTATAGGGCGCTGTCCTATGCTCATATATAAATAAAGGAAGAGAGAGGGGCATTTAGAGCTATTGAGTCACACGAACATGCGACTACTTTTATAACCCGATGGTCTGCTTAGAAAATCTAATCTGCTGAGATATAAAGAGATGGACAACTTTGTTCCTCAAGCCATCAGTTACCAGCACGCAATTCTTGTAATAAAGGCGTAGCGTGCTTGGCACTTGCCCGAGTAACAGGAGTGAGTCTCATTTTTTTTAATAGAGCAATGTTGGAAAAATCTGCATACCAATGAGATGGGGATTAGTACAGTTGGCCGAATGAGCCCCAAAGAGAGGATAGAGGGGCAACCATGAAGTCAGGCAGATGTGCTTACCAGACCTTACGCAGTAACACATTGTGAATTGGGAATGACATATACTCAGAGCTGATTAGTTGGCAAACCGGTGAAGTAAATAACTCCGCAGCCTCTCCATTATAGTGGCTCCACCTTCTCCTTCTTTCCCCAAAGTTCTCTCCATCTTTCAACCTTGTTCAGGACAGGTTGTGAGTGAGAGGGAACCACAGACAATGTAAATGCCTGCTGAGAAGGATGGAAGGAACTTGCAAACCTTGGTCCTCTACCTTGCCTGGGTTGAGGTTCTGCCCTCAAAAACCCAGGCATGGATATGTCCACTTCCACCTCTGAAATTTCGCCAGACTCACGCTCCCCCTCTCCCAGCATCAATCTCTCTGCTGTTCTTACCTTGCCTCATGGTTTGTTACCCTAGACCTGCCTGTTCCAAAACCCGCCTGCTCACAAATCCTAACCAAAGCTCCACCACTATATTCCAACTCATGTCAACCCCCTTATAACTCTCATATAACTGTTTGACAACCATTGCTGCCTTCCAGATAAGCAATGCCCTCAAATGTTAATAAATCTAATTGTCCTCTGCAAATCATTCCATGCTTTTCCCCTTCCCATTCTCTGTAATCTCCTTCTGCATTCCCACATGTCCATACTTTACAGTTTCTGTTGGCACATCATCTCCAAGTTTGATTGTTCTACAATAGATCCCTGCCAAGACCTAAAGCTCTGGAATCCCCACCACAAACAGCAGTCAGTCAGTCCTCTGATAATGCAATCGCTATAACTCAGCGCAACGTCAAGGCTTTTGGTGGTCTGCCCTGGAATCTTCCTATATGGCTCAGTGCCACATTGTGCATTGGCAACCCTCTTATGAAGCATCTGGGAATATTCAGTGACGTTAAAGGTGCTAAATAAATGCAAGTTGGTGCTTTGTGGAGCCTTTCACGGTATCAGGACGTGTTGCAGCACTTCACACAGTTATTTCAATATAAAACAAGAGTAAAATAAACTGCTGCGCTGAAAATACTCTGCAAATCAGGCTACAGCCATGGAGAGAAAAATTGACTTTGATCAACAAACTTTTGATCAAAGGCCTGTACACATGTAGCATTAATTCATTATCTCTCCTTAGAAATGCAGTCTGTCCTATTGTTTCCTCCTGTTTTGTCTTCCTTACCTTTCCATCCAGCTTTGACCCCCCCACATCATCTTTTACCTCAGTGTGGCCCAAAGCACTTCATGTCTGTCGGAATATTCTCATCATCTCAAAGGTCAGTTTTTTGTCAGGGTGTCTGGACTGGCAGATTTTTTTGACTCTTGGATGTTAAGCTTCCGAATACCAAGAGACACCTTAATGCTACAATTAGTGAATGTTACACAGTGGTATGACAGGCTTTCCAGTGAACCTAGTGGGTTTAAAGAGTGGGCACAACACAAGCTGTCCAGACTACAACTACACCCCCCTCTTTCAGTCTCAATCCCCATTTCACATCCAGAATAATGAGACAGCCAGATGCTGAACCATCAGGATTTCAGATCCTGGACTATTGAAGTTTTTCCACAATTAAGTACCTTTGAGGTATACTCACTGTTATAATGCAAGGAACAAGGCAGTCAATTGGATTAAACTGCTCAATTATGTTCGATGAGCAACACCTTTTGAACAATTAATTGATAGATACAGCATTGAAACAGGCCCTTTGGATCATCGAATCTGCACCATTCATTCACACTAGTTCTTTGTTTTCCCATACACATCCACTCTCTACACACCGAGGGGCAATCTACAAAGGCCACTTAATCTACAAATCCGCACTTTTTGGGAATGTGGGAGGAAACCAGAGCATCTAGAGAAAACCACAAGGGGGAACGTGCAAATTCCACACAGGCAGCACCCAAGGTCAGGATCAAAGTGGGGCCTCTGGAGCTGTGAGGCAGCGTCTCTACCAGCTGCACCACTGTGCTGCATTTGCATGGGATTCTCAGAGCACCCCTCTCTTACTCAAAACAATTGCTTTGGAAACTTGGCAGAGGCCTTGGTTTAATGCAAAGGTTCCCAACCTTGGGTAAATTTACCCCCGGGGGGGTAAATATCACCTACCCAGGGGGTAAATTTGTTGATTCTGGATTTGTACATATTTTTTCTCATTGACTGACTGTGTTTGGTTCTGGTATACCGTTCATCATTAGTTGTTCTTAAATAAGTGAAATAACACTGTTATGTGCACTTAAAGTTGCCAGGGGTAAATGGGCCGAAAAAGGTTGGGAACCCTTGGTTTAATGTTTTACAGTATGTGAAAGACAACGTGGCAACAGTGCGGCCCATGGTCAGAACCTCATGGGAGTCCCAACCCCATTCATCCAACTCCAAACACCCAACCCCACCAAGCACCTGCTCCATCACTGCAAATGGATCAATTTCTTGAGAGATACCCTCACATATCAGCTCTCGTAATAACACCATTTTCCCAAATTGGCACTAAATGTGGTGGAAAATACTGGAAATACCCAGCAGATCAAGCCATATATCTGTGGGAAGAGAAGCAGAATTAAAGTTTCACGTCAAAGTCTGTTTCTGTACCGAACTGTTCAGTATTTCCAGCATTTTCTGGTTTTATTTGTGATTTCCAGAATAATCAGTATTTTCTTTTCTGATTTTCACTCAGAGTGTCTGCCTAAGGTTAATGCTCCAATCGGCAGAGTTGGTCCTGAACTCACTGCTCTCCTATCCCGACAGCGACCGCTAATATCTGGAAAGAGTTCATCTGGGGAACCGGCAGGATATATAAATAATGAGTTTAACAGAATCATCATAAATTGCTTTGAACCATGGAAAATATTAATTGAACACTTAAAATGAGAAACAAGAAACGAACAGCTGGAGGAACTCAACAGGTCAGGCAGCATTTGTGGAAGCAGAGGGAGAGTCGACTAATGCAGGCTCTTGACTTGAAACGCTGACCAACCCTTTGCCTCAACAGAGGCTGCCTGACCCACTGAGTTCCTCCAGCATTTTGCTTTAAGCTCCGGATCCCAGCATCTACAGTCCCTGCTTAAATTGAAAATCACTGCTGTGAACAAAGAGAAAGGGCCCACCAGAGGGCAGAGTGGAGCACAGTTTGGAAATAAAAGCTGATCTTCAGAAATAATCTGAAAGAAATGGGGAGTTACACAAAAAGCTGGAGAAACTCAGCGGGTGCAGCAGCATCTAAGGAGCAAAGGAGATAGGCGACGTTTCGGGTCGAGACCCTTCTTCAGACTGGTCAGGGATCAGGGGATGAAAGAAATGGGGACCCAGCTTGAGAAGGGTGGCCAGGTTTCACCTGAAACGAAGCTGAAATTCTCTGGATTGTCTTTCCCATCTGGATACGGAGACTCTGTGAATTTTCAAATTTTCATTGAAAGTCAGCGTTAATTCACTCGCCAACTTTGCCCACAACACTCCGCAGACCGGAGCTTTCATTGTAAGTTCATAAGACATAGGAGCAGAAATAGGCCATTCAGCCCATCACGTCTACTCCACCATTCAATCATGGCTGATCTATCTTTCCCTCCCATTCTCCTGCTTTCTCCCCATAAACCTTGACACTCTCACGGAGATCAAGAACCTATCAATCTCCGCCTGAAAAATACCCAATGTCTTGTCCTCCACAGCCATCTGTGCCAATGAATTATACGGATTCACTATCCTCTGAACAAAGAAATTACTCCCCACACCACTCCCCTGTAAACTGACTTACACCCACCCCTCCTGCCCCCAAGAGTAGTAATGCCCCCCTCCCCACTGTAACTTGGACTCAGCTGATTTCCAACAGTTCAGCATCAGTACAGTTATCCAGAGTACGAGCCCACACTGCTCGGGTGAGAGTGCAATCCACAAGTCCATCACTGACATATATAATAAATGGCATCTTTATAAAAGGCCCTTGTCTGAAGGTGCTTCATTAGATCATTGTCAAACAACAAATATTGCCAGGGCAACAAGATACATAGGTTGGGTGAGCAAACATTTTGGTGAAAGAGGCTGGAGGTGGCTAGACAGCGCCGGAGCAAGAAGAAAGAGAGGTCGAAAGGCAGGTGTGAGGGATAAAGTGATTAAACCCCACTATTGTAAGGGTTCAGGCGAGGATTCTAACTTGTAAACAGGATTCTAGCCGATAGAGGCCAGGGAGAGGATTCTGACACAGCTGTGGATGAAGTTACCAGAACTGTCCTTGAGTAAGGATTGATGGCATTGTATAGCGGTGGAAGGGTAGTGATGAACGTGACCCTTATCAGTAGAGACTAGTGATGGATGCGACCCTTGTCAGTAGAGACTAGCTTTTAATTCAGATACAAGAAAACTGAGACAGGTCAGTTGGAGGTGAGCAAACTAGGCCAGGTCAATTGCAACTGGGCATGCTTAATGAAATAAATGAATATTACTAACACGCCCCTGGTCGAGAAACTGCTCATTACCATGAACATGCCATGTATGATGTGGGAGGTACTGGGGGATGTACCTATAGACTGTGCACCTCAGTGCTCTGATTGGGAAGAGCCAGAAGGGGAGGTTAAGCCAGCAGAATTGTGTGTATAAAGGGGCTTTACTTTACTGACTTCGGTGTGTCTCAACTTGGAGAGGCACCCGATTCTGCAGACTCACAAATAAAGCATCTCTTGTTTCCACGCTTTAGTCTCTGAGTAGTGATTGTGAGCACAACATATATCTCACACAGGGACAAAAATGAAACGTTCTGGAATCACTCAGCAGGTCAGGCAGCTTCCGTGGAGAGAGAAACTGAGAGATACTGAGCTGATGTTCAATCAATGATCTCCTCTCAAAACAGAATCAAGTTCTGATGATCCAAACCTTTAACTCTGTAGGCCACAAAGTGCTGGAGTAACTCAGTGGGTCAGGCAGCATCTCTGGAGAACATGGAGAGGTGACGTTTCGGGTCGAGACATTTCTTCAGACTGATGCAAAAACGTCAACACTGTTCCTCGTTCTACTGATGCATCCTGACCTGCTGTCTGTCTCCAGCGTTTTTTGCTTTTGTGTTATTTCACATTTCCAGTAACTGTGACTTTTCGTTTGCCTCGGATAGACAGAGAAGTTGGTGGGGGAATTTCAGAAAGATTAAGAAAAGCCTGAATAGTCATCGACCCGCATTTCTATGCAGCAGATGGTATGCCTTATTGCAATGGCAAGAGGATAAACACAGATAAACAGGAAATTAAGCGGCCTCACTTAACTGATATAAAACACATCTGTTTCTCCAGAACAGCATCCATCATTGAAACTGGAAAGATGACCGATCGCATGTGAATGGACATGCACCAAGGCAAATTCCTTGTATGTGATTACTTGGCCAATAAACTTACTTACTTGCTTACAACAACAAGCAAATGGAGAAGTAAGATGAGAAGGAGCAAGAACCTTTGGCATGATATTAATGCAGAACAGGAAAAGCTAAACCAACTGGATATTTCACTTGAGAAATTAAAAGGATGAAGGGATGTCTTAATTGAAGTTATTTTGAAAATCGAGTGCTGATGAGGTAAAAATAGGGGAAATATTTACATGTGGGTGGGGATGAGTCCAAACCCAAAAGGTAATTCAAGGGAATGTCCTTTTACCCAGAGAACAATAAGAATGTGGTATGTAAGAAGGAACTGCAGGTGCTGGTTTAAACCGAAGATGGACACAAAAAGCTGGAGTGACTCAGCGGGATAGGCAGCATCTCTGGAGAGAAGGAATGGGTGATGTTTCGGGTCGAGACAAGAATGTGGTATTTGCTGCTACAAGAAATAATAATGGCAAGTGATCATGCTACTGATTCTCACTTTTATTGGCTTGCAACACTTCAGTCAGCAAAATAAACCAGGTGTCAAGACACCACCTTAACCGCACCTTCCCCTGGTTTAAGAAGTTGCTTCATAGTGAAGGAAAGACACACAGTGAAGGTCTGACTCGTGAAATTCCTGTTGCGTAAACGAGATTACACAGGAGTTTAAAACCCTGTGTTAATAAATCCAGTGGTTTTGAATCCACAACAACAGTGACTGGTCTGACTATTTCCCACCCCAGGACCCTCTCCTCCCTCATCCACACCCCCTAGATAAGGCTCTTAAAAATAATGGAGTCAGGGGATATGGGGAGAAGGCAGGAATGGTGTACTGATTGTGGATGATCAGCCATGATCACATTGAATGGCAGTGCTGGCTCGAAGGGTCGAATGGCCTACTCCTGCCCCTATTGTCTATTGTCTATTGTCATCCTCTTAACAACCCATCTGCTCCCTTCTCCATGAATGATATCACTCTGCACTTTGAAATTGTAGTTGTTTGAAATAATATAAAATATGAGAAAATGTAGCAGGGGTACATAGTTGTTGCACTACTTTAAGTCTTGGACTGCACGGGACCACATTATTTTCTGAACATTATCTGGTTGTGTTAAAGAGGCCCAGGTTGGCAGGAATCTGGAATACCAATCAAGAATACATACATAGTACATGTGGGCGGCACAGTGGAGCAGCTGGTAGAGCTGCTGCCTTACAACACCGCAGGTCCGGGATCAATCCCGACCTCCGGTGCTGAATGTGTGGAGTTTGCACGTTCTCTCTGTAACCATGTGGATTTCCGTCGAGTGCACCGCTTTCCTCCCACATCTCAAAGAAGTGTGGGTTTGTAGGGTAATTGGCCTCTGTAAATTAATCCTAGTGTGTAGGGAGTGGATGGGAAAGTGGGATAACATAGAACTTGTGATAGTAACATAGAACGAGATTGATCCCTGGGATGGCGGGACTGTCATATGTGGAAAGATTGAAAAGACTAGGCTTGTATTCACTAGAGTTTAGAAGGATGAGGGGGGATCTTATAGAAACATATAATATTATAAAACTATATGGACGGGAAGGGGATGGAGGGGTATGGTCTGAGTGCAGGTAGATGGGACTAGGGGGAAATGAATGGTCGGCACGGACTGGAAGGGCCGAGAAGGCCTGTTTCCGTGCTGTAATTGTTATATGGTTATATGGTTACTGGACAAACTAGATGCAGGAAAAATGTTCCCAATGTTGGGTGAGTCCAGAACCAGGGGCCCACAGTCTTAGAATAAAGGGGAGGTCATTTAAGACTGAGGTGAGAAAAAACCTTTTCACCCAGAGAGTTGTGAATTTATGGAATTCCCTGCCACAGAGGGCAGTGGAGGTCAAGTCATTGGATGGATTTAAGAGAGAATTAGATAGAGCTCTAGGGGCTAGTGGAGTCAAGGGATATGGGGAGAAGGCAGGCACGGGTTATTGATAGGGGACGATCAGCCATGATCACAATGAATGGCGGTGCTGGCTTGAAGGGCCGAATGGCCTCCCCCTGCACCTATTTTCTATGTTTCTATGTTTAGTGTTGGAACGGGTGATCGATGGTCTGCGTGGACTCAGCGGGCCCTGGGAGGCCCGTTTCCATGCTGCATCTTTAAATTGAACTAAACTAAACTATTAGAAAAGAGCATATTGAATGAAAGGATCTGCTGGCATGACCTCCGACCTTCTCCTACTGGAAACTGTACCAACAAGTGGGACCTCATTCCAATGTCTGTGTATTTTGCTTCCCTGCATAACTCTAAATTTAATTGTTGATCTGTTCAACACTGCAGCATGCCATCACAAACACATTCGCAAATCAACTTTTCACATTCCACCAGATGAGATTCAAATTCTTTATGCAAGCAGCTTCTCTTTTAACCAAGGTGCCGGAAACTTTGGTATATTTTATGGATGATGCCATTGTAAAGCAAGCGTAAGAAAATAATGCAGTTTGTCTGATCAGGCAGCTCCAAGTGGCCTCAACAATGTTACTTGATACATAGGTGCCTGGAAAGTGCTGCTATGGGCAGTAGTCACGGCAACGTAGGTTCACCAGGTTAATCCCCGGGATGGCCGGACTGACATGTGATGAAAGAATGGGTCGACTGGGCTTTGGAATTTAGAAGGATGAGAGGGTATCTTATAGAAACATATAAAATTATTAAGGGATTGGACAGGCTAGATGCAGGAAACATTTTCCCGATGTTGGGGGAGTGCAGAACCAAGGGTCACAGTTTAAGAATAAGGGGTAGGCCATTTAAGACTGAGATGAGGAAAAACTTTTTCTCCCAGAGAATTGTGAATCTGTGGAATTCTCTTCCACAGAAGGCAGTGGAGGCCAATTCACTGGGTGTTTTCAAGAGAGAGTTAGATAGAGCTCATAGGGCTAATGGAATCAAGGGATATGGGGAGTGGGCAGGAACGGGGTACTGATTCGGATGATCAGCCATGATCATATTGAATGGCGGCACTGGCTCGTAGGGCCAAATGGCCTACTCCTGCACCTACGCAGTTTACTATGTTTCTATATACAATAGTGGCATTTAGGAGGATTTGGGATAAGCATTGAGGTATGCAGAAAATGGAGGGATATGGATAGCATGCAGGAGGAGGAGAATAATTTAAATTGGCATCATGTTCAGCGCAGACATTGTGGGCCGCAGGGCCTGTTCCTGTGCTGTATTGTTCTATGCTCTCCATTTTATGGGGAATTTCAATGCAAACTCACAACCAGGCTTGTGGGTATGTAGGACATTGTTGTCAGGCTGTCAAAGGGTGCAGGGAATTCTGCTCATTCCCAAAGGTGGAACCCTCTGAATATTTCCTCTCCCGTTCCTTTGCACATGACCCCTTCCACTGATATGGTTAGAAGCGGGTGACTAATGGCCCCAACGACAAAGGAAAATGCTGCCATCACTCAGAAAGCCAGGCAGCATCTATGGAGAAAAAAGTTAAAATGTTCCTTCTCCATGGATGCACAACTGTAGTCAAGGACGACAAACCGGAGGGTTCATCCACCAAGGCAATACGGATAGAGTTCAAAAATAAGAAAGATGCAATCACTCTGATGGGATTGTACTATATGCCTCTCAATAGCCAGCAGGAGACAGAGGAAACAGATAATATAGACACATTATGAAAAGATGCAAAAGCAATAATGTTGTCTGTATTACCCCAATATTGACTGGGACTAACTTAGTGCTAGAGGCTTATACAACGCAGAATTTCTAATGCATACCCAAAAGGGTCATTGGGAACAATATGTGAATAGTGTTGTGAATAATAATGTGAAGGAACAATTTCCCTGAATGCGTTGGGAGTGGGGAATAGGTGATCGGTGGTCAGTGTGCACTGGGTGGCTGAAGGGCCCATTTCCATGCTGTAACTCCTTAGGTTTTGACGTATGTGTGATGAAGGCTGTTTGGACCTTGGAGTAGGTAAAATTATTAGACAGGAGCCAAGGAGAATAAGTTGGGAGCAGATGTTATTGAGTAAGTCTATATCTGACATGTTGATCAGAGTATGGGACTGACATGTTCCAGTCGGAGCAGGGACAAGGATCACAAGTTGAAGTCAAACAGGGCTTCAAGGAATGTAACCAAATGTAAACAAAGCATGAAAGAATTCAAATAGAGAATTAGGACCAATTGGTGTATCAGATTATAGACAATCCCAAGACTTTTAGACACAAAATGCTGGAGTAACTCAGCGGGAAAGGCAGCATCTCTGGAGAGAAGGAATGGGCGACATTTCAAGTCTGAAGAAGGGTCTTGACCCAAAACGTTGCCCATTCCATCTCTCCAGAGTTTAGAAAGATGAGGGGGATCTGATAGAAACATATAAAATTATAAAAGGACTGGACAAGCTAGATGCAGGAAAAATGTTCCCAATGTTGGGCGAGTCCAGAACCTTGGGCCACAGTCATAGAATAAAGGTGAGGTCATTTGAAACAGAGGTGAGAAAAAACTTTTTCACCCAGAGAGTTGTGAATTTGTGGAATTCCCTGCCACAGAGGGCAGTGGAGGCCAAATCATTGGATGGATTTAAGAGAGAGTTAGATAAAGCTCTAGGGGCTAGTGGAGTCAAGGGATATGGGGAGGAGGCAGGCACGGGTTATTGATAGCGGACGATCAGCCATGATCACAATGAATGGCAGTGCTGGCTTGAAGGGCCGAATGGCCTCCTCCTGCACCTATTTCTTATGTTTTCCATGACATGAGTATGCTGTGGCAATATTCTGTCCCTTTATCTATTTAAACAATGTCTAGCTTTTTCATTCTCCCAGTCGGGTTAATCTTATACTTCCGCATGACTTCTTGACTTTTATACTCAATGCCCCAACCAATGAAGGCAAGTGTACCATACGATTTCTTTACCATTCTATCTACTTGTGTTGGCACTTTCAAGGGGCTATCAATTGATCCCCAAGATCTCTCTGGACATCACTGCTGTTAAGAGTGTACTTTTTCCCTTTCATCTGACCTCCCAAAGTGCAACTTGTCAAATATGTCCAGATTAAACTGCATTTGCCTTTTATCTGCGCTTATCTGTAGCTAATCTATATCCTGGTGCATCCTTTGACAGTCTGCAATGCTACCATTTTTATATTTGCAAAGTTATTGACCTCTGCATTTTCATCTGTCATCTTTAGCGCCAACAAGAGCGGTCCTAGCATTGATTCCTGTGGAATTCCACTGGTCGCAGACCTCCAACCAGAATCACAACTTTCCACTACCATACCCTGTCTTCTATGTATAAGCCAGTTCTAAATCCAAACTACGAAATCACCATGGATCCCTGGCATCTTAATTTTCTGGATTAGCCGACCATGAGGGACCTTGTCAAATGCCTTGCTCAAGTCCATGCAGTGAACATCTACTCAGTGAACATCCTACAACTTTAGGCTGTGCACGCCATACGCAAGAAGAAGAAGAAGAAGTTCAATGTGATTACAAAGGAAAAGGCTGTCGTTGAATCATGTTTTTCACATCCTTATGGTATCCCACACACTACAGAACCAATGATTAATTTGAGCAATGGCTTTGTGCAGAAAGTCAGCTGTTGGTATGCAAACTGTAAAGTCCCATGAATAGCAATGAGACAAATGATCAATTAGCCGTTTGTAATGGCATCAGATGAAAAAAAATTAAAACCGATGTAAACATGAAGAAAACTGAAAGACATTTTCAAATCTTATTTCCAAAAGGCAAACACGTCGATCTCTGTTTAGCAACTCACTTACACAATGGAAACCACATCATTCTTGTTTGACATTAATGCTGTAGAGGTCAGCATTTATTGTCCACCCCTCATTATCTAAGCTGACGTCTTCAACATTTATCTTTGTGGGTTGATGCTCCTGCAACAATGCTGTTGGACATTGAGCTAGAGCATTTTGAACCAGGTACCGTGACTTATTTCTTTAAAAAAATAATATTTTTATCTATTAGAGGCAAATCCATCAATGTACATCACATATATATTGTTGCAATCATTGTACCCCATAATTCTATGTTTTTTATAGAAAAAGAATAGAAAGAAAGAGAGTGAAGTATGTGAAAAGAGTTGTGATAGTGAAAGAGCGTGCCAAAGGGGAGAAGAAACCCTTGGTCAAAGAATTAGAGAAAGGGGGTTAAGAGATAGACCCTGAAAAAAGAAAAGAAAGACAAAGATAGAGAAAAGGACTTATTTCAAGGCTATCATGGTGTACAACTCCATAAGACCATGAGAGAAATAGATAGGGTAAATGCACAGTCTTTTACCCAGAGTAGGGGAATCAAGAACCAGAGGGCATAGGTTTAAAATGAGTTGGAAAAGATTTAACAGGAACCCGAGGGGCAACTTTTTAAACACAGTGTGAAAGTGGTTGTGTGAAACGAGCTGCCGGAGGAGGTAATGAAGGCAGGTACAATTGCAATGTTTAAAAAATCGTTGGACAGGTGCATGGATAAGATAGGTTTAGAGGGATATGGACCAAACGCAGGCAGATGGGACTAATGTAGGTGGGGCAAATGTTTGTGGGCATGGGCAGGTTGCGCCGAAGGGCCTGTTCCCACATCCTTGTCCCTGTTCAAGTGTCTTTTAAATGCTGTTACAGGGTCTGCCTCAACTACCTCCTCCAGCAGCTCGTTCCATACACTCACCACCCTCTATGAAAAAGTTGCCCTTCCGGTTCGTATTACATCTTGCCCCTTTCACCTTAAATTTGTGTCCTCTGGTTCTTGATTCCCCAAACCCGGGTAAAAAGACTCCGTGCATTCACCCTATCTAATCCCAGCATGAATCTATACACCCCCATAAAATCATTCCTCAGCATCCTGTGCTCCAAGCAAGTGAAATCCGTGACAATGACATGAGGGGCTTGCGGTCGTGCTATGGGGGACTCTTAAACCATGGGCGCAAAAGGTGTGGCATAAATCATAAAAATGTTTATCATTCAACAGGGAAAATTATGTTATTAATTAAACGATTCTCAGGACATTTCTGATAGAGTGGGAGAGTGATACAGCATGGAAACAGGCCCTTCGGCCCAACTTGACTATGCCGACCAACATGCCTCATCCACACTAGTCCCACCTGCCTATGTTTGGCCTCTAAACCTATCCGACCAAGTACCTGTCTGAATGTTTCTTAAACATTGCACTAATAAACATTGCGATTTCTCCCTCCGGGGTAGTTGGATGATCAGATGCCGGATAACAAGTGATGAGAAATGAGAGAACAATGAGCAAAATACACATGGCTGTCATCACACCAACCTTAATAAGGTGCTTGTTGATCCATTTTGTAAAGGTCTTCTTCTGTACTTTGTCCCGTTCATCTGAAAAAAAACAAGTGGAAGAAGTTGAAGGAGGCAGCTCACTATTGGACCTCACAAACAAACCATCTGATGAATAAGACAGCCTACCCACCACCATGGGCTACCAATTACAGGTGCTTCGTAAGGTTTTCAGACAGTGAGGCACACTGCTGTAAAGCAGGAAACAACATCCTGTGAACCAGTAACATTGCCAGCTTGCATTTTGTACACTGGAGAATGCGTGTGAAATGCGGTCTTATAATTCAGGACAATACCAGAAAAAGCAAGGCCGTTCAACCCACCAGCCTATGCTGGCTCCTTGAAAACTCCTCAATTAGTCCGCTTCTGCTTCCTTTCCCTCCCCTGCTCCACAACCATCCCAATCCTTTGCAAGATAACTCTGGAAGTTGGGTCGATGGAGATCTATGTGCCTTGGCTCCACTTTCCCCAACAGAGCAAAAATCTATTTATCTTGGTTTTGGATAGATTCCAAATATATATGGATCTCTGGTCCACTCAGGTCCACATAGTTATGATGAACAAGCAAGAAAGCGGAGCTGGTGTCCATATTGGAACAGACAGCCGTGATCTTGAGCTATAGTGGAGTGGGACCTTCACAAGGGCAAACCCACGTCCATTCTGGGACATGTTGGAGAATCCTTTCAGACAGTGAATTCCATAACAATATGCCGCAAAACAAAAGAATCTTTAATTCATTATCTTAACCATTTCTCCTGATTTACTCTCACCGACCGCTCCCCGCCTTTCCACAAATCTCCCTTTAGTAACAAGAGATTTCTGGGAATACTTGGCAGGTCAGGCAGCATCCGCAGAAAAGAAAACAGAGCTTATAGTAATCAAGTACTAAGGGTGGGGGGAGGATAGGGCTGTGTCCTAGGAAAGCAGTCCATATCGCAATTTCCACCATGTGAAGCAGTGGTGTCTGCACATGCACAAAC
This sequence comes from Raja brachyura, assembly GCA_963514005.1. The sequence continues at coordinate 100,279,486 of OY740785.1, forward strand.
AAATGCGATTAGTTATAAAAGTGTTTATTTGTTCAATGCTTTCATTTTAATTCAGTGAAAGCAAATTTTGTTCTGCGTCTCCGTTTTTTTGGTTAGTGATGAATGAATTTTGTAAGGGCGAATTTCCCTTACCCAGAACAGCCAAAATGCAGGAGTGGCCTGCACTCCATGGAGTGGTTTGACTGCAGTTTGCACACCAGCCCTTGAAGACAGACACTTTCTGACAGGTACACACATAAACCGCCCAAGGGATTGATTTTCTTCTCCTCACAAAAAACCCCGCACATGGGCCAATCTATGGAAGCACATGTGTCTTCATCAGTTGACCCCAACACTAAAATCTCTCTCAGTCTTCATCGCCGCCTCAACGATGCGCCTCGAGATTAGTATATAAACTTAAAGCATACGGCATTGGGGGTTCAGTATTGATGTGGATAGAGAACTGGCTGGCAAACAGGAAGCAAAGAGTAGGAGTAAACGGGTCGTTTTCACAATGGCAGGCAGTGACTAGTGGGGTACCGCAAGGCTCAGTGCTGGGACCCCAGCTATTTACAATATACATTAATGATCTGGATGAGGGAATTGAAGGCAATATCTCCAAGTTTGCGGATGACACTAAGCTGGGGGGCAGTGTTAGCTGTGAGGAGGATGCTAGGAGACTGCAAGGTGACTTGGATAGGCTGGGTGAGTGGGCAAATGTTTGGCAGATGCAGTATAATGTGGATAAATGTGAGGTTATCCACTTTGGTGGCAAAAATAGGAAAGCAGCCTATTATCTAAATGGAGGCCGATTAGGAAAAGGGGAGATGCAGCGTGACCTGGGTGTCATGGTACACCAGTCATTGAAAGTAGGCATGCAGGTGCAGCAGGCAGTAAAGAAAGCGAATGGTATGTTAGCTTTCATAGCAAAAGGATTTGAGTATAGGAGCAGGGAGGTTCTACTTCAGTTGTATAGGGTCTTGGTGAGACCACACCTGGAGTATTGCGTGCAGTTCTGGTCTCCAAATCTGAGGAAGGACATTATTACCATGGAGGGAGTGCAGAGAAGGTTCACCAGACTGATTCCTGGGATGTCAGGACTGTCTTATGAACAAAGACTGCATAGACTCTGTTTATACTCTCTAGAATTTAGGAGATTGAGAGGGGATCTTATAGAAACTTACAAAATTCTTAAGGGGTTGGACAGGCTAGATGCAGGAAGATTGTTCCCGATGTTGGGGAGGTCCAGGATAAGGGGTCACAGCTTAAGGATAAGGGGAAATCCTTTAGGACCGAGATGAGAAGGACTTTTTTCACACAGAGAGTGGTGGGTCTCTGGAACTCTCTGCCACAGAAGGCAGTTGAGGCCAGTTCATTGGCTATATTCAAGAGGGAGTTAGATGTGGCCCTTGTGGCTAAGGGGATCAGAGGGTATGGAGAGAAGGCAGGTACGGGATACTGAGTTGGATGATCAGCCATGATCATATTGAATGGCGGTGCAGGCTCGAAGGGCCGAATGGCCTACTCCTGCACCTAATTTCTATGTTTCTAACAGTTCAAGAGACACTCCCAAATCCAGTTAAATAGGCACTCCCAAATTTACTGCCTTTGCACAGCCGCAGATAAGTCAGTCATGATAAGACACCCATCAGAGCGAGAACATAATGCATCATTTAGGATTAGCAAGGTCTGATTCAACTGAGCTTCAGGCAAAAGTTTCAAAGTAAATCAGGCTTAGGCAACCCCTGCATTCATGGGAATGTGTGGATTTGCAATAATTACCTGGGCTCTGCAATTTCAACAGATCATGTTAGTGCAAGACTGAGGGGTGAAGGCATAGTGTTTGAAGGAAGAAGCAGCTGCCAGTGAGGCCAAGTATGTGGCAGTCTTCAGGGTGGAAAATTCAGCAGCATTATTTCATACTGAGTAATCACAGTGGCCTTGGCACAGGGTATAAAACGAGACCACTGTTCCACAGGAATCTTTCCGATCAGTGCAAGGCCTTTTGTGAGCTGCCTTTTCTGCGCTGGGTATAATTAATTGTTTTATCGGTAATTTTAATACAAGGACAATCCTTCTGGTTTATACTGTAAAAGTGTTGCGATGGCAACCATCATCCACCTCCCTAAATAACTATCAGTTTTGAAATTCTGCTTTGAGCAGAAATTGTACCGTGGCACGGCAGGTAGTACTGCTGCCTCACAGCTCTGGCAACTCGAGTTCAATCCTGATGCGTGGAGTTTGCACGTGCTCCCAGGATGGGTTTGTTGTGGGTGCTCTGGTTTGGTGCCTCATCCCAAAGACATGCCAGGAGGTTAATTGGCCACTGTGAATTTATTCCAGAATTCCAGCAATTCTGAACTATTATCTACCTCATCAGGGACCCTCGGACTATTCTTAATTGGACTTTACTGGCTTTACCTTGCACTAGACGTTATTCCTTTATCATGTATCTGTAATGGCTTGATTGTAATTATGTAATGACATTTCTAATGTCTTTGTAATTATGTAATGTCTGGCTGGTTAGTACGCAACTAAAGATTTTCACTGCACCTCTGTACACGTGACAATAAACTAAACAGAACTGAAAAAAAAACTGTTTTAGGAAGGAACTGCAGATGCTGGTTTAAAATGAAAAGAGACACAAAATGCTGAGGTAACTCAGCCGTGCAGACAGCACCTCTGGAGAGAAGGAACAGGTGACTCAAAAAGCCACCCATTCCTTCTATCCAGAGATGCTCCCTATCCAGAGTTAATCCAGCATTTTGCGTCTATCTCCTGAAAATCAAACTGAACTGAATTAACTCTTGTGCAGGTTAATGGCAAGCTAAACTAAAGTGCAGAACATGGGAAGGTGTGACAGAGATAGCCTGAAGACGGGTCTCGACCCAAAACATTACCCATTCCTGCTATCCAGGCATGCAGCCTGTCCCGCTGAGTTACTCAGCTTTTGTGTCTGTCTTCGGTTCAAACCATCATCAGCAGTTCCTTCATACACAGGTGGGAAGAGATCAAGTTGTGAAACTGTGGGGAAATAAAGAGAGAATGGACTGGGACTAATGGATGGAATCACACCCCTGGGAACCGCAAGAGGTTTTTTTTCCTGCATCATTAAGTAAAGAGCAGAAATTGAAGAGCTCCTCTCATGCATCAGACTGTGAGGGATTGGGCTAAAGTGCAAGAGACTACACAGGAGAACCAGAGTTTGAAAGGAATACATTTTAATATTAAAGCAGAATTGGAAAACTAACCAATTTCAGTCAAGAGTATTGAGTTGTCACACAGTAAGCACTGGGACCAGAACAATGCTGCAGATTCACAGACACATTAAACGCAACAACGCCACCATAAATAATATGTTATTCTTAGTAAATCAGTTCATGATAATGCAAGTGGAATTTCCTAGTGCAAATTAATAGTTTAATGTCCACAGTAGAAACATAGAAAATAGGTGCAGGAGTAGGCCATTCAGCCCTTCGAGCCTGCAACGCCATTCAATAATATTATGGCTGATCATCCAACTCAGTATCCTGTACCTGCCTTCTCTCCATACCCCCTGATCCCTCTAGCCACAAGGGACACATCTAACTCCCTCTTAAATATAGCCAATGAACTGGCCTCAACTACTTTCTGTGGCAGAGAATTCCACAGATTCACCACTCTCTGTGTGAATTTTTCTTTTCTCATAGAAACATAGAAAATAGGTGCAGGTGTAGGCTATTCGGCCCTTCGAGCCTGCACCGCCATTCAATATGATCATGGGTGATCATCCAACTCAGTATCCTGTACCTGCCTTCTGTCCATACCCCCTGATCCCTTTAGCCACAAGGGCCACATCTAACTCCCTCTTAAATACAGCCAATGAACTGGCCTCAACTACTTTCTGTGGCAGAGAATTCCACAGATTCACCACTCTCTGCGTGAAAAAATATTTTCTAATCTCGGTCCTAAAAGACTTCCCCCTTATCCTTAAACTGTGACCCCCTGTTCTGGACTTCCCCAACATCGGGAACACCTGCATCTAGCCTGTCCAACCCTTTAAGAATTTTGTAAGTCTCTATAAGACCCCCCTCAATCTTCTAAATTCTAATGCGTACAAGCCGAGTCTATCCAGTCTTTCTTCATATGAAAGTCCTGCCATCCCAGGAATCAGTCTGGTGAACCTTCTCTGTACTCTCTCTATGGCAAAAATGTCTTTCCTCAGATTAGGAGACCAAAACTGTACTCAATACTCCAGGTGTGTTCTCACCAAGGACCTGTACAACTGCAGTAGAACCTCCCTGCTCCTATACTTAAATCATTTTTGCTATGAATGCTAACATACCATTCGCTTTCTTCACTGCCTGCTGCACCTGCATGCCTACTTTCAATGACTGGTGTACCATGACACCCAGGTCTCTTTGCATCTCCCCTTTTCCCAATCAGCCACCATTTAGATAATAGTCTACTTGCTTGTTCTTGCCACCAAAGTGGATAACCTCATATTTATCCACATTATCTTGCATCTGCCATGCATTTGCCCACTCACCCAACCTATCCAAGTCACCTTGCAGCCTCCTAGCATCCTCCTCACAACTAAAACTGCCCCCCAGCTTCGGGTCATCCGCAAACTTGGAGATGTTGCATTCATTTCCCTCGTCCAAATCATTAATATGTATTGGAAATTGCTGGGGTCCCAGCACTGAGCCTTGCGGTACCCCACTAGTCACTGCCTGCCATTCTGAAAATTGCGCGTTTACTCCTACTCTTTGCTTCCTGTCTGCCAGCCAGTTCTCTATCCACATCAATACTGAACCCCCAATACCGTGTGCTTTAAGTTTGCATACTAATCTCTTTTGTGGGACCTTGTCGAAAGCCTTCTGAAAGTCCAGATATAACACATCCACTGGTTCTCCCTTATCCAGTCTACTAGTTACATCCTCTAAAAATTCTATAAGATTCGTCAGACATTATTTACATTTCGTAAATCCATGCTGACTTTGTCCAATGATTTCACCACTTTCCAAATGTACTGCTATCCCATCTTTAATAACTGACTCTAGCATTTCCCCCACTACCGATGTTAGACTAACTGGTCTTTAATTCCCCATTTTCTCCATTTTAAAAAGGTGGGTTACATTAGCTACCCTCCAATCCTCAGGAACTACTTCAGAATCTAAAGAGTTTTGAAAAATTATCACGAATGTCTTCTATTTCTGGGGCTACTTCCTTAAGCACTCTGGGATGCAGCCTATCTGGCCCTGGGGATTTATCGGCCTTTAATCCATTCAATTCACCTAACACCACTTCCCGACTAACCTGGATTTCACTCAGTTCCTCCATCTCATTTGACCCCCGGTCCCCTGCTATTTCCGGCAGATTATTTATGTCTTCCTTAGTGAAGACAGAACCAAAGTAGTTATTCAATTGGTCTGCCATGTTCTTGTTCCCCATGATCAATTCACCTGTTTCTGACTGCAAGGGACCTACATTTGTTTCAACTAATCTTTTTCTCTTCACATATCTATAAAAGTTTTTGCAGTCAGTTTTTATGTTCCATTCCAGTTTTCTTTCATAATCTATTTTCCCTTTCCTAATTAAGCCCTTTGCCCTCCTCTGCTGGACTGAATTTCTCCCAGTCTTCTGGTAGGCTGCTTTTTCTGGCTAATTTATATGCTTCATCTTTTGCTTTGATACTATCCCTGATTTCCCTTGATATCCATGGATGCACTACTTTCCCTGATTTATTCTTTTGCCAAACTGGGATGAACAATTGTTGTAGTTCATCCATGCGGTCTTTAAATGCTTTCCATTGTATATCCACCGTCAGCCCGTTAAGAATCAATTGCCAATGTATCTTGGCCAATTCACATCTCATACCCTCAAAGTTACCTTTCTTTAAGTTCAGAACCATTGTTTCTGAATTAACAATGTCACTCTCCATCCTAATGAAGAACTCAGCCATATTATGGTCACTCTTGCCCAAGGGGCCACGCACAACAAGACTGCTAACTAACCCTTCCTCATTACTCAATACACAGTCTAGAATAGCCTGCTCTCTCGTTGGTTCCTCTACATGTTGGTTTAGAAAACTATCCCGCATACATTCCAAGAAATCCTCTTCCTCAGCACCCCTGCCAATTTGATTCACCCAATCTATACGTAGATTGAAGTCACCCATTATAACTGTTTTACCTTTGTTGCACGCATTTCTAATTTCCTGTATGATACCATCCCCAACTCCACTACTACTGTTAGGTGGCCTGTACACAACTCCCACTAGCGTCTTCTGCCCCTTAGTGTTTCGCAGCTCTACCCATATCGATTCCACATCCTCCAAGCTAATGTCCTTCCTTTCTATTGCGTTAATCTCCTCTATAACCAGCAACGCTACCCCACCTCCTTTTTCTTTCTGTCTATCCCTCCTGAATATTGAATATCCCTGGATGTTCAGCTCCCAGCCTTGGTCTCCCTGGAGCCATATCTCTGTGATAACAACTATATCATATTCATTAATAACTATCTGCACATTCAACTCGTCACATTCAAAGCCTTCAGGCTTGTTTTAACAACACTCTTACCCCTTATACAATTATGTTGAAAAGTGGCCCTTTATGATTTTTGCCCTGGATTTGTCTGCCTGCCACCTTTACTTTTCACCTTGCTACCCATTGCTTCTACCCTCATTTTACACCCCCATGTATCTCTGCTCATGCTCCCAACCCCTGCCACATTAGTTTAAATCCTCTTTTGATAAGACAGTAGTTTGATAAAGCTGAAGAAAGCTTTAAAATATAGGCTAGCACTGCACTGCAATACTGAGAGAGGGTGGGACAGCCAGAAGTATTTCATTTTTTTGACAAATGTTAAACCCCTCACAGTGATTGAAAGATCTAACAATGCTACCTCAAAGAGTTGAGATTGCTCTCCTGTTGTCCAGCTGACATCTATGCATCAAACTATCCCCAGAAACAATTAACATGATAATGTATTACATTGTTGCTTGTGGGATCCAGCTGTCCACAAAGAAGATAATGCACTTCTTAAACTGCAATGATATGTAATGGCAAAAAGCTCTTCAAATATTATTAAAGTGTCTTGGCACGTTCTGAGTGACTCAAGTGAGATTGCCATTCATTTTGGTAACTTTTTCCTAAAGTTTAAGAATGTTTTGTATCCTTTATGAGATACAGCACAGAAACAGGCCCTTTGCTCACCTAGTCCACACTGACCATTGATCAATCATTCACACTAGTTCTATGTTTTCCACTTCCTATGCACCGGTGGGAATTTACAGAGGCCAATTAACCTACTAACCCGCAGGTCTTTGGGATGTGGGAGGAAACCAGAGCACCCGGAGGAAACCCACAAGGGAGAATGTGCAACTCCACACAGAAAGCATCTGAGGTCAGGATCGAACACGGGGCTCTGACGCTGTGAGTCATACAGCGTGGAAACAGGCCCTTCGGCCCAACTTGCCCACACCGACCAACGTGTCCCATTTACACTAGTTCCACCCGCCTGTCTTTGACACATATCCTTCTAAACCTATCCTATCCATGTGCTTGTCCAAATGTCTTTGAAACATTGTGATATTACCTGCCTTATCCACCTCCTCCAGCAGGCCATTCCTTATACCCTCTGCCCTTTGTGTAAAATATTTCCCCCTCAGGTTCCAATTAAATCTTATGCCCCATCACCTTAAACCTATGTCTTCTGGATCTTGATTCCCCTAGTCTAGGTAAAAGATTCTGTGCATTTGCCCGATCTATTGCTCTCATGATTTTGTACACCTCTACAAGATCACCCCTCATCCTCCTGCATTCCATATTATGAGTCTCAGCCTGCTCAACCTCTCCCTATAGCTCAGACTTTCAGGTCCTGGCAACATCCTTGTAAATCTTCGCTGCACTCCTTCCATCTTGATAACATCTTTCCTTTAACAGGGTAATTAACACTGAATATAATACTCCAAATGTGGCCTCACCAATGTTCTGTACAACTGTAACATAATATCCCAACTTCTATACTCAATACTCCAATTGAATGCCAATGTACTGAAAGCCATCTTGACCTCCATATCTACCTGTGACTCCATTTTCAAGGAACTATGTACCTTCAGCGGCCTTACTCCTGCAAAACCATCGTTAAACCTTTCTGAAGCAATGAATGATTGTGGCATTTGTAATGCACAAGGGCAACATTCAGTCAGGGCTCGAAATTAACGGTTGCCTGGGTGCCAATGGCTACCTAAAGTCCCGTCGGGCAACCTAAAAGCCGTGCCATTATGCCCAGCTTGGCAAGCACCCTGGACACCTATCGTTCAACTCTGAGCGGGCCCCCCCTCTCTATCTCCGCCCGCCATCCGTGTCCGGGTCTCCACTTGCTCCCTCATCCGAGAAGAGTGAGTGTGTGTGTGTGTGTGTGTGTGTGTGTGTGTGTGTGTGTGTGTGTGTGTGTGTGTGTGTGTGTGTGTGTGTAAAAGATATATACCCACACACACACACACAAAATTTCGCTCATGGGATTAATAAAGTTCTATCGCTTAGTATCATGTGTGTGTAGGAAGGAACTGCAGATGGTGGTTTAAGCTGAAGATAGACACAAAAAGCTGGAGTAACTCAACAGGTCAGACAGAATCTCTGGGCAAAAGGAAAATATTATGTTTTGGGTTGGGTCTGAAAAAGGTTCAAGATACAAGATACATTTATTTGTCACGTGTGCCAGTTGGCACAGTGAAATGTGATCACCATACAGCCATACAATAAAAATAAAGAACACAACACACAATAGTGTTCAACATAAAAACATCCCCTCACAGCAGAATCAAAGTTTCCCACTGGGAGGGAAGGCACCAAAGTCAGTGTCTTCCTCTAATGTTCCCCAATGTTCACCTGTGGTCAGGGCCTCCCCGAGCCCTCCGCAGTTGCCACTAAAGGGCGGCCCGATGTTCAGGCCCGCTCGCCAGGGTGATGTAAGTCCGACGTCGGGGCTGGGGGATGTCCTCAGCGGCCTGGACATCAGAGTCGGCCCCCTCCTACCGGAGTCCGCCGCTCCCAAAGTCCACAGGCTGCGCTGGGCGGAGATGCAGCGCTGGCGGCCCTCGGCAAAGGGCCCCAGGACTCCACGATGACGGTCAGCACCGCCCGCATTGGAAGTTCCCAAACTGCAGCTCCACGATGTTGGAACAGCGGCCCAATGGTCCGAAGCTCCAAACGGCAATCCAGGTAGGCATCGCCTGCGCCGCGGTGACTCCAGCGCTGCGCCACCGCTGTTGCAGCTCTGGTCCGGTTCCCTGTCCCCGGCAAGAAAGGCCGCTCGGACCCAGGAGGTAGGCCACGAGGTGTGGGACGAGGACGCGACTTGGAGAAATAGTCACATCCCCGGCAGGAAGTGACTGGGAAACAGTTTCCCGCTTACCCTGCCACCCTCCCCCGCATAACAGACCTTAAACTAACTAAAAAATGTTTTAAAGATTGAAAAGACAAACAGGCTGTAGGCAGAGTCTGCCGTCAATGTGGCGCACCTAGTGGTTCCTGCACACATTTGGAATGTGGAAGGAAATAAGAGCACCCGGAGAAAACCCATGCGATCAAAGGGAAAAGCGGCAAACTCCATACAGACAGCACCCATATTCAGGATCAAGTCCAGGTCTCTGGCACATTTAGGCAGCAACTTTATGGCCAATGTACTGCCCCAAAGTCTTAAACTGAATTAAAACTACGTATGATCATTGGAGTATCAGAGAAAGTTAATCCAGTGGCCAGGCTCCCATCTTATCATCTAAGGTGGGAGCCCGGTCATTGTCCTCAATAGTATTTCCTGCCTGTTCTCCATAACGCAGACTACATCTTAAAATGAATGCTGGTGCTGTCTCCTCACTCACTCGTAGCGTTACAAAACAACCACTCCTTGGTTTGCTGACTTTTTGTTGGCTCCCAAAAAGCAAATGATGCCCAATTAAAAATTCTAAACCATGGACACAAACCTCCCCACAACATTCCCCAACCTCTTCTTTGCCTGGAATTGTTATGAACTCCAGTGACCCAAGACTAGATTTGAGAGAAACTGCCCCTTTAGCCCCTGAGTCTGCACCGACCAGCAATCACCCCGTACACTAGCTCTATCCGACATATCAGGGACAATTTTATAATTTCACCAAAGCCAATTAACCTACAAACCTGCACGTCTTTGGAATGTGGGAGGAAACCGGAGCACCTGGAGAAAACCCACATGGTCACAGTGAGAACATACCAACTCCATAAAGACAACACCAGTAGTCGGGATCAAACCAGGGTCACTGGCGCTGTGAGGCAGCAACTCTACTGCTGCACCACTGTGCCGCCCCTATGAAGAAACCTAATTCTTATTGTGGAAGACCAAAGCTTCCTTTTTTTAAGAAGTACCTCTTTTCACTTTCTATTTAAAAATGACGTCACCTCCCTCAAACCCATTTCCTTGCCACAGAGGTGTCAATATCTAAGTCACAAGTGCTTGGTTAATTCCTAAATACTTCCCACATTGATAGTTGTTAGTTCACTGTCTCACTTCTGTTTTTAAGCCAGTCCTCAGCCACACCACCTTTCCACATCTCTCTGCTACAATCCATTGAAAACCAAACGCGTGGATTAAAAACTTGCAAAAGAAACAAGAGTTCGAGGCTTCTAGATATATTAATTAAGATGAAAAAACAAATTCCCCCCCTTCCCATTCCCTCACTCTGGGTACAGACACCTTTACTACCAAGAGATACAGTTCCGTGCATAATGTTTGGAACAAAGACCCATCATTTATTTATTTGTCTCTATACTCCACAATTTGAGATTTGTAATATAAAGAATTGCAGGTGGTTAAGGTGCACATTATCAGATTTTACTAAAGGGTATTTTGATATATTTTGGTTTCACCATGTAGAAATTACAGTTGTGTTCATACATAGACCCCCGTTTTCGGGCACCATAATGTTTGTAATTGCTCAGGTGTGTTTAAATGCCTCCTTAATGCAGGTAGAAGCGAGCACTCAGCACCTAATCTTTCCTTCAGTCATTCCATCACCTTTGGAAACTTTTATTGTTGTTTATCAACATGAGGATCAAAGTTGTGTCAATAAAAGTCAAACAAAAGAGAGCACTAATGAAACACCTCCACAGCTGATGACAGAAGAATTCTCTCTATAATAAAGAAAAATCCCCAAACACCTGTCCGACAGGTCAGAAACACTCTTCAGGAGTCGGGTGTGGATTCGTTATTGACCACTGTCCACAGAAGACTTCATGAACAGAAATACAGCGGCTGCACTGCAAGATGCAAACCACTGGCTAGCCACAAAAATAGGATGGCCAGGTTACAGTTTGCCAAGAAGAACTTAAAAGAGAAACCAGAGTTCTGGAAAAAGGTCTTGTGGACAGATGAGTCAAAGATTAACTTATATCAGAGTGATGTCATGGCCAAAGTATGGAGGAGAGAAGGAACTGCCCCAGATCCAAAGCATACCACCTCATCTGTGAAACACGGTGGTGGGGGTGTTGTGGCCTGCAGAAGGTACTGGCTCATTTATCTTCATTGATGATACAACTGCTGATGGTAGTACAGGGCTCGAAATTAACGGTTGCCCGGGTGCCAATGGCGACCTAAAGTCCCGCCGGGCAACCTAAAAGCTGTGCCATTTTTGCCCGGCTTGGCAAGCACCCGGGACACCTATCGTTCAACTCTGAGTACCCCCCCCCCCCCCCCCCCCTCTCTATCTCTCTCTGTCACTCTCCGTCTCCGCCCGCCATCCGTATCTGGGCCGCCAGGTCTCCGCTTTCCGCCCGCATGGCCGGCCGCCTTGCACATGCGCACTGCCACGGCCTGCACATCCTCCCCTTGCCAACCACAGCCAGTGCATTATTGGCCGTGGTTGTGCGCATGTGCCGCCCTGCACGCGCGCACTGCCACGGCAACTGGTCGGCGCCGGGCACTTTCTCCCCACCTTTGCATTGTGGGAGTTCTGGCTGCCATTGCTGTCCGGTCGCTCCCTCGTTTCCATATTCTGTTGTGCTGCTGCAAGTAAGGATTTCATTACTTGTTACTACTCGTGAGAGAATAAAACACTCTTGTCTCTTGGCCTACGTAGCTAATGTGTGGGATAGAACTAGTGTATGGGTGATTGGTGGTCAGCGTGGACTCGGTGGACCAAAGGGTCTGTTTCCACACTGTATCTTTAAATTAAAACACTAAAACCAGAGGAAATCTAAAGAAGGATCTCTACCCAAAACGTCACCCAATTTCTTCTATCCAGAGATGCTGGCTGCTCCATGGAGTTCCCCTGCACAATTAAAGCATGGATTAGTCTTCACCCTACCATAGTTACCCGCTGAAAACCAACGCAGAATCACTCCCTGGAGCTGGAGTGACTCCCTGGAGTAACTCTTGCTTCTTCGTTTCCTGGTCCTCCAAAAATATTCCTAATGGAATTTATACTGGAGTGGACCCACCCCCACCAAACTCCAAACTCCAGAAAAATAACAGCCTATTGCACTTTATCTGTTTATTTATTGTGTGTATATATGGTCTATGGTATATAGACGCACTGAACTTTTATCTCCTGTTTTGTATCATGTTTACATATTCTGCTGTGCTGCAGCAAGCAAGAATGTCATTGTCCTATCTGGGACACATGACAATAAAACTCTCTTGACGGACTTAAGCAAAAAAGGGTTCTTGGAGAAAAGGAGCTACCTTAAATTTAGTTGCGTCTGGTTGGGTAACTATGGTAGGGTGAAGACTAGTCCATGCTTTAATTGTGCAGGGGAACTCCATGGAGCAGCCAGCATCTCTGGATAGAAGAAATTGGGTGACGTTTTGGGTAGAGATCCTTCTTTAGATTTCCTCTGGTTTTAGTGTTTTAATTTAAAGATACAGTGTGGAAACAGACCCTTTGGTCCACCGAGTCCACGCCGACCACCGATCACCCATATACTAGTTCTATCCCACACATTAGCTACGTAGGCCAAGAGTCAAGAGTGTTTTATTCTCTCACGTCCCAGTAAGGACAATGAAATCCTTACTTGCAGCAGCACAACTGAATACGTAAACGATGGACACAAAAAGCTGGAGTAATTCAACAGGTCCGACAGAATCTCTGGACAAGAGGAAAATATTATGTTTTGAGTTGGGTCTGAAAAAGGTTCCTGCACACGTTTGGAATGTGGAAGGAAACAAGAGCACCCGGAGAAAACCCATGCGATCAAAGGAAAAAGAAGCAAACTCCATACAATTTTGGTCGCCCAATTATAGGAAGGATGTCAACAAAATAGAGAGGGTCCAGAGGAGATTTACTAGAATGTTGCCTGGGTTTCAACAGCTAAGTTACAGAGATAGGTTAAATAAGTTAGGTCTTTATTCTCTGGAGCGCAGAAGGTTAAGGGGGGACTTGATAGAGGTCTTTAAAATGATGAGAGGGATAGACAGAGTTGATGTGGACAAGCTTTTTCCTTTGAGAATAGGGAAGATTCAAACAAGAGGACATGACTTTAGAATTAAGGGACAGAGGTTTAGGGGTAACATGAGGGGGAACTTCTTTACTCAGAGAGTGGTAGCGGTGTGGAATGAGCTTCCAGTGGATGTGGTGGCGGCAGGTTCGGTGGTATCATTTAAAAATAAATTGTATAGGCATATGGATGAGAAGGGTATGGAGGGTTATGGTATGAGTGCAGGCAGGTGGGACTAAGGGAAAAAAGTTGTTCGGCACGGACTTGAAGGGCCGAGATGGCCTGTTTCCGTGCTGTAATTGTTATATGGTTATATGGTTATATAGACAGCACCCATATTCAGGTTCAATTCTGGGTTTCTGGCACTTTTAGGCAGCAACTTTATGGCCAATGTACCGCCCAATAGTCTTGAACTGTGTTAAAACATACAGTAGCTGTAAAGGAAGACATAGCGTCACTTAGAGATTTAAGACTGAAAATGGATAGTTTCTTCTTTTTTAGTAACCAAAGTTATCAACGTATAATTTTTTGTGTTAGAAAACAAAATATCGTGGCACAGTTGGTGGACTTGCTGCCTCACACGCCAGAGATCTGTGTTCGATCCTGTCCTCGGGCACTGTTTGTGCACATTCTCCCTGCAAGCGTGCAGGTTTCCTCCCACATCCCAAAGACACATTGGCTTTGTAGGTTAACCTGTCTCTATAAAATTGCCCCAAATGTGTAGGGAGTGGGTGAGGAAAGTGGGATAACAGAACTTGTGTGAATGGGTAGACAAAAATGCTGGAGAAACTCAGCGGGTGAGGCAGCATCTATGGAACGAAAGAAATAGGCAATGTTTTGGGTCAAGACCCTTCTTCAGACTAATGTGAGGGTGGAGGAGGGCAGGAGGAAGAAGAAAGGAAGAGGTGGAGACAGTGGGCTGAGGGAGAGTTGGGAAGGGAAGGAGAAAGCAGGGACTACCTGAAATTGGAAAAGTCAATGTTCATACAGCTGGGGTGTAAACTGCCCAAGCGAAATATGAGGTGCTGCGCCTACGCTTGGTCTCACCGATGTAGAGCAACTGATACCTAGTGCAGCGGATGCAATAAGATGAATTTGGAGGAGGTGCAGGTGAACCTCTGCCGCACCTGGAAAGACTGCTTGGGTCCTTGGATGGAGTCAAGGGGGGAGGTAAAGCGACAAGTGTAGCATTTCCTGCGGTTGCAAGGGAAAGTGCCAGGAGAGGGGGTGATTTGGGTGGGAAGGGCCGAATTAACCAGGGAGTAACAGGTCTCTGCGGAAAGCCGACAGGGAGGAGATGGGAAGGTACGGCCAGTGGTGGGATCCCATTGGTAGACAAAAAAACTGGAGAAGATCGGTGGGTGAGGCAGCACCTATGGAGTGAAGGAATAGGTGATGTTTCGGGTCGAGACCTGATGTCAGGGGGGGGGGGGGGGGGGCTGGAAAAAGAAAGGAAGAGGCGGAGACATTAGGCTGTGGGAGAGCTGGGAATGGGAGGGGAAGGAGGGAGAAAGCAAGGACTACCAAAAATTACAGAAGTCAATGTTCATACCGCTGGGGTGTAAACTACCCAAGCGAAATATGAGGTGCTGCTCCTCCAATTTACGGTGGGCCACACTCTGGCCATGGAGGAGGCCCAGGACAGAAAGGTCGGATTCGGAATTGGAGGGGGAGTTGAAGTGCTGAGCCACCGGGAGATCAGGTTGGTTATTGCGTACTGAGTGGAGGATTTGTGCAAAGCGATTGCCAAGCCTGCGCTTGGTCTCACCGAGGTTGATCATATGCTGAATAATCCAACCACATTTTTGTTTGGAAGTAGTTCAAAATAATAGAAATTGCATTCATTGCAACGTGTAAAAAGAGTTGAGATACTGTATTATAATTTTGCTGCATGTCATTATGGTGTATATCATGTCTTGATTGGTGAATGTGTTTAGTTTGTGACTGTATTTGAAGCAGAAATAATATGTGAATGTTTCATTGAGCATAATTCGGACTGGTAACTATGCAAGCCGTCTTAAATGACCACCTAAACTGTCATTTGGCAACCTAAAAAGCTGCCTAGGTTGCCCGGCTAGTAACAGAGAAAAAAAGTTAAGTGAGAGCCCTGTTGCAGCATAATGAATTCTAAAATTCTAAAATTTATTATGCCTCAGAAATCATTGGCCGGCGGTTCATTCTACAGCAAGACAATGATCCCAAACATACTGCTAATGCAACAACAGAGTTTTTCAAATCTAGAAAATGGTCAGTTCTTGAGTGGCCAAGTCAATCACTCGATCTGAACCCAATTGAGAATGTCTTTTATATGCTGAAGAAAAAGCTGAAGGGAACTGGCCCCCAAAACAAGCATAAGCTAAAGATGGCTGCAATACAGGCCTGGCAGAGCATCACCAGAGAAGACACCCAGCAACTGGTGATGTCCATGAACCGCAGACTTCAAGCAGTCATTGCATGCAAAGGATATGCAACAAAATACTAAACATGACTACTTTCATTTACATGACATTGCTGTGTCCCAAACATTATGGTGCCCTGAAATGGGGGGGGACTATGTATAAACACTGCTGTAATTTCTAGATGATGAAACCAAAATGTATAAAAATGGCCTTTATTAAAATCTGACAATGTATACTTTAAC